>JAZDUA010000137.1:1962500-2375000 GCA_038098605.1 Gryllus longicercus
TGCAAAATGCATTACGGCTCGTCTGTTGAGCAGAAGGGCATATTTGTCGTAAATTAATGTTTAATATTTTCAAGGATTGCTTGTTTTCCGTTATTTCCCGATAAACAGGCGAATCCCGTACAGTACCTTTACAAATGAACCGCTTGCGATCCTTTGTTTCTCTTACTTGTCTTACCCTCAGCCCTTACTCACACACGCACCTCACTACCACGTATGCCGGGAGAATTGTCGGAAGCTTAGGGCTCGACTCGGCTGAAGCGGTGCCCCGTTCTGGGAGATAACTGGTTGTGGAAAACCCGCAAGCCGACGGATAGGTCAGCGCGGGATCTAACCATCCAGCGGGGAAACATCACTGCAACATCACTGCAACATCACTGCATCATCACTGCATCATCACTGCATCATCACTGCAGCATCACTGCAGCATCACTGCAGCATCACTGCAGCATCACTGCAGCATCACTGCAGCATCCTGCCACTACGTACGGGGCTAATGACCTTGGCAGTTGACGCGCCCGGAGTCTCAATCGGTCAATCGATCGAGAAACTTGAATGAATGCTCCGTTTGAGGGCTGCCAGCGAAGTGCGCTGCTAGATTCCGAAAGGGCCCCTCTCGAGGGCTGCGTGGCGCGCTCGCACGCGCGGCAATTGGCTCATCCTCCGCGTGGGCGACAGGCAGCTGGTGCAGGCGTGACTCACGCGTATGAACTTCGTTGCGGGAACGAAGCCGCAAACCAATTCATTCCCAGCCCTGTGCTCGAAAGGCGGGCGTGAGCCTCGTCGGGAATAACAGGAACAGATCTTTGTCCCGTTCTCATTTCTGAATGCTGTGCGTAGTTAGTGAAAAACTTCCGATTAAGTATTCAGTTTAGCGTCGTAGCATTAGTTACACATCTGAAGACTCGATTTACTTTATGTGGAAGCAGTTCAATAGTTCTCCCTGTTTTCACCCAACACATTTTTTATAACTAGTCTAACGTTTTGGACAGTAGTAAATTTCTTTTCCTCAGCGGACTCTTAGTACGGGATGAATGCACGCCAACTTCCAAAATTGATAAAGAATTGATTGAAGAATTTAGTTGTTGGTAGTACTAAGGACAATTCTTATCCTTAATCATCTAGCAATCCTGCTTTTCTAGATGTGAAATCTTCGATAAACAAGTGGTTTTTTATCCTCTTCCTTCATTTTCTGCACTCTTTCTCTCCCTTTCTCTTTCTCTTTTACTCCCCCTCTCTTTCCCTCTCTCTCCCTCTCACCCTATCTCCGTCCTTCTCTCCCTCTTTTCCTCCCTTTCTCCTTCCCTCTCTTCGGCAAACCCCACACGCGCACATGCGCGTACGCGCGGGCTACCCAATATCTATTAAACATCAGTTCTCAGTTCATTTCAGTTCTGCATTTGTGTAATATCCCGTTGAATCCATAAAATGTTTGTGACATTATTGCGACAGATTTCATTAGCATGCATCATTAAGTGAATTTACTTTAATGAAATACTTTTTTTAAAATCTTAGTTGGGCCCTTCTGAAAATTGTGAATGTGTTATAATTTTTGCTACGGAACCTTTTTCTTGCTACACAAGTTTGTGTGTACTTTGTTGTTTTTTAATTTTTGAAATTAGTTGGAACTCAGAGTAATATAATATTATACAATATTTTACTTTCAGTCGTGTCTTAATTCTTATGTTAATATTGACAAATAAATCCTTATCAATTAATTGGTCTAAAACTATTGCTTCAAACAAAACTCAGTAATATCTGATTCTGAGAATCGCGGCTCTTTCTCATTGTTATTTTTGTGATCGTTTTGCGTGAGTATATTTTATTGGCCCTGCATGGGAAGCTGTCGAAGTGAGGGGTCGTGGCAGCCGCTCCCTGACCGTCCGAAGCGCCCTCGAGCGGCGGCGGCGGCGGAGCGGGTCGCCGTCGGCCGCGCCCTTTCGACTCGGGTGCGGTGGGCGGGGCGGGGCGGGGCGGGGCGGGGCGGGGCGAGGTGCGCAGGGCAAGGGGTGGCGGGGCGGGTGAGGAGGGGAGGAAATGCGGCGGAGATGGCGCATGATTACGTCGCCGCCGGAGATGAGCTCTTCCCCACACCTCGCCCTCCCCCCTCCCCACCATCACCCACCCATCCTGCTTTTCTACTCTTACCCTCTCGGGGTCGCAGACGTCGGGACTTCTCTTCGTCTAGGTTCGCTGCCGTCGGAAAGTTTGCTTGTGGGCGCGTTCGCCTTTGTGCTCGGTGCCTTTGATAAATGAAGGAAATTTTGTCAATCGCTTTATAATTTTTGGCAGCTACAGAGTTTCCTCAAGACATGCACGCGGCGTTTCAGTCGTCAACTGGGATATCATGGGGGTTTTCGTTGCAAAAAATGGTTTTTCATATTCATGTCTGGTCTTCCAGTTCATCTAAAACAATGCTCAGTCCTGTTCTTTAAAAAACTATTACAAATTTGTCTGATGTTTTTTAGTAATAGCACTACTTTGATCTTTTCTTTCAAATGTATATTAAATACATAGTTTTTTGTTAAAATTATTTTGTTCTATTTCAAATATTTCTTCTTTAGTTGTTTCCACGATAAATACGGTGGTATTTTTCTTTGAACACTGTTTTTGGTATAGTTTTAATTGAGAGAATTAATCGAGTCGCAATTAATTAAAACTGTTCATTTATATGTAAAATATCAATTATTCATTCATTCTCTTAGTATAACTTTTTTCATAGACTACAGCTTTACTGCATTGACACAGCATAGTCAGTTTCAGCAGCGCCTGCAGGTTTGTTGGTAGGCAACCCCCAGCGCGCGAGAGACGTGCGTGTTGCTATGGTTGTGTGCTGCCCCTGGGTACATTGTGGAACAGATTCTATCGCTCGCAACGCCACATCAGTTTCCTCCATCCAGAGTATGTACATCAAAAAGTAGAACACAAACCGAACATAATGCGACGATCGAATGTTTTTGTCGTTTAGTTTGAAAATGTTTGCATACATCGCTTAAATGCGGAACTCAGTGTAGATCCTTGTTTATTATCTTTTAGTGCGATGTAACTTTTCTGAACTAATGTTAGTGTATTGTGAAAGTTACGGCAGGCGTGAATAAAAAACAATTCACTTGCAGTAATGGATATTTAATTCTACGAATAATGAAGTTTGGTGTTAAAACGATTTGTTTAATATGACCTGATGATATATGATGATTGGTGATAAATCTATCAAAGCCCAGTAGTTAACGGCGATCAAGACTCCCGAATATGATAATAGTGTATTATGAAAGGATCTAAGGATGAGTATTAATATAGGAGTATAAAATAATAATGTGATTATGCGAGGAACGATCTAGAATAGTAACTTTATACGATTGTATTAATACCAATTACATACAGTTTCATGCAGAACGTTTTGTACGGTTAATAATAAATATTATGGAATAAACGTTTACAGTAAACGGTTGCATGGCAGCAGCAATTCCACAACGCCTCCTAGCAGGCCCCAAATAACATTTGTTTAGCATAAAAACAGTCAGACTTCAAACGAGCAATACAAGAGTAATGTTCAGTTTATTGAAGAAATGTCATCAAAGTTCAGTATATGTTCATATTTCTTATCTTAATATCTGGTAATGTCACCATAGAGGGCCTCTCTATTCTAATATTCGTGAGTGTTTTGTAAATAAAGAAGAGCGTTTGAGATTTACCGCCACCTCATGCGTTGTCTGGGCACAGTAATAAACACAAGTAATATGTGTCGTAAACATTTAATAGTACGATGATTAATGATCGAGTACTCTCAACTTCAAATAATTTTGTGATTATCGAAGCACCTGTTCTGTAATGATGCTGACTTACTGTCATTATCATTATTATTATTATTATTATTATTATTATTATTATTATTATTATTATTCCTCTGTTTCACAACTAAAGGTGTTATGAGTCGGTTGGATTTAAAGTCTAGTCTGATTGCAAACGACCTCATAAGGAGCAGATGCAGAGACTGCCGGTGCCTCTACAATACTCTGCGCAAATAGTGAACCGTTCCAAATAAAGCAATGGCTTGCACTTCCCAGTCACTTGAATAACCTGCGAGTTAGGCAAGTTGTTACATATTTGCGGAATTATAATAATTATTATACTTAATTAACGACGGTTCCGTGTGCTTCCGCCGAAAGTGTATCCAGAGGGCGCAGCGCTGGCGAGTGGGTGTAAGAACGGCCATCGAAATGCCTCTTGCGCCGCCGTCATGCACGCCCCTCCCTCCCTCCCTCCCTCCCCATCAGTGGGCGGGTGCCAGTCACGCGCGCTGGCGCGGCGGGCCCACGTGACGCGCACTGTTTACCCCCGGGGAAGCCCCGGCCCCGGCCCCGGCCCCGACGCGGCGCGCGCAAACACACGGAGACATGCACGACGCCGGTCAACAGGGCACCTGGCGCGCGCCACTCGGGGCGAGGTGAACGAAAATGCCACTGGGATGAAATATCGTCGTACGTATTAAAGCTGCAAAGAGAACGATCTAGATGTCCTTCCTATTGGGTTTTAAACAAGTGAGGTACCAAAAAACGGAGTGAATTACGAATGGAGGTCACTACTATTCAATAGATCACTTTTTTTATTGGCCAACTTGGACCACGCGTGCATCCTGCTAGTGCAAATTTCTTTCGGTGGGGAGTGTATCAGCACCTTAGCTGAAATTCCCTATTTCTTTCCTGCAAGGTTGTTAGCCGTAAGGGTATGGACGATGAGATGGTGAGGGTTGAAAGGACATCACACACATATGGACACACATATACACAAATACACCCGTGCCCGAGGCGGGACTTGAATTCCCAGTCTTCTGGTTCGACACCGCTACGTCACTACTGCCCTAACGTTCTCGGCCATCTGACCGGCATAATTTACTTTATTAATAAAATGCTACGAGATTTGTTTGAAATGCACAGCTAGAATGGAAATGGGAAGATGGCGTACAAATGGGAAATGGGAACATACATACGCAGCTTGGCATGTTCGCTGGAAATGGAAAAGCAATTGCTCTTGCTTCGAGAACATAGTGTTGTGCGATTTGAAAACGACTGTTTGTAACCTCCACTTGTAAGTATGCAATATACTTTCTTATATATCATACGTGCGATATCTACGGAAAGCATGAAGAGCCGAGGGAGTTCTGATTATTATTTGGAATATGTATTATATACATTTTGTTACACAAATTAAAGTAACGTTCATAGCAGGATTTTCTGTTACAGACCAAAACAATACCCATGTATATGTGTGTAAGGATCTTGGTAAATATAAATCATAATGTCTATTCGTGGAACTGTAGTTTTTTGCCTTAACTTTCCTGTGCGATGTAATCGCACGGGTTCAGCTAGTTATTGTTTATTTCTCTAAATCTGGGAGAGCAAGCCGTCGCAAGCGGCGACCAAGCTGCGAGAGAACGTGTAGGTACTCGAGCATTGACCCACCCCTGCCCGAACTTCGCATAACGTTCGCTTTACCTGCGTACGTGTATTAAAATATATCATAAAACTGTTCATAATGAGGTTTCCATATATCGAGATCTCACTCGCATCATCTGTGAGCAGGGATATGAGCTTTCGCGTTTATCCGGCGTCATACTTGGCTACGCAATTACTTGTTCTACGAAGAGGATTGCTCCCCAGGGTGGGCAACTAGGCTCACGCCTTTATATCCGCTCCTCCCGCCAAAGCACGAGCAGGCCGACAGGATGTGGATCTCGCCGTAAGGCGTTAACCCCTCTCCGTAGCCTCCCCTAAGCCTAGGTCGGGCCACTCTGCCAACTCAGAGCTACTAGCTTTCCTCGCTAGCGTCGGGGTCAAATTAAGCGCCATTCACAATGCACCGAGACTAGTCCTTCTATACCCAGATCATCGGGCCGCGACGATGCCAAGTGCACAACTGGGGGCCGCCCGAACTTACACCCGGGAGGCACGTGACCCCCAACCCGTCTTCTCGCTGCCTCCACCTTGAAGCTATCGACGTGAGTGCCGCCGGTACTTAGGGCATGTACAGGGATCCAAAATATCTGTTCGCCGATAATGAGGTGGGAAATGGCATATAACGGACTTACAAGCAATTTATGCATGTGATTTTCCCCAAATTGACAGGCAACCTCGTACACAGGGATGTAGGGAGAGAAAATCTCCTAGACGCCGTCAAAACGCGTCCGGTGGAACATCAGTGTATAAGAATTTGCCCAAAAATCAGGGGCAGTTAATAATACAAATTGCTCTCTCTCTCTCTCTCTCTCTCTATATATATATATATATATATATATATATATATATATATATATATATATATATATTCTATTTTTAAATCATTTAATAAACGAAGTTAAATCGAGCATAAATATACCAATCTTATGGCATTTCGTTGAAATGCTTCCTGCATACGATCGTATATACTAAAAAAAAAAAAAAAGTTGTCGAGTGATGTTAAAAGAATGCGGAAGTGCAAGAGGTCCAGTGGTGGGCGAGTGTGTAGCCGGCGCTCCGAGAACGCTGCTCGTAGCTCGCGAGACAGCAGGTAGAGGCGCGAAGGCTGTTTGCTGACAAGGGCCTGCGGACGCCGCCGCTCGGGGGCGGAAAGGTCGCCCGCGCCTGTTTATCCGCTCCGTACTCGCCGCCACCTCCACCTATGCCTCCTCCTCCTCCTCCTCCTTCGCGTCTAGTTCTGCCTTTCTTCATCCCATCGCCCGTGTCCTCTCTACCCGCCCTCGTCCCATCGTCCTCCTCCAACCTTCACCTTTCCTCTCCGCCTTTCTCTCTCTTTTCCCATCCGCCCTCGTCCTCCCCTTCCCTCTCCATTTCCTCCATCTTATCTCCCCTCGTAATCCTTATCCCCCTCACCTTCACCTTCTCACCCTCCTCATCCTCTCTTCTTTCATTCCGTCTCTGCCTCTTTGCCCTCGAATTCAGCCTCCGTCGCTGCCCTGCCGTGGTTGCGTACTCCAATGACCGCGCAGGTTTCAAGTTTCTGCAATCTCCTCGACCTGGTCATTCCCCGGGCCTCGAACTGCTTCTCCCTCCTTTCGTCTATTCTCTACATATTCGGTGCTTATTAAAGATATACCTTTTACTTTTTACCATACTTAGTCCGTATAAAGAAAGTATTGTAATTCTGAAAATATCCAAGTAAAAGTAAGTATGCTTGTATTCACGGTGCATATGCGATTTTCAGTAAAAACATCTGCAAAAGCGCAAATTGGGAAGTTAAAATTTATCTAGCCTCTTCATCCAAATTATTAAAGATAGATTACAGTTTTTTTTTCTTGCGGAAATATCTTCTTGAAAGTTAATCTATAAAAACGTTGTATGTATTTTTTTTAAAAAATAGTTCTCGTAATTTTGAAAGAAATCGTGACAAAAAAAATTCTCAAACAGGCTCTTATATTTTCGTTAAATGGTTTACTGTCTTAGGGCAAAGTTAGATTAATGATGTGACGAAGGTCCGTATGTTTAAAGCGTTGGGTATTTCAAAATTTCCATTCGTTGAAACTGTGTTGATTGCATTCTTTTGACTTGATTATTAATCAAGACTTTCTGCCTTAATGAAATCTGTTCCTCGATATTAGATCCTTTAATCATAATATGTAGAATTAAAAAAAAAATAGTTGATTGTGTCCTCTGGGGTGGGGATGGAAATGTGCGGCCGCCGCCTGGCGCGTGACCATGTGCGGGCGGAGGCGGAGCGGCGTGGGCGCGGCGTGGGTGTTTGTTGTGCGTGTGTGTGGTGGCCGGGGCCGCCTGCCGACCACGCGCGCGGGTTTACGGCTGGCGATCGCCGGCGCCTGGCTCCGCCCCGCCGTCCCTCCCACACCCCGCCTCGCCTTCCCCCTCCCCCACGCCATGCCAGGTTACCCCTCGCCTCCTCTTCGCCCCTCCCAGCCCCGCCCCGCTACTCCCCCCTCCCCCCCACGCCTCACCTCCTCACCCCGCCTCTTTTCACATCCCGCCATTCTTCCCGTTCCGTCGCCTCTCCGCCACGCCTCTCCCTTCCACGCCCCTCCCAGCTTCGTTCGCTCTCCCCGCCTCGCTTTCCCTCCCCTCCCCTTTTCGCCCCCGCTCACAACGCCCCGTCTCTCGGCGCGTTGCGTTTACTGCCAGCCAAGCCGCCCGCTCTCGTTCACCTGGTGCGAAAATAAGAAACCCGCGCTCGCCTTCTCTCCGCTCGCACTTTGTGCACACCCGCTACATGCACTAAACGAAATTTACGACTCCTATGCCGCAATGGTAGCATAGTTGGAATGAACGTTTGATGAAAACAGCGAAATATTAGATTGAACTGATTCCTCATTAAGTTAATTGAATGTGCAGTTATGTACGATTATTCAACGAACTAAAAAGCTATTCGTACAGTTTTTCGTTAACTGCCGTTATGCAGCATACAGGAAACTGTTGGCTGCAAACAAGTACTCTTTTTCTTAGGTTGACCTTCGGCGACGATGGGTGAAATAATATAAATTGCATACTAGTTTTATTGTGTTTATTGTGTACAATAAAATTGAATTCGCGAGATTAATATTTTCAAATCATTATAATTTCCTCCTGGTTATGGTGTGGTTTGTCAATTAGCTAGTCAGTCTTTAGCCTCGCTGGAATTGAAAGAAATACAGTTTTTGTTGGATATTAAAAGTTTCTTGAATTAATATTAAAAATACATTGAATTATACCGTAAACGCGATGTTACCAAATGAGGTACATCCCATTTCCTTCAAGAGGCTCGTGGGTCAGTCGTCAGTGACGGATACAGGGGTATGAGAGGGCAATCCATTATTTGCCAAAAGGGGTTTAAATATGTGTTAGAATTATGCAGTTATGTAAAAATATTGTATAATATCATATACACTATAAAAGTAATATACAGTATAATACAAATATTTTTATTATTTAACAAAAATTTATCTCTCCCCTCCCCTCTAATGATCGGCTGTATCCGCCCTTGGTCATTGTCTTCCGCCCCCTAGATCTTTCTCCTTTGATCTTTGTTCCTGTGAACGCACGCCAACATTTTATAGCAGACACGCCTTTTCTCCGGCTTCTCTTGGAACCACCTTCGTCTAACACATAATACAATTCAAGTACATTGATGTAACAATGCGATTGAGAAGTAGATTTGAAAATAATTCTACCATTGTTTATTATTCAAATTTTTGAGTTTTTTGGATTTGTTTATATTAATCATTTAATTTTACAGTGTTATGGTAAATATACATTACTAATAACTGGAATCTATGATGCATTTTTGTTTATGAAGAAAGTGGCCAAATTAATCACACCATTCCAACGCAGTGTTTGTAGTTTCTGCGTCGGTACTTGCGTGTTTATCTGGTGGTTAGCTGCCGTGATATTGCAGACCGCCTGGGGATTGCGTGCGTTCTTTCTTCCGGTTGGCAGTCTCGTGTAATCCAAGTTCGTTGTCTCTTAAACGACTGGCTGGGATTGCCTCGCAATCACTTACTCGCAAATAAAGCGGTTGAGTCTGTGTTTATCTTTTAGAGGAAATAATAATTAGGTATCATTTTGCGCTTAGATTGTGAATTTTGAATTGTCGCTTCAATGAGGTGTGAATTCTTCCACTTCATTTTATCTTTATCTTGATGTGTCGAGATCATTACCATAACTGACTTCCATTGTAATACATTATATTCATTTATTCATACTATCAAATGTATTTAGATATCGTTGTTGCTTTCGATCTTCATCGATTTGTTCCCTCTTATTCACAAACAAAACGCGAAAGCGAGTTATTTCTGGTGCAGACTAAATAAAAATGAAAATGTTTTTTGCGAGCCTGTGAGGAGGGGGAGAGACGTACATAATTTTCAATTATCAGTCCTAGTCAGTCAAGTGCACCAGTCCAAGTCTTACAAATTCCATGCGCCTGGACGTTTCACAATATAATGTAGCAAATTAAATAAGCTGAAATTCTAGTTTATGACATATTGTTCAGTGGTGTAATATATATTGACTGCGCTAATCTCCTAATGATACACTAGTGCTGCATGCTCGTCGAAGACAATAGTATGTTATTAAAGTCAAACCACAACGAAAATTCTATTTTTTTAAATTTATTTATTTACTTTTTGGAGTAGGTGTCAAATCAACAAATTGCAAAATGTATGCCTGCAAATTGCTATATGTCGCCAATCGTGATCAAACATTGGGGAATTCTCCGTCTCCTGCTGATCAGCTTAGGTGGCTCACGCATTAATTGATCTCATTCCATTTTCTCTGTCGGTTGCTCTGATCGGTAGTTTTCCGAGATTATCCCACTAGTGCCATACAGTTCCCTAACAAAACGTCTTTCCTTCCTCATCCTTGTCCTATCATCACCCCTTACTTACATATACTACACTAGCACACACGCCGGGGCACCGGTCGAGAGCTTAGAGTTTGTCCCGGCTGGGTCGGTGCCCCGCTGGTGGGAGATACCTGGTTAGGGAAAAGCCCGCTAGCCGACCCCGGATCTCGCTATCCAGATCCGCGCTACCTCCCGCGATAAAACCTGCACTACTTTTTCCGGACTGTTGGCCGTTGGCAGTTGACGCGCCCAGAATCACAAATCGATCCATCTCGGACTGTGATAATTCTCCTTGGTGGTTCTTGTGTCGTAAAAAAGTATTAGCACTGCTGACGCTTCGTGAACGGCTAGGGAAACGCGTTGCGGGCGCGATCCCCGTGCGGCGAGGCGAGGCGGGGCGGCTCGGGGTCGTTAGGCGGAGGGCAGCGCTGGCCGGCGATAGCGCCCGACGCAGCCCCGGGGGATGAGGTTGCGGGCGAGCGGACCGCCTTATCGCCCGCCGCCCATCGCCCATTGCGTCGCGTGCGCGGGCCGAGGTGCCGTGCCGCGCTGCGTCGCTTCTGCACCGCTTCTCTAACCCCCACCCCCTACTCAGCACTACTTCTTTTTCGATTCACAACCGCCTGTGCAACGTTGCACCACCTCTGCATTATTTCTGTATCGCATCTGCAACGCCTCTCTACCACCTACCAAAAAGAACAAGATGAGGATTTTATTAGAAAAAAATATGAGAAAATTTTAAAGGGTAAAACAAGATGCAATGAAGGCAAGGGAGCATTGAATAATCTGGACAAGGAAAAGTAACTAAAATTATCCTTCAGTAGAGTAACAAGAAAACCCGCTTGTTATATAATAAGTTATCTATTTAAATAGTAAGCATTTATCAGAGAGGATACTTTCAAAACTTTACTTTTTCTTTTTTAATTGAGCGTCTGTTTAGAAACCATTTGACCAAATTTTGTGATTTGATTCCTTCACGTGTAAGGTATTGGGCATTAGATGAGTTATCGTGTGTTAATATTGACTAGTTTTTTAGTATAAATTCTAAATATTAATATTTTAAAATGGAATGAACGTGGATTTGCAGTCATTTACTTATTACTTAGTTTTATTCTGCGAGCTGCAGTCTATCGAAAGACGCCATTTTGCAATTGTAATAATATAGGTAGTGGAGAGAAAAGCGGGTTCTTTTGAGTGCGAAGGCCTTACTTTACACAGCATGTATCACTGCCATTCAGAAAATGTCAATAGGAGAGGTCTTTCCTCTATGCGGTCCGTGTTTCGTAGCTCCTCCGCCGCGCGGTGCAGCGTATGGGTGGGAGGGAGGGGGAGGGGGGAGGTGTGTGGGAGCGACACCTCGGAGGACGCCCTCGCCCTTTGGCGCCCGGAATAGCGCCCGCCGCCCTCGCCTCGTTATAGCCCCCGGGCGGCGCGGGGAGACGGGGGCGGGCAGAGGCGATAGGGTATCTGACGTACACGGTGCGCCGAGAAGCGTTTCTGTTCGGAAGCCTCGCGGCCCCTGCCATTTCCTGCTCTTGCTCTCTTCTGCTTCTTGTTCTCAAAAGGAATATTTAAATAAACAAATAAAAAATGAATAGATAAAAGTGAGGCTGGTACTTAAACATTGTTGCCAGATACGTTATCTCAATTACACTTACCCACACCAACTACTTAACCTTCCTTTGCTCCCCTTTATCCTTTTTCATGTTTCCTTGTTTTTCTCCGAAGTAAACAATTACCAAAATTTTATAAACGGCAACTTCTTTGGCGATACGCAACACCTCTCTTGAAACAATGGATGACGCTCTATCGCTTCATTTGCACGTTTTATTTTGAAACGCACACTGTGTGAGAATTGTCTCCTAAGCGACGGAAGGGAGAATGCTGTTGGCCGCTGCGGCAGCGATGGCAGTACATTCCAGTCATCATCATTCCGCATCACAAGAGTTTCTGTTCAAAAGCCTTTACCCTGGCCGACTTCTTCGCCCTCTTTTTTGTTATTTCTATTTCCAGCGGCTTGTTCATTCACCAAAATTAAGCATCTGTAAAATGTGTTCATTTTTTATCTGATGTAATATTAATTGTTTTGCATATAATGTAGTAGATATACAATGCAAATATGTGGAAGAAGGGGCCTGATAATCCATGTGAAGCACAGGAGGCATATTCTTAGCCTTTTTTTCATTTTTGTATTTTTCTTTTGGTTTTCCTTTCTTTTCTTTTTCATTGTTTTTCTTTCGTCATTTTCTTTTCATTTTCTTCTTTCGCCTAGTAATGATGTGATGTGCATCGATTTTCTGTTCTCGCGCCATCCGTTTCAAGATGCTTAGCACTTATCTCGCAAGATTCATTGCTGTGCTGTGTGAGTAAGCGGAGTTGGCCACCTACGAGAGTAGAATAGCAGCGTCTTGCGTCGTGCAAATGAAGCGGTAGTTAGCCCTCACTATTGTTTCGGAAGCTGTTTTCGAGAATGAATGAGTGATAATAATACGAGGGTTATTCGGAAGTTAACACTACAGATTGAACTTACGGCAGAAATGCAGAAAAAGCATACTAATTCGTTTACCGATGCAAATAAGTTGTTTATTACTCGAAAACGAAAATGTCTATTTTTTCAAATATTGCTAATATTGCTATTTTTAAAATTTAATTTTTATTTATTTTAAACTTTTACTCATCTTTCAATTATTTATAGTTAAAATGACGGAAAGGGATGATTCTGGAACTCAAGAAAAAGTGCGCAAATGATCTTCTCCCCCATACGTCACATACAGTTTTTACATTTTTTTTCTAAATAAATCTAAATACGGCTGACGTATCTACGTGCTCTCATGCTTTCTTGTTGTGTCTTCTTCCGTGTCTGTATTTTCCCCCGTGATATCATCAGATTTCTAGGGAGGAGCGACTCGGGTGTGTTCGGTCAGATAAAATGGTGACGCGCTCATTGTACCTGTTGTAGACGTGTGTTGCTTGTGATCATATAATGATGAAAAAATGATGCGTAATTTGTCGGTAATTTCTAGCATATTTCTTTTTCAATCAGAGTTCGGACTTATTCAGTCGGCATACTAACACATGCGTTGAAGGTTTGTAATGTATGAAGGATCTATTTTGAATGAATTGCGGATGAGATACTCTTGTATTCGGTTTAGCTTAGTTTTTAAGTGAAAATGACACGACAGCAAATGGTGGGTGGTAGACTAGAATTGTTGTGCAGTTCGTAGTTAAAAAATTCGTAAATTTCGTGGATTTTGAAACCTCGTCCTTTGGCTTGACTCAATCACCTGCTCAACCACATCGTTCAGTTTTCTGTCATATTTTGCGTCCTCTTGTAGTGAGGATATAAAATATTCACTAATCGAATGTGTTCCTGCAGGTCGCTGAAGAATAAAATTAAAAGCCTCTCTGAATTACAGGTGTCAATTACCTCTGACGAATACGTACGTCAACAATTTGGAAAGTGAGAGCAAGTTATTTCTTGGCATTCATGCTTTGGCTGCATTTATTGTGATCTACATGTTTGGACTTGGCGAAAAAGTGATGCCTGTAATGTCATAGGTGTCGCATGTTACATTTACGCGAATAACATTTTTCTGAGTTTCTTTAGTTCACATTGTTCTAACAATTGTTTATTTTGTTTCAGGTCGGTACCAAATACAGTTCGGTCCGGTATTCTCACCTAGATCGGTGAGTGATACAGTTATGATCTTGATGCCATAACTCATACGTCATTTTAGTACGTTACTTTACAAAACCTTTTTATTTAGTCGTATTTTGACTGATTCAAAAACCCAACGAGGAGGCTCTTGGGAGAGTATTTCTTCTCATCCTATTCCTGTTATTGTTTCAATACCGAACGAGTCCCGTGTTTTAACTCTTAAAAACGTTGCGACGGCAGTTGCGTGGTTTCAATGAGAATCATGACTCCGGCTAGTGTGCTCAAATGGACCTCCATATTTGCGCCTGAATTGTAAGAAACCCCACAAATGCACCGCGTGTTGTAAGTTCGGGACAACCGTGCGAGGTAGGCTTTAGAGACCATAATAGTGCTGGGGTGTCAGAGTACCAGGAATCCGTATGCCGAGGGGAAATGCATCAGGCGCTTGGAAGGGAAAGCATAAATATCGAACGAGCTTCAGAAACTTCGTTGGCTATTAACCCTTCGTCACATTTAGTACCTGAAGTATTGTTGTTGTATTAGCGAGGAAAGTGCTACATAAAGGAAATTAGCTCTACACTCCACAAATTGCTTGAGAGATTTGAGGTGTTCTGGTACAAGTACGGAAAGAATAAATGAAAAAGCAAACGAACAACATTCTGCTAAATACATTATTCACTTTAGTTTGTTCATGTTCTTGTAAGGATGACTCTAATATGTAAGAAAAATGATCTTGATAGTCGGCATCAGTTATCACTTCCTGAGATGAGAAGTATAATGGGGCATCAGTTATCACTTCCTGAGATGAGAAGTATAATGGGGCATCAGTTATCACTTCCTGAGATGAGAAGTATAATGGTAATGTATAAGTTGCGAATTTAATGGTCCTGCATTAACCTACGAAACTTTCAAAACTAATATTAAAATTCGTCTGACATGATAAATATGTTCATTATGTAGTCAAGATATTGATTAATTGTTTGACGCATTCTTTTGGCTTCAACACCTTTAGTGAGTTTAAGTAATTTTAACTTCCTTGTCCCATGGGAATTAAAGTTTCTTTCAGAGCCTCGTACGGCTTAAGAGTCCGGTTAGCATCGTATAACTTGTGGTAAATGATGCACTTTACGAAGATGAACATTACTTTTTTCTTTATTAACAGGCGTGTTACTGCAGGTCGAAAATATTTGGAGGGCCTTCCAGGCGGTCACTTGTTTGAATTGGTGAAGCAGTGCTAAGAATATCGGATCTCTTTGCTGGATCTCTACCGACATGCAGAGGGCTTTCGTGATCATACGTAGCTGTCATTAAATTCAAACTGATTCTTGGATGCATTCGGATGCACTATTGCTGTAAATAAATATTACCTCTGGGAACCAAACGCGATATTTCGACGAGAACGTACCTTTCGTGTGTAGAGAGTTTTTATTTCCCTATTTAAGGGATCTGAATTTCAATTTCAAGCATGTTGAAAAACATTCGAGGTAATAAAACTAATATTTACCCTTTTTATTTGAATTCCAACATTTTTTAAAATCCACAATTTTTTGGGTGAGAGGTGTTACACATACTGTTGTGTTATTAAGATAATATTATTCCACAAAAACCATTTTCCACCCTCTCCCCCTCCTCAACTACGAAAAGAGAAAATATTATATAGTTCGTATAGATAGTGTCATATTTGTTAGAAGATTAGTTGTTAACAAATGATCAGTACTGGATTCCAAACACTTTCAAATGCTGCGTGATTTGATCCGTCTAGTTCATTTCTTTGATCTTCATCGACACCGTTGTCAGATGACTTCAATTTCGACAAGAATTATGTAAAATTAAATGATGAAATATGACTTCTCGTAAATACTAGTGTTTGTGGAACTAATGTCCTGCTATTCTATCAGTTTATTATTCAGTTTAATTTATTTGTTTTATAACTCATATTAAATGGAGGAACCAGGAAGACAACTGACTTGGTGCATAATGCTCAAAAAAAAATTATCATTCCGAGGAAAAGACTCGACTTACAGAATACTTTAAATAATTAGATTGCATAACTGTAATATTGAATAGCCATATACTTGAAATGTAAAGTATGTTGAGATGAACTAAGTTCTTTCAGCCCACCAGAAATACGAAATTTCGCCGAGTACTTAGTCGAATTAATTACGAATATATTCTTTTGTAACTTACTAAAATGCTACCTAACTTATTAAAATGATATCACAATTTTCTCATGATGATAAAGAATTGTAGAAAATAAAATAGAAAGAGGAGTAAGAAATTCTACGAAATGCTGTAGTACAAGCGGAACCTAGTGCCTACGGTGAATGTGAACGTCACCTTGTGGCGGACGAACGAAACACACTCCTTGCGCGCTGGAAACTGCTCCTATCTGGCGGCGACTTTTGGAACTGAGCGAATCGCCGCGTCGCCTAGAGATGGCGGGCGTGTCGTTCGCCCGCATGCTTGTGGTACTAGCGGTCTCCGCGGCCACAAGAGAATATCTCCACCACTGCTGCCATGGCCATCAAAGAGTAACACTCCACCGCCACTGCTGCTGCCGCCATCACTACCAACATCACCACAATCTCCACCACCCCGCTTCTACCGTCACAGGCTATGCAGCAGCCTCTGTCACTGCTACTATCGCTACTATATTTCTCTCCTTCGCCGCCGATGCCACCACCCCGTCTCTGTAGCGACCATCGCTGCCTCTGCCGCAGACTTCAGCGCCACGTCCCTTGCCACCGCCGTCGCCGCCTTCGCTGCTGGTAAACACATCAGGGGTGGGCAAAGCCGCTCGGTGCGGCCCAGCGCAGCCGCACGTGTGAGTGGGCGCGCGCACGCGTGCGTGTGTGTGTGTGTCGGCGCGGCTTGCGTTTATTTTCGTCTTAGGACGGCAGTCGCCGGCGGAGTTATGGGCGGAGCGTGCGGTCCCGCAGCCGCGCGGGCTTGCAGGCGTTGCCGCCGCCGCCGCCGCCGCTCCTTTTTTTTTAACGCCCTTTTCGCACGCGCCCGCCGCGAGAGAGCGCAGGCTGCAGGCTGTTTTATGAACCCGCGAGGCACTGCCCGAGAACCAATTTGCTTCGGCGGTCGCCCAGGCTCTGGAAGATGCTGTTTCAACCGCGATCTGGTGTGGGGTTGTGGGTTCTGGTGTTGGAAACGGTGGATGGTTTGTGTTGAAGGGAACTAAGGGAACTTTATTTGGCAGGACTATTGGGAGTTCAGAAAATGTCTTTCACCTTCGTCAACAAGCAAGACGTTTCTTAGTGTGAGATAAGAATTACTTTCTGGCATATTGCATACCATAATTCTTCGTAAATACATACAACACACACCCTTGCTCACACATTTATTGAGCTTTGAAGTCTTTGCGTCCAAGAATTTGAACGAATTTTCCCAGGAATTCTAATGAAAATGGCAGGATCTGTCCAGTATGAAGTAGGTCTGTCTTTTCTTCTTTATCTGTTTGAGTTTAAACTCGAATATATGATTCGGACGTGATTTGATTGATAAACAATATGCATGGTTGTATAAATAATTCAAAAACAAAATTATAAACCGTGACACCTATCAATGTTCACTCCTGTCTTAAGAAAACTAAAATGTAATATTTATTTTTAATGAGAAATACACAAGGTTTTATTGTAAATTGAAACAAGAACTCCAGCAATCTAATATCCTTGCCTATGTATTATCCGTTTTAGAATGGTACATCCCGAACCTTGCGAAGTCCTCCCGAAATCACAAAGGAAGAGAAGGTTTGTTCTAATACACTGGCGGCTATTGTGAACGGTTGTAGTTCATCATCATCGACAGCAAGGATTAGACCTCTTGGTCTGTTCCGTCTCAGAATTGTTCATGCCATCTCTTCAAGGGACGTCCTACACTTCTTTTTCCTTTAGGTACATATTGAAGAATAGTTTTACTTATTCTATGTTCTGGCATTCTCTGGACATGACCTTTCCAGTTTTCTCGGTATTTCTTTATGGTATCTATAACCGGTTCAACATTTAGTTCTTCTCTGATAACTACACTTTTTTTGTGGTCTAATAGTGAATATCCTGCCACAAAACGAAGAAATCTCATTTCTGCAGATTCAATTCGGCGCAGCTGATCTGATGTTAATGTCCAGCTCTCACTTCCATAAAGTAGTAATGGCAAAGCAATGTAATGCTGCTTTGGTTACGTTGCTTGCTTGCTTGCTAGGCCTCGCTTGCACCCACAATGATATAGGCAGGCAGGGCGTCGCAGTTAAAGCAGCAAACGCGTATTACATTACAAATTATTTAGATTTTATGGGTCCTTGGGAGCTAAGTCCCTTCAGAAGACTGCAGGATGGTGGATCAGCACAAGTGAAAATGAAAGACAGAATATGTTTTAGCAAATGTCGAAACAAGAGTCCTTTACTTACAAAAAATGAAGTTACATCTAAGTTACGTGGAGACCTCCGTCCAACTGAACGATAGCTCGGAGAGTCTCCCCGGGCAGGGCCCGTCCGCTTGTTTTATAGTAATCAGAGCTTTTTTTGTAATCATACGCTTTCACGTGGGTTGCATGTGGCCTCCCCTCCCCAAACATGACGCGGCCAGAAGGCGCTGAATAGGCCCTCTGTGCCTGTGCCCCTGCGTTGTTCGTATCGTCCGTCGTCCGTCACTTTAGACGCTGATGGCGGTCAGCTGGGGTCACATGTCGCAAGAGCCCTCGTGCGTAAACATTCATATTTATTGGTACTTCCCAGTTGACGGGTATTTCCCAATTGAATGCGTTATGATAAAAAGCTCCCATGATTATACTCATTACAGTTATATTACAATTACAATTATTACAATTACACTTATTACAATTACAATCATTACACCTTCAATCACAATTATTACAATTACAATTATTACACCTTTAATCCGTACAGTTACAATCATTACACCTTCAATCCGTACAGTTACAATCATTACAGCAATAACTTTGTTGTAGTTACGTAGCATGTCTGGGTATGATGGGACAAGTTGCACGAGAAACGGGAAGACCCCGAGAAACGCTACTTCGAGTCCGCTTCGCCCACAAAGTGAATCAACCAGGATTTGAACCTCGATACCCGATTACGATACCCGATACACGATTCGCCGGGAATGAAGTCCGTAGCAACCACAACAGATTGACAATCGGCAGGATTCGCCCGGAATGAAGCCCGTAGCAATCACAACAGATTGACAATCAGCACGATTCGCCCGGAACGAAACCCATGCAAACAAAATAGATTGACAATCGCCACGAATCGCCCGGAATGAAACTCATAGCAATCTTAACAGATTGACAATCGGCACGACTCGCCCGGAATGAAGCCCGTAGCAACCCCAATAGATTGACAATCGACACGAATCGCCCGTTATGACGCTTGTAGCAATCACAACAGATTGACAATCGGTACGGTTCGCCCGGGATCAAGCCCGTAGCAACCACAACAGATTGACAAGCGGCGCAAGGCTTACTCGTCAAGCGTGACTGGGGGCGGGATCGTAGCATCGTGGTTTGAACATTCCCCTTCCATGGCTAGTGGAATTTGTGGTAGATGATCCGAGCTTCTGATAGGTATTCCTAAGATTCATACATTTCCCTTGCCTCATTCCACTATTTCATCAATACATTATTACCGCTCCCATTTACTCTGTAGATCAGAGAGATTCTCTTTGCTTGGCTGATGGGCGCTCAAATTCCGACTAATTAATAAATTTCGAATACATCTGTCAATCCAAGTTTCAATGCACCTTTCACTGTGGCGTCGCTAACCGGAAAACTGAAGAGTTGTAGTTCCGACTGCGACGGTTCTTCGGTATCGTTCTAACTCTGTTGCTGGGTGGAATTCAGCTGCTTTCTGGAGAAGAATTCTGCCGTCTCACTGCTCTGATCGATCATTTTCCGCAGTTTCTCCGATCAGTATCAGAGGAATGCCGGAGCAGTGCATTAAAAAACACACGCCACTGATCTCGCGTAATCTTCCCTTGCGTATCTTTGTCCTATATTTCGTCCATCTTCCGTGACACACCACACACACACACACACACACACACACACACACACACACACACCACATACTACACACCACACACCGCACACCACACACCGCACACCACACACCATACACCGCACACCACACACCGCACACCGCACACCACACACCGCACACCGCACACCGCACACCACACACCACACACCGCACACCACACACCACACACCGCACACCGCGCACCACACATCGCGCGCACAGACACACACGCACGCACAAACACAACCTTTTCTTGATATAAGTCTTTGCCCCCGCGAGGGGTGTTGCCCCGTTGTGGGAGAAACGTGGAGTAGGAATTCCCCCGTAAACTCACGTGTAGGTGGATGCCGGCCAAGCGGGAAGGGAACACCGCCATCTCCGGCAATATCACATGAACTGCGTTCTCGGGACCAAAGTAGTTGACCATCCATCCACACTAAATCATTGCTCTCTCATTCATACGAAGCGAGGCGTGCCCCTTGGGTGCCCAGCTGGATGGCTCGGCGGGCTGGCTCCTCCCGGAACCGCGGGCGGGCGGCGCGGCGCCCCTCGCCCGCCCGATTTAGCCCTGGTTTTCCGGTTGGCCTCGTGCCGCGGCCCGTCTCCTCCCCATCCCACCCCGCCCCACCCATCCTGCCGTGCGCTGTGGCCCGACCGCCGAGGCACATATTCGCCAGCGCGCGCGCGCGCGCGCGCGCGCTCTTCGTTGCTAGTCACCCGGGGGAACGCACAAGGCCGGTGCACGCGGTGGGAACCGAAAGAAAGAGGTCAAATACGCGAGCAATGAGGAACAGCATATCTAAGAAAGTCATTTAAACGATAGGTTTGCTTTTAGTGAAGAAAGAAAAAAAAAAAAAAAAGAAAGGGTCTTACGAAATTGACGAATACCTAAACACGGTTGTGGAGAAATACACATTATAACACTACTTTACTGATTTTTAAGTGTAAATGAATGTTCAACTTATGAAAATACGTCGCATGTTTTTAATTTTAAAACTATTATTAATATATAAATTAAAATTTCACATAACCTTTATTAAAGCACTTTTATTTACTTTGTGAGGTGTGAAGGTTGAAATCAGACGTTCATATCGGCGGAGTGCTGGTAATTTGTAAGTGTTCAGAATTTATTTAAATTCGTAACACTTGCCAACAGAGGGGATTAATTTCTCGCGCGTGTTTTCACTTCCGTGTAAGGTTACGAAAGTGGGCAGTGATCTCCCTTTTCTGCGTATTCGAGCGCCGATGAAAACTAACCGTTGCCACTGTTTTTTTCCTTTCATTGTGTATTAATATGAAATTGTTAACAATTTTTTTAAATATAAAAATTATGACGATTTTTAATTGAAAAAATGTATTGTTATAAAAATGTTTCTTCCGATTTTAATTGAATATCTTTTTAATTCGGGATAAGTGTAGATTGAAATTGAAGGTTCATTCTTTAAGAGTGTTGAAAGTATTGAGAGTTTCTACATTTAGAGAAGGGCTTAAACATTTAAAATTTCGCTAACGTATGTTGCCTCCGTTTGAGACATGAAGTGGATGTGTTTGTGGTTTTAAAGCTTACGTTACTAGCTATCGCGCGGCTAGAACTGGGACCCTCAAGGCTGGTCCCCAGGGGCAAGCCAGTTTACCAGCCGCTTTTGTCGCCTGAACACTGCTAATTTAACTAATTCTACATTGAATATACACAAAAAGGAATATTATTCTAAAACACAAGGTTTACATTTTTGAGAAAGTACTACACTGTAGCGATTCTCTTAAGTGAATACTTCCCTTTAAATATCCGTTCCGAGCGAGACAGGCTAAAGAACGTCATGCGGGTGTTCTCCATCTCTATACTACGCTTTTTCTGCAGTGGTCGACGACATTAGTCATTGTTAAACCTCATGCCTTCTAAAATGAATCTTTTTAACACTGGTAAGCACATTTTTGTGACCACGAGCTCCTTGACGTTCGAGAATTAATTAAAAAGATTCATTTTATAAAGCAGAAGGTGTAACAATGATCTCATGTCATCGGCCACACTAGAAAAATCGAAGTATAAGATTCGCCTCGCAGCAGCTTCGCGTCATCTCGCCTCCTATTCTGTGCCGCCGCCTCCGCCCCCGCCCTCGCCCAGGGTGGATCATCGATTTCGCGGAGAGCGCCTCCATCTGGGAACTATTTGTTCGCTTCGCCCCCACCCCCACCCCTAGCTGCGGCCTCGGCCCGGCGCTCGCTGCGCCGCGCGCGGAGGTTCGCAACTTCGCCACCGCAGCCGCCTCCCGCCGCCGCCAGAGGCGCTGCGAACCGAGCGCGGTATCGGAGGAAGCGGCGATGGAAACGACAGATTGAAGGCGGCGGGGGAGGAGGTCACGGGTGTGATACCACCCTTTCAGAAATAAGAAAAAATTCAGAAAAAAATTGATGGTGCATATGCTCGAGAAAAACTTTGATTATTTGCGATTGTATGAAAATGTTACGATAGATGTGTGAATCAACAATATACTTTATTGGCCTCTTGAATAATAATTAAAAAAGAGGATGCCTATGAAGTTAAACCAGTGAATAATGCATATCAAGTTAAGTTATATGGATATATTAATCTTTCATGTCCTAGACCTCTTACACTTTAAACAGAGACTCATTCGGGCGACCAATCCTAATAACGTATGTTTTATTAAAGGGTTGGTAAACTGGTTGACAAACATGCTATTTTGATGCCTCAAAACCATCCTACTAAAAAAAACCATCCTACTAAGTCTCATTTCGTTATATCACGATACCTGCCACAGTGACGTATCCTCTCTGGAAGTTAACTTCAGACAGAAATAGTTTGGCACTAGACTATGGACTATGGAGAATTTAGAAATATGGAATAGCAGAAAAATTATAAGATTATGAAAGTATATAAGAAGCAAACAACCAATATGATAAGTAACGCGGCTCGTCCCGGATAGCCTAGACAACATAAACTCCGGCCGCGGAAGTCTACGCAACCACAACCAATATGATGTTTGGTTTCTACATAATTTACGTTAATCTGAAACAAAATAAAGAGAAAGCAAACTGTCGAAACTAAATCAAACATGAGAAGGCTAGAGTAATATCTACATTAGACAAGACGCGAAGAAAATGGCATGCAAAATATGTTATAGTTGTTATGTTGCTATTCGGTTTTGTTCTCGCCCACGGATGGTAGACGCGGGGCACGTGGAAGAGGGGGTGATGGGATGGAACAGAGGTCGAAGAATCCTCCGTGAGGGCGGAAGGGGGGGTGAGTTGAGCGACCTGATGCGAGCGAGGGCGCAAGTTAACAGCCTCCGCCTCCGTCGAAGCAGAAGTTGACGCGGCGGAGGCGATACTTGCAGCAACTCCGTAACAGCAGCGAAGCGCCAGGCGGCGAAGACGTTTCTCTGGGAAGTTTGCAGATGGAGGGACATTCTTGCCGTGAACCATAATCTTTCTACTTGTCACGACAATTATTTCGTGCTGCTATTCTTCAACGCTTTCTCTTTTTTTCTAATATTTTCTTTCTTTTTCGTTTTTTTACCCTTCTTTTTTTCACTCTGTAGATTTTAAGATGCTCTATCAATAATATTGTTTTATCCACCTTCACTGTCTGAGATATTCTTACGCCAAATTTTACTAAACAAGTTTCGAATTCGTAATCGATTACATATTACTACTATCAACATCAGTTTGTCATTTACCGAAACATGAACAGGCAACAGCTACATATTGTGCAATTGTCGGTGTGGGCGTTGGAGTGGTAAAGCAAGATGATTTCGTCTTTACCAGCGGTTTTCGTAACTGAAGGTAAATGTGTTGTTTTTTTATAAACAAAATCATCTAATATGATTAAAAAAATCTGCAGCTTTGCGACCATCACCACTGGTTTCGTGCGGGATTGTTTATTACAATAATACGTCTTCATATGAGAATACCCGAACCGTACTAATTTTCATTATTGTAAAAATATTGGCAAAGACGGTCTTTTTTTAAGTTTATTATAGTCGCATCAACAGCTGTTTTAAATACAACTTAACAATATTAATGTGTTAACTTTACAATATAGTACAGTATGTATATAAATATGTGAACACAGACATTATTTGTTTTGTTACAATATTAGTTTCCAGTATCCATACTAGTATACCTTTTACAATTAGATTTCTTTGAGAATATTGCAGTCTTTACAGAATTTTAATATTTGATTTTGGTATTCGTTGGACGATAGCATCAAGTCAGGATAAAGACGGTCTTATTTGTACTATGTATATGAAATACTTAATGGCCCTCCCTGTGATACGTTAAATGTTATTTTTGAAGTTAACATAGCAGGGAACCAAAATTGGCCATCACAAAACGACACGCGTTCGTGAGCACGAAAACAATAGCAAAGCGCGTTTTGTGTGCAACAGCGCTCGACAAATTCCGTCCACCAGTTTCACACTCTCTCTCTCTCTCTCTCTCTCTCTTTATGAATTATTAATTTATCTCGCGGGGGGCCCTTTCGTCATTTTCGAGCGCCATTGTGTCGCGGTACGGCTGGCACGCTCCGCGCTCAGGTTCTGTTTCGTCTCGCGCCGTGAACGCTCGCCGCCCGAACCTGATGTGCGGTTTTGTGCCGCTTGAAGCGCTAATGTTGTTCATGGAAATTGCGCTTGGAGGGTGAGGCACTGCGGTGGGCGTAGTGCACCTTCGAGCAGGGTCGTCCAAAGATTTCATGGGCCCCGCTTCTGAGAGAGTGCCCCCCCCCCCCCCACACACACACATGTTCTGAGCACATTTTTTTTTTTTAAATTATCACAAATGCTGATTCGATCTTAAAAAAAAATTAACTATCAATATAAAAGGAACATTTATATATAGAGAGAATTTTTCCATGCATACATCCCCCCCCCCCTCAAAATCGCCTCCCCCCCCCCTCCTTCGGATGGACCACCCTACTCGGAGAAGCGTCTTGTGCTTCTAATTGACTGATGAAAAATGGAGGCCTGAAAGATGTACTCTACCCCGCTTTCCAACAAGTTACATAAGAAGTTTGGGAGTTGTTCATTAAATTAGCGTGGCGTCTCGGGCGGGCATTTTCTTGTAAAAAGTTACGTTTAAAAAAATACATTTTTTAGTCAAATTACGTTTTTCTAAAAACTAATCACATCAGTAAATTAGAATTGATTTAGAAAAATTCACTTCTGAAGATTGATATGTAAACATGATCAATAAACACCTGTAAAAATGTGTGAAGACAACCTATTCTCACTAGAGTTGTAAGGAAATCATGATGGCTATAATTGTATATTTTCATTAAATGTTACTTAGAATGAAATAATACTGTTGTACATTACTTATCTGTAATTTTCACTCTACTGCTGCTTGTCTCGGACACGGTTAGTATTTTTTCCCCACAAAAAATTAGAAATGAAATACCGAGCTTTTTCAATGTACTAGTCGTGAGCTGTTGGAATAGTAGAGTGGATGTTTGTGCAATTCCTCAGTATTAAATTATAAACATTTCGGAAAATGTTATGTTAGTTTCTGCCAGATAGGCGTGTTTAATGTAATGAAATTCACTCAGTTCTTTTGATGTGTGTCACTCATGTTGTGATAATGTTACTCCCATGTGCCCAGAACTGCATTCCGATTGACTAGTAGGATCTGTATTGAACATTGTAGCATTACTCATTGACATACTGGTAATAGTTCTATTAGTTATGCATTTCACATATTCCAATGCTGAACCCATTTTTTATACGTTGAGTAACAACGTGCTCTATACAATTGACTCGAGAGGTACTTGAAGGAATTACGCTTTCAGGGCGTTTTAGTGTGCTATAAAAGCACCGATAAAGCTTTGAATCCCAGCGGAGCAAGGCCGAATGTTCCTAGGCGAAAGAGTGGGAAAACGTGTTTCCTATTTCACACTCAATCTACTAAGAAAATTCGATCCAGTAAACTTCAACCAGAAATTTATGAAGTATTCATGAAAAACCTTTGTGTAAATCTTTGAATGCGAATTAGCAAGTTTGCAAATAAGTTTTAGCAAATAATAAACGGGAGGGCTGAAGTTGATTTTTTCTTTTTGCATTATTGTTGTGTTATATGTTGTTATATTATGTGTAGGTGAACCAGGAAGGTCTCGCTTCTCATATTGATGTTGGGATAAGGCGCAAATAATTTTTTTTCATTCGATTAAATAGACAGGGATGTTAAGAGTGTCATGCATTACAATGATAAATGAAGGTCTTCTGCTGTGAATACAATTACTTTAGGAGAACTCTGAGAAGAAGAGTCAGACGTGTGAGTTACCTATTGTGCGAGCTGGGTATATGACATATCTAAATAATGTGTAAATGGATTGGACAGTGAATAAATAAATAATGCGTGCAGGTGTTACGGCAAGGATGTTATGCAAGTTCGCCTCAGGAATTAGTAGCGCGAATAATTGCTGCAAGTAACCGAATACATTTTTGAAATTGCGTATGATATTAAGTAGCATGAAGATTTCATTGTCGTGCACAAAATGCAGACCGCTGCGACGAACAATAGGAAAAAGTGTATCGAAACTGGCATGCTTATTTTTTTCAATTTTCGTCGTTTACACCGATCCGTAGCCAATCAGCTGAATTGCAGCTCATTTTTGGATTTTTGTCGAAACGCGCATGCCGAGGTCCATCGTCGTGTGTGCTCGCCTGGGGTCTCGGAATTTCAACAAAAATCTGGAGTGGCGTTGAAGAGCTTCTTTTGAGCCACATTCTGCGCAAAGGTTCGGAAAGTGATGCGAAGCGAGATGAAATCGGTCAAAAACACGAGAGGCACGCGCCGCGCCTGGAGAGCGCTTTGCGGAAGCGGCGGAGCGGCGCTGCTCGAGGCGGGGCGTGGGAGGGAGCGAGGCGGGACGGGGGAGGGAGCGAGGCGGGACGGGGGAGGGAGCGAGGCGGGGCGGGGCGAGGAGGGACGGAACATGAGGGGGCGAGAAACAGGATGGGAAGGAGCGAGTAGAAACGAGACAGGCACGATGACGAATGAGGGACGAGAGGGGGGACGCTAGGAGAGACTGAACGAGGCGGAACAAGACGGGACGGGAGGGGGTGAGGCGTGAAGGGAGGGGTCGAGGAAGGTGGGGTCCGGTCGGGGCGGTGTGGTAAGGGGCAGATCGGGGAGCGGCGCGGAGGCACAGCACGACACGGGCAGAGACGAGGCGGAGCGACGCGGGACGGCACAGAGCGGTACAGGACGGGTCGGGGACGGGGACGGGGTCGGGGACGGGGCGTCGTCGAGCAGAGCGTGTGGGAGGAGCCCTCCGAAGTAATGAGCCGGCCTGCGACTGCCGAGCGTTTTGTCACGAGCCGGTACAATAGGCGGGGCGGGCGGGCGGGGCGGGGCAGGGAGGAGAGTATTGCGTCTGCAGCGCTGCGGGAAGGAGGCCGCACCGCTCCGCGCCGCTCTACTCCGCTCTGCTTTGCGCCGCGTGCGTGGGAGAGAAGAGAGACCCCGGAGCCCAGCGCCGCTGGAACAAAAAAAAAAACAGGTGGAGCAGGAATGTGTGAGAGTTTGTGAGGCGTGTGCGTTAAAGCATGTGATGGTGTATGTGCGCCTTTGTGTGTGTGCGCGCGTGCGTGCGTGCGTGTGCGGGTGCGCTTCAAAGGTCGTCTTCTTGTTGGTATGAGTGTGTATGTGAACCATTTCAAGATAGCACTGAACAACCGAAGACATGATACGATGCCCTGAGCGGCAGAAGTGAAATAATGAACCGCGGTCGGTGGGACCTTACTAGATCTAGCAAGAGTATGATAAGGCATTTTGGATGACCTTCGTTGAACCGTATCAGAATTACTGAACGCCAACGAGCTGTATGTAGATTGTAGTTCCTACACTTACGGGAAGGGTTCTGCGGCCAAATTAAGACACGTATTGCTGGATTGGAAATGCCCTCGCGAAGCCAGTGCCTGATGGTGATGGCGGTTGTTGCAAAAATGCTTTGCATTTAGATATTGTTTGTATTGTTACAGGAGCAATGTAGTTTATTTTTGCATACCATTATCATAGAAAACAAATATTCAACTTGACACATTATTTGAATCTTACGGCGACTATATCATGTTCTAAAATACAGTGAAAAGTAAGTGCTATAGTCAAAACTGAGTCGCACACCCTGTGATACTTAACAATATGGAACCAATTTAATCGTATTTCCAAATGAAATTCGCAGCCACATTTTAACATATTATGAGCAAAGGGTGAAATAACCCGCAAAAGGGGAAGTCAAACAAATCATTCCAAGGTGGTCACTTGCTTGAATACATAGAAAACCGAAAAAAATAAACTATTGCTCTGGAAATGCCAGGAACAAATTAGTAATTTTGAGGAAGAATAGTTGGAAGAAGAGAAAATTTTGAGATGCTTATAAAACTACATATTATTCCTAAAACAAATTGTCCAGCATTATTGTTTGCTCAGTTTTAAAATTGCAGTTTATTGCTGTGAAATGAGAGAACTTACAATTACTTGCTTTAATTAAGTTTCTTTAAATAGTAAAAAAAAACCTCTTCAGATCTTATCAGTGACTTTTTTTTTAAAAAAGTCCTGAAAAAACCAAGGAAATTTATTTGAGGAAATCAGTGACCACCCTGAAACCTTTTTTCGGCTATAAGAGGTAGATAATTCCCATCCCTGGTGCCTCTGTGTTCCCGCAGTGGCAGACGGGGCCGTGAATCTAGATAACGCGGGCTGTCTGCTGGCGAAAAGCAAAAAGAAAGGAATCCTTTGCAGAGCCCTGTTTCGGAGGCGCACGCACCGCCCCGCCCCGCCCCGTCCCGCCCCGCCTCGCCTCGCATCGCCACTCTGAAGCTCTGCGAGGACAAGAGCGCGCTTTTTATTGCCTCATAATTGTCCTCCAGGGTTTCGTTTGATTTATTATTCTGTAAATACGTAGCCACGCTGTCAGAGTAATGGATTTTCAACTTTTGTATCTTTACGTAACTTGTCGAGGTTTAAATAGAAGCGTGCGTTTCAGTTAATGAACGTTTTGAATTAATTTTTTTATGACTTTAATGAAGTTTTGTCTTGTAATGGTCAATACACTAGATTATAGTGTGAGGCTGAAGTTTTAGATTGTCTTGGCCTGTGCAATGATAATATTTTCTCAGCTTTTGAAATGACTTTACGTGAGAAAGATATGATTTCACCTGTCTCTTAATGTCTTATTTTTCTGCTGCTTTTCCAGCATATTCGGTTATGTCTTGCCAAAATTGGGTATGCTGTGTAGTTGCAATTTACCCCTTTGCATCAAGTACGAGAAATATTTTATCATTATTAGAAATCAATGTTCTTGCCGTAGGTAAGCTTACCTATGGGGTCTTAATTATGAAGGAAATTTTACCTTGCGCGTAAAAAGTGGCATTACAACTTCAATGTCGATATTGTTTCTTTCAGAACAAAATTTCTTCCTTGGTACGAAAACTCCTATTTTGAAATTTCTGCTTTCAGTATCCTGTAGGTCTGCAACTATGAAGAAAAACATTCAGCTGAACCGTGTTTGCTGTTGGTGTTTTCTTTTAATCACTGATGTTTTCTTTCCATTTCTGGACTTGATTTTTGAACATTCTTGACAGATTGAAATTTGTACGCGCAGAAAACTTCAGAGCGTATTTTTGAAAATCACGTATATTTATCCGTAACCATTAACCCAACCATAGTTCGAAATGTCACTCGTGTAAGTAATTTGAAATATGCTCTCGTCACAAGATAATGAATTTAATTGTCTTACGCTTCTTGTAAAGTTGAGAATGAAAATCGTTGTCACAGTCTAATGCTGCAGATAAAAGCGCGCATTGTTAATTGTTCGTGGCTGCGGGAAGAGGTGGCTACTTAAGTAATATTTATGCGTTTCTTACGGGGGAGAAGGGATTGAGTAGCGGTTTCGTGCGCGTCACCCGCTAAGGTTGTTAGTCCCAGAAGTGTAGTGCAAGTGTGCGGGGAGGGGCAACATTCTAGCCGGGAGAAACCCTTAGCTCTCGACTAGTCTCCCGGAATATCTGGTAGTGTAGTGCATGTGAGTGGGTGTGTAAGTAAGGTGTGAGTGTAGAACGAGGAGGAATGAAAGAGCGCACGAGTTCCATGAACCTTTTGTTATGGAAGTGCTTCGGCATTCGTCTGGTGTTGACCGGAGAAACCTCGAAAAAACAAAAACAAAAAACAAAAAAAACAACAAAAAAACAAAAAGAAACAAAAAGAAACAAAAGAAACAAAAAAAAAAAAAAAGGAATTCTCGAGGGCGTCTGAATTCCACCTGGCCATGAAGCGAGTGTCGAAAATGGTGCTACCTTCGTGATTGGAACCCTAGAACCTCCCGGTCAGAGGCCCCGCAATGACATCGGCAGATGCCCGGAGTCTCCTAGGCCGGCGCGACCTTAATTGAAGTAGCCGTTTCATCAGGCGGCGCTGTACAAGCGCTGCTGCTCTGCCGGTGTGCAAGGCGGGCCGCGTCCCCCGGAGCGAGGCGTGCGCTGTCGCTGGCGAATGGAGTTCCCGCGCGCGCCTTGGGAAGCGGGGCGCTGGGTCGCGGCCTGGGAGGCGTCTGCCCGTCTGCCGGAAGACGACGCCCCGCTTTTACTCTTTGCGCTGGGACTATGCCGCTAAACCTAATAGATATTCGCATTTCAAGGAATATGATGCACTTGTATGCTATGTTCGTACCATGCGTTGCTGAATACACTAGTAAGTGATAATATGTTCATGGATGGTACCATCCAAGCAACCCATACCAGAAACGAAATAAACGTGTTTACTTTCATCTTTACCCAATCACCCACCTATTTGGAAACTGACGTAGCGCTTGCATTGAGCCTCCAAAAACGTCCGACCCCGTCCCGTCCCCCAAAGCGATTGTCTTGCTTCGTCCGAAAGGCTCCCTGCCCGACCTTGCCGTGCGGCCGCCTTCACAACCAATCGGTCCGCCCAAGGCGCAGTCGCCGTGTGCGCGGGTGATAGCCGAGGCGCGTGCGCGTGCGGGTGCGTGAGGACGGCTGGCGCCGCGCGTGCCCTTGATGTGGGTGCGAGGGCGCGGGGAACGTGGCCGCAGACGGACACGCCCACCCTTCCCCCGAAAGTAGATTTATTGTGGTTTAGAGCTCTTTCATAGAGAAGGCACCGGCTTAGGGCCGGGACTTCAATTGACGTCACTGCAGTAACTCTGATCTGCGTTAGACCAAGGGCAAGAACTTGAAATATATGACTTTCTAGATATGGTAGGATGCGTTCTTTCAGGTGGTTCTCAGTTGCCGTACACATGCTCATGAGACGGATGGTAATGTTAGTTAGAACGAGAGAAGAACGAAGAACGAGCTACGTCGAATACAAATGTTTTTTCGTCTTGTTTTAATGTTCAATTTACATCCAACATTAAAAATAGTTTTATTAGAGACAAAATGTACAATTTTGTTGGTTCTTTTATTCTGATACCATCGCTTAATTACTAAAAATAATACGTGAGAAGAAATGTGGCTAGCTTAAGCCTACTGTGCGGATCACATCTAACATAGTTTTTCTGTAGATCAAGGTATTCTGGCAATTCGTTTTTCACAGAAGTACATGAGGAAATACGGATGACATTAGACATATGAGTATCTTTGATGATACTAAACGATATTGTGTACCTTTTCACCCGTATTTCGTCAGACCTTAAGGTCAAGGTCAGACAAATTTTTCTTGTTCATACATTTTGTACGTCTGTAACTAATTTGGATGGAAGTGACATTTCTGATCCAATGGTATGTATATACATATTGTCATTTGTTAGACAAGACCTTGTTTTAGGAAATTTGTAGTTTCTTGCGGCACCTCACCAAAGGAGATTTTAAGCGTCTCTCCCATCTCGCTAACAGACTGCGCTAGGAAAAGGAGCGCTGGGAACGCGCGCGGCGCTATTTCTCAAAAGTGAAGAAAATTTAATTAACTACGGATTTGTCTGTGTGGCTGTAAGGCAAGGGACTACAGCTATTGTTCTGGTTATGGTTTGTTCAATGCATTAAGTGTCATAAAATTTACCAATTTAATTAAATTTCAAAATAAAATAACAATTTTCTTGTATCTGTTTGTATTGCTTATTGTGGTAATTGCAGATATACCCGAAGAAATGTTTAATAGTTTTAAAGTCTATACCTTCAATATTTTTGTGTCTCATACTTAATTTTTAAATCTGTCGATTTTTTTGATGCTTAATGAGCTAGGTTGATTCATACTATTAATAAACTTCCTTAAATTTTCAGTTCTCCGTTTGCGTTGCTAGCAAGTGGATGTGACGCGATCGATTTTCCGCGCCTCTCCTCCTTCTGGCGCCTGCGGTTTTTTCCGCGTCGTGGCCTGCACCTCCGAACGCAAAGGCAAGACCTGCCCCGCCCCTCCCTGCCTACCCTACCCTGTCCAGCCCGGTCGTCCCTGACCAGCCCGGTCGTCCCTGTCCAGCCCGGTCGTCCCTGTCCAGCCCGGTCGTCCCTGTCCAGCCCGGTCGTCCCTGTCCAGCCCGGTCGTCCCTGTCCAGCCCGGTCGTCCCTGTCCAGCCCGGTCGTCCCTGTCCAGCCCGGTCGTCCCTGTCCAGCCCGGTCGTCCCTGTCCAGCCCGGTCGTCCCTGTCCAATCCAGTCGTCCCTGTCCAATCCAGTCGTCCCTGTCCAATCCAGTCGTCCCTCGAATGCCTCCAGCCTAGCCCCGCCCTAACCCCGTCCTCGTCAAACTCTCTCACGTCGTGTCGCGTCGGCAGGGCGGCTGCCGCCACCTTACGCCCACAAGCCTCGGATTACGGATGTCGCCCCCGGGCGGTGGGCTGGGGCCGTGTCGATACTCCCGTGCGGCGGCGCCAGAGGTCAAGGGTCAGCCACTAGACCGTAGCTAGGGAAGGGACTCTCTCGATGTACGATGTCAGGAGCATTGACGGCTCAGCGTATGAGAATAGGCGGAATTCCACAATAGAAAAGTCGCATTTCTCAGTCAAATTCGATTCTTCTTAATTGTTTGGTCCCTGTTTGTCTCTCGAAACCTCGGCAGCATGCTTCATAGTTCTTTCAATTTCTTGGCGCATTGGATTTGGGGCAGTATCAACTCCATGATTAAAGGTGCACATCTGAAAACTGGTAACGTCCTTACATCAGAAGCGTCGATTGTTAAAAGTAGTGGAGAGTAACGGAAGGAATTTGAATTATTCACCGTTCAGAATACATTCCAAAACTGGAAATAAAATTAGAAAGCACTTTTCCAGAGATTCAATAATTTGCTTTTCCTCCAAATTAATTTCATTCAGACAATATATATGTGTGGAGAAGTCACGGACAATGCGTCGGGTACGTTTTAATAATGTCCAACGTGACATTATTATTATTATTATTATTATTATTATTATTATTGTTGTTGTTGTTGTTATTTTGTTATTTTTGATTAATGTCTTTTCATGGGTAACGCACTTAATGTGACGAGTAATTGCGCACCTTAATCCACGCGCGGGCCGGGCCGCAGTCCTCGTTGACCCGTGAATTGACGTGGGGGCCCGCGGAATGCTGGAGCGCTCATACGGATAGTATAGTGCGGTGCTCAGCGCCGTAATGGCCGCGTGCGGGGTGGCGTGGCGTCGCGTCGCGTCGGGGAAATTAACGACCGCTGGAAGCGCCCTCCGCAGCCGCAGACCGCTTGTCGCCGGCGGATGCGCTCTCACGGCCCTCACGGCCCTCACGGCCCTCACGGCCCTCACGGACTCGCTGCGGCGGCGGCAGCCTCGGGCGTACGTTCACTTTCGCGTCGCTTTTGCTCTCGAGACGTTTTCCATTCGTTTAATTCAGTTTTTAATTGCCCGCAATTTTCATTGCGTCAGGTTTTTTTTTGTTTTTTGTTTGTTTGTAAAATTAATCCTATTTTTTCCCTTCTTCAAATTTTATGATGACTTTTCCCTTGTAAAATTTGTCTTCTCTCGAATAATTTGTTTTTATATCTTTTTTCGTCTTTTTTGTATATTTTTGTTTGGTTTTATTATTGTTTTGTTTTGTTACATTTTCATTAGTTCTCAAAATCAAAAAAAGAAGCCCCTGGCCATTCCGTTTATAAGCAACATTGTTTGTAGAAGGTGTGTGACGTAAATACTGTTCGTTTTCAATGATGATTTCATGATAAATGAAATATTTACAGTCAAATGTTGTATATGTCGTCTTAAAATGATACTAGGGCTGTGATAATACTTTTTATTTTTATGTCTAAGGCGTGTTCCTTGCACTAAAATAGATGTTGAATAGTCTTTCAGCATGATTAATAATGCAAGATACTTCTCCGCCCCATACGTTTACAACACATTAAAACTGATCACACTTTCTCTTGTGCAAGGTAGTACCTCGAAGATGAATGGACGAAGTTCGAAGTAGTGTTTAGCGTGATGTGCTGCTACGAAGTTCCAAATCGTGCTGCACAACTTTTCCCTACCAGTCTACGTCAGTCACTAAGTGGCGTAGTGCTTCACAGGCCTCTTACTAACAGAATAAAAACAGCGGAAGTGGAAAAGTAGTACAAAAACTTCGAATGGGAATATAAGAACATTTTCTAGATCAATGCCGGCATGTAGACATTGCACTGACACGGATTGTAAAGTACTACGCTACTTTGTTGGCTAAGAATCGTTGGTTTCCAAAAGAAAGGAAAATAATTATTTCCGTATCTAGTACAGAAACGGGGAGTTAAAACTGCAACAGAAATGTAGACGGACGAGGACACAATAGGACGCGAGACTAGAATTTTGGAGTACGCCAAAGATCCTTTCATACAAGTTGCTTGCATTATTTTTTAATACGAATTCGTGGAAACGTACGAGTAGGGATCATTTTCAATATGTGACTTGGCAGCCATGTTGATACCTGCCTCCCCAGTGTTATGTTTACTTTGCAGAATCTCATTATTTTATGTATCCATGGCTTTATTGCGATTTACATACGGAAAAATAATCTTTGTCATATGCGGACTCGAAAGAAATACTTTCCGATTAATAAATAGAGAATATAATAATAATAATTTATTACTGCAATTAATTAAACGTAAGCCCGGTGGCAATTAATTAAAATAAATTAAAATTAAAATTGGCAATACATCGCACAAATATAAAAAGAGATAATACCAATAAATAAACGAAAATAAAAACAAAACTAATATTACTGCCCATGAGTAATTTCTAAAAAATATTGAATCCTCCAAAAGGTGAGTGTAACGTTGAAACTAACGACGTGCTCAGTAATGAATGAATTCATATAACTGAAGAGAGCGCGGCGGGGGAAGGGAGGGGAGGGCTTCGCGTAACTAGTTCAAGTTTCGATTGGGCCCGCTCGAGTTGCCGGTGCTTCATTTCGGGGCGCCGCCGGTGATGAAGCAAGTGGGGCAGAGGGTGCGGGGGCGCGGGGACCGCCGCGAAGACCTTGGGGCGCGCCCGGGGCGGGCCCTCGTTGCAGCGCGGCGCGGCGCGGCGCGGCGCAGCCTCCGATATCGGGGCTCGGGGCGGCGGCGCAGGGGGCGTGGCGGGGCCGGGAGCGGGAGGCGAGCGTATTGATCTGCGCGACGCCGCTGGCAGCAGCCCGCGTGTGCCCGCTGCCGCCGCTGCATCCACCCGAGATTGCCTCTCCGCCCCGCCCAGCCCAGCCCCGCCCCCTCGCCCCGCCTTCTACAGCCCGTAGGCCGCGCGCTGCGCCCGGAGCTTTGCTACTGTCTCTGGCGCGCCCTCTCTTTCCTCGACGCAGATTCTGGCGGAAGATCTTTTCCTGTGTTTTCGTTTCTCGTCTCTCTCTCGTCTTCCCCCCCCTCTCTCTCTCTCTCTCACACACACACACACGCACACACACACACACACACACACACCGCTCCCTCGCCGTTTCCTTTCTGTTTTTTTCCTCAAGTCTTCTTTCTTAGCATCACTCGGTCCTCTGTTTGATGTATTCATCCAATTCCTTTTTTCTTTTTTGATTTTTTTCTTCTTCTTATTCTTGTGCTTCTGCTTCTCGTAATCGATTCTCTCTACTCCACTTCCGGTATCTGCTTCAGTGAGTCTGCATTGGCAACGTAAATCTTAAGTTCATTTTCTTATTAATAATCTGTTTACAAGGTTACAAGTTTTGTGCGAATGTTCATTTGTTGTGTTTGCGAGAGTGGGCTGTCACTAAAGAACCCAAAACAAATATTACGATCTCGCATATATTACAGTTTGTGTCCTTTCGCTACCACTTTTATCCTCACTTCCGCGTCACACACACACACACACACACACACACACACACACACACACTTGCCCCGTCCCTTATCGCTTCGTCCCGCCCCGCCGTGCCCCGCCCCCCACTCTGATTCACCCACCACCTTTGCTCCCCGCCCCGCTCAGTCGCACTTTCCGCGCGTGGAAGCTGCCGAGCGTAATGCGCCCTTCCCTTTTTCTCTTGTTTTTCGCCCCCGTTATGTTTTTTCAAGGTCTGCGGAGCTCCAACTTTTAATTGGACTTCCGCGAGAGCCTTAAAAACAATATGGCTGACAGGGGAGGCTCTCATTTATTTCGTAGGTGCAGACCTGGAAACAGATGAGGGCGGCGCGGGCTGCCTTCGTGTGCCGCGTGGAATAAGTGCTGCCGCACGCGCGTGTTTATTCAGAAGCGGAGCGGTCTCGTTCGGGCCACGCGGAGATTGGGTTGTGTCTTCTCTTCCTCACTGATCTGCCGGTTGGTCTGGTTGATGAAATTTCGTAATGTTATTTAATATTTCGGGCAGTCTTGCTTTTAAATAGGTTTCTAAAAACACTGATAAAGTACTGTATAGCGTTTAGAGTTAGCTGGCTATCTTTCGCAGTATGAGGTACGAATTTGCCTGGACTTCAATATGAGACGGAGTAGGAATAGCACGTCCTCGAGTAGACTTGAAATCATGGATCAGCAAAGCAAGAAATATCTATCGCTTGCAGTGTTTCTCAGCAAGAGATGAATCGTAATTTATTAATGTGCGGTAAACTTGTACATTTTGATTGTATTACTTCTTGGCTTCAGTTATTGCCAGAAAGAGACTGTTGTGAATGAGAACAGATTGTGTAGCGTAAAATTACTGTGAGTGAGGTGCTTAAATATTTCAGTTTCCGTCCAGAGACATAAGTGTTTTAATTTGTCTCCAGACTGTCGCGTATTTGAGGACGTGTGAGGAACATTCGTAAATCACACTTTTGTCCATATTGTAATTGTTTATAAGAAGTCAAATATTAGTAATAAATTAACGAATCACCCATTATTTTAAAAAAAATGTGTATTGTGTAAAGAGTCATTTCGTTCCATACTTTATTTATCGTTAATCCCATCGAACAAATCGTTACGATACTTACTATGCTGGAAAAGTAGTATAGTAATGTTCTGCGTGTCATCGTTTAGTGAGCCTTGGTACGCCTCTCAAGAATAGCATATTGTTCTAGAATTCTTCCTGAATAATCTGGAAGAATCCTGTTAGAAATTGTGGGAACCGAATAAGTATTTTCGATAGATATTGAATAAGAGATTGATCAGGTCTCTTAAGTTAAATCCCTAAAATGTATTTTCGAGAATTGTTTTGAAGTGTTGAGGAAGTATTACTGTATTACTAATGCGGTCTACTGTAGACGTATATGCATCGAATGTCACCCCGAATGGTGGTCAGGAAATGATCTAACCGTGAGTGTCAGACGGACAGTTGGAGTTGACTAGGAGATTGTAGAGGAGATGTAGAAGAGACCATATTGGCAAGTCGGAAAACAAATTAAGGTCATGTAGAGCGGTGACAATTGCAAGAGACAGTGATGAATCAATGAGCTAACTCTAAAAAGATCGCACTGACAAATTGACTTCATGGACGTAACTTGCAGTTATGTTACCAGCAGTACCCAAGCTGTCAAAACGATCTCTTCTTATAGTAATCCCTCTACACCTCCTGGCGCAAGAGATCATAGTTCGGTGGATTCAATGATGACAGAATGAGTACATGGTCGTAACTTGCAGTTATATTGCTAACGTTGGCCATACAGTAGTTGTCAAAGCGGTCCCTTATACTCGTAATAACCTCCCGATACCCAATGTCTGTTTGTAGGATTTACCGTGGAGAATCTCACATGCCCATTACGTCTCTTCCAGGTCCTTGAGGGAGTCGGTTTAGGGAGGAGTTTAGGAGTGGCTGGTTAAAAGGGAGGGTGGCGTCCGGTGATGGCATCGCGCTCTCGGAGCTTCTTTCGACGCGTCGGCGTGTTACGCCCAACGGGCTCTCGCAGGGGGAGAGGAGAGCGCAGAGCGCAACTCTCTCGCGCCCCCTGCGGTGCTTTGTGGCGCTGTAAAACGCAGACGACAGCGGCGGCGGAGGTGGGGGAGGGGGGAGGGCTAGGTGGAGACGTTGCGAACGGCTGCTTCCCCTCCGTTTGCGCGTTACGACCTGCTTCTTTTTCACCCGCTCTCCCCCGACGCGCCTGCGCGGCGCGGCGCGGCGCGGCGCGGCGCGGCGCGGCGCGCGCCGCCGCCCCCAAACGGCGTGTAATATGGCTGTGCTCCTACATCTGGTTCTGCTGTTGCCTCGCCGCGATCCTTCGTATTTCCCTCCCGCGATGGGATGTTTCGCTGAATTGTGCGCGCATCTCTGTTTTTAGTGTAATTTCCCTGTAATTTCGTAATTATTTGGAGTTTTGGTTTAGTTGGGATGCGTTCCAAGATTAGATGGTTATTTAAGCCGTTGAAATCACGTTTCAGGATTTCTTATAGGCTTTCTGTTCTTTCTGTACCGTAAGTAACATTTTTTGCTCGTCAATTCCACTTTTCATTTCACATGTTTTAATGTAGGTATTATTTTTAATTGTATAACATGGACTAGCATTAAGAAAAAGAATCATTTGGTTAATTAAGAAGAAATTAAAAAAGAATCATTTGATAAATCACTTGGAAACTGATTTATTCCATATCTAGCTTGAACAACAATTTGCACATATTTCGTTGACAGTGCTGTAAGTCCTCAATGTAGGTATTAGCCGACTACTTATCAATTGTGTTACTTAAGTACCTCTATCAGATAGCGCAATTCGTGGACGCATATACCCTCCTTCTCTGCCTGGAACATATGGAACCTCCTGAGGTTTTCCTGAGTCCATTTCACCTTGTTCCACTGCCACCCTTGTGCATATCGTTTTTATTCCGCTATGTTAAAGGTTCCTGTTCATTCTCACAGCCTCGAAAACGTATTACATGAAAGTATGTACAGGTTCGGCCACGAAAATCTTTTATGTGCGAAATCCAGTCACCTTCATTGCTTTCCGCAAATTGTAGCCGTAATTCGCCATAAATTACTGCCACTATTATTTACTACTGCCCCTACTTCCCGTGAACGCAAATTCTCCTCTGGGTGTTTTAGAAGACTGCAGATATGCGATAACCATGACACCACGTGCGGGGTTGAGATCTTTTTTTTTTTTTTTTTTGTATTCCGTGGCTTCATGTTCATATTTTTGTAGTGATCGCTAAGCCAATATCTTTGGGCAGGTGAAATTCATTAAAGTGTAGGTACGATATATGTATAATTTAAGGCAAATGAAAAATTATTTTTTTATGATTTGCCGCAAATACAACTTGCGCTGATGAACGTATTATTGTAAGAGGCCACTATACGTACTTTTCCTTATAGCTCTATATACAACGTCTGTCGGGAGGTAGAATGTACGTAATAGTAGAGTTCACTGGAGCAAGAAATAATTTCAGAAGGATTCGTCCGCCGTCGCAGTGACGTGTGAATGACATGCAGCGGGTTTTTAAGTTCAAGAATCTCCGGGAATATTGCGTCACCACGTCGATTCGCGGTGTGATGACGGAGGCACGATTCCGGGAGTCGATCCGCAGGCCAAACACGGATGGCGCCCCGAGGCGGCAAAATGAGGAACTAGGCGCCCCGGCCTTAATGGTGCTCGCCTCTTGCCAGAGGGGCGTTGCGCCTACTCAAAGTAGGCTTTTAGATCGCTCGACTCCCCGTGAAAATTGGACACATCTATGTCCTTTTTCAACTCTTGCCTTTTTTTACTTTTTATTAATTCATAACGAATATTAGAAGTGATTTACCATTCATTTGTACATTTTGAACCTTTATCAAGATCAATGACATTGAACAACTCCAAAACAAAATCCGTTTATAAAAAAAATAACATTCCTAACTATTAAAAAAAGAGATCGAGATATTTGATAAAAATCTGTTGTCTGAATTTAATGTTTGAAAGTAAAGTGCATGCAATGTCACAGATCTATAAATAAATAAATAGATATTTTTTCATGTCAGGTCGTTTTACTCGAAGAATCAAATAAATTCCTGGTGTTAAAGATTAAATTTTCTGCGAATCCGTGCAGTCACAGCAACAGGAATCGTTGTGAATGTTTACGCAATACCATCATAAAAGTAAAATGATGTACTAATGGAACCAAATACGTTGTTCTTATCCAATGTGTGTAGTTCACAGATTTCTATTAGATAGGTAAAATCGTACGAAAATATTTAGTGATATAATTATTACTAGTACTATTATTATATTTATATAATATAAATTGTTATTGTTATTATTATTATTATTATTATTATTATTATTATTATTGGAGTTAGCAACACTTTTGTCGTACGTGACAGAGCATGTATTCGTAACTTAAACAAGTAGACTTCTAACGGTGGGGGCATTTCATTTTGTTTCCCATGTAAATGGTTTATAGAAGCATACGGCGTGTACGTGAAGTAGCTCTCCTCCCGGCCGGCCCTATTTTGTGAGCGTGAGCGTCCGTGTGCCTCTGCGCGGTGGGCGGCCGGGGAAGCTGACGGGCGGCCGGGAAAATGTAATGGGGTTTTGGCGAAGCGAAGGCTGCGCATAAGTGATTGCGCTGCCTCTCGGAAGGCGGACAGCAGATTGGCAGGCAGGCAGGCGGCCGGCGCGGGGCGGCGGCCGCGTCACTCTGCGTTGCGCTCTTGCTCCACTCAACCCCTTCGGCCTCCCGCCCCCTGGGTGGCCCTGGTGCCCCCGCCGATTTTCGTCACTTGCCTCGTCGCCCCCGCCCTCTGCGATCCCCCGCTCGGGTCTCTGCCCCTCTCCCCGCTGCGATTGCCCGCCCGGGTGTCCGGCCCTGGCACCCGCTCCTCGCTCCTGGCCACCGTCCTCCCCGTCTCGATCACTTCTCCGATCACTCGGTCCAGCTCGATATCTCCATAGATCGAATTCAGTCGCTGTTTGAAGGAGAGTTCTAGCGGCCGGCTGCTCTGTTCGGTGGTTTTACGGGGTTCCTCCGATCAACACCAGGCGAATACCGGAGCAGTACCCTAACAAACGGCCCATAGACCGCGCACAATCTTTCCATCCTCTTCCTTGTCCTATCCTCACTTACTAACACATTCTCTCTCTTACATACACGACTCTACCACACAAGTAAAGAGATCGGTCGGAAGCGTAGACCTTGCACTGACTAGGGCGGTGCTCCGCTGGTGAGAGCTAGTTGGGGGGGAAAAAACCAGTAGCCGATGTTAGGTCAGTGCCGGACCTCACCATCCATTGGGGAAAGATGTCCGCCACGTTCAGCGATGAAAACAAGTATTACAATTACGGGACTAATGTCTTTGGCAGCTGACGCGCCCGAAATCACTAATCAATAAAAATAATTCTCTGGGTACCATTTGCTCTACCCGCACTTCGACGTCTCGTTCTGACACTCCCTCGGAGCACCACTACAACTCCACTCCCTTTAAAGCCTCCATTCTGACCGCATACTCACCTAAACTTCCTCCCGTCCCAAACTCCGCTTCAACCCCCTATTACACCGTGAACATCCCCGTCTGCCAGTTCGCCCGCTCTGACCGCCCTTGACCTTTGCCCTCGGTGCCATCCCAACTGTATTTTGGCTCCGTGTGTCTACACCTCTGACAGACCGCGCTCTATACTATCGTGTTGCAGACGCTCATATCCCCTCCTGACCCCTTGTCTTCCCCCTCGCCGTTCCTACCACTTCCGGCCTCCCATCGCCTCCCCCGGACCCACTCCGCAGTCATCTTTGACCTACGACGCCTCGCCGCTCTTCTGTCAGATCTCTCTGCGCACGCGCTCCATCCTGTCCGATCGTCTCGTCATCGTTCCTCCAATTCGCGATCCCCCCTCGCACTGGCCTCCCCATCCTCGTTTGGCACTTGAACGTGTTCGCACATTCCGTTCATATCTCCTGGTCTTCCGTTTCACTCGAGCGTTTCCAAGCCTCTCTGTTTCACCCGCCTCTTGTTCATGTTGTGTTCGACCCACTTCGCTTTTCGTCTCTCGCTCTCTCTTCTCTGCTTTGCCGTTCGTGTCCCTCTAGAAATCGTTGCAAGCCTTCGATTCGCATTCCAGGAAGTTTTCATCTCGGGGTTTCCGGGAACTGTCATTCGCGTCAGATTGTATTCTAGCGGATATTATTAATCTCACGAATTTTATCAGAATCTGTTGGTTCTCCAAATTGAAACCTCGGTGGATGAGGTTTTACCTTTAGGTAGGCCACCCTATGCTACTTCAATAACTGCCGTAACAAAGTGCTTTTATCGAGTTATGGTAGGTAATCACTTTATTTCCTACCTGTGTTTGGCCTACAGTTCTTTGACGTTAATTAAATGAACAGTTGCAAAAATACTTTTCGGCGAAAAGATCTTTTCGGGTCTACCCCTTCCTTTTTACTTTCTCGCTATACTAGTACGTACTTAGCAAAGATAACGTATTGTAGGGCTGCAGCGGGAAGAGGCGATTTTCGAGAAAAAAGCGAGGGGCCCTGGCATCCAAGAATCTCATAAATCTTGTTCCTATATGTATACATTTGGGAACAAGATTTATACTACAGTTATTTACTTTAATAAATTACTTAATTTAAACACGGTCATACTCCAGGTTTTATGGGTACTAACACTGAGAAATTGGTAGAAGTCTATTCGTCTGGCGACGGTCATTGCTAGCGCTAGAACCTTTCAGTCTCTTTGCTCCAAAATTATTTCCCGATCGATGTGGCTGAACTGGAGGCCCTGCGAATTTGAAAGGGATACTTTGACTTGTAAAACTGATAGTTTACGAGAAGCCTCAAAAACATTTTCAAAATGTTCTAAAAAATAACTTCAATTTTATTTCTTTTATTATTAAACGTTTTCATCGGATAGAGTAATTTACGCTTTAAAAATGTCACAAGGCTGTTGATCACTCTAAATTTTCGAAAATTGTAAGTTACAAATAATGAAAGTTGGTGTACGCTGTTGTAGCACTTAATTTCTTACTCGACTCATTTCGGCTCCATTGCCTACAGTTTCCTCCCTGCCAGGCCACACTCCGTCCCGGTGCAGATTCGCGGCGTGTTTGCACTCTCGTTCGTGGAAGTCAGAGTGCTCAGGCTCTCTCGGAAGTTGAAAATAAATTATAGGACATTACCAAGTTCGGGGAAAAATAAATTTTGGAAAGTGCTTAGTTCAATGCATAATTCGCTGAAGTTCGGGTAAAGGCTGTAAGGTCGAAGTTTTTGAAGGTGAATTTTTTTTTTGCTCAGAAAATTATTAATAGCCAAATCTAGAATCGTGATCGTGAAAAATCTTTAAGTTAATTTAATATCTTTGAAATGTTCTCTGCTTTTCAGTGTTCGTGCGAAACGTGTATTTGCCATTTCTTCAAACTCGTTTTTTTATTTGACTCTCTTAATCCGAACAGTATCGAATCCAGGGAGGATATGGATAAAGCATTCAACTTCACGATGGACAGGGTTTTAAAAGATATCCGATGTATCATATAATAATTCCTGTACTCGCCTTTCTTAAACTCGGAAAAAATAACTAATTTTGTACATTTCCCCGGTCTGGAGAACGCTATATCATTAATATTATTAGGTGATTACTCTGCGTATTGTATTGAAATATATCAAATATCAATGTTGAAATTATGTAACTGAACCATATTTCTCTTGACTAAATTTTGGCTCTGATTTTAAATAAAAATAAAATATTTGCTCTCGAAGATATTCTCAACTTGTTTCATTTTGACCTTTTTTACCTTTATAGACGTATTTCGTGTTCTTCCTCTTACCGAAATTGGTCTCTTCACTTACTTCACTGAAGTTTATTATTTTGTTCTCCTCAAGCTCTGCCCTGTTTTATCTGTCAAATGGCAAGTGAAATTTGATGTCATCGTCGGCGATTCCAGTCTCCGCTCATTGCATCGACACGCTCCCATATGCCTCCTATCTTGGCATTGTATGTTTTATCCTTTTCTGAGTTCTCTATTCCCAGCGAAATATTTCGGCCCCAAAATGCCACTTTTTTGCGATGTCTTGAGATTTTTCCCTCCACGCGACATTCCCCGGACAAACTACCTTTTCTGAATTTTGTTCTTTCTTTCTTTCTTTTTCGTTGCAACGCAATCCACTTCAGCCAGTGGCGTTCCTTCCTTCCGCTCCCTTTCTCTTGTATTTCGGGCTTCTCCTTACCTCTCATGACTCATCGCAAGCTCTCAACCTGTTTGCCCTTCTGCGATCAACACGTGGAACTGCCCCTTAACACCTGCGACCCTTCGTTATTTATTGTTCGCTTGCGCTGATACTCCTTCTTTTGAATATCTGCATTATTGTATTCCGCCCCTCGTCATGTTTCTTCCTCTCCCCGCGTTTCCAGTCTCTTTCCTATTCGTCCCCTCCGCCCTTTCCCTTCCGAACCACCCGTTGCTTTGTTGTGCGTCCTCTCGCCCCCGCCCCCGCCCCGGCGCGTGCTCCCGACACCTCGTCGAGCCTTACCCCACCCCCGCCCCGCCTGCCGCCACTAACAGGGGGCGGCGCCATTAAAATTCATGGCGCATGAATGCGCAACGGGCGGCGGGGCGGAGGGCGGAGCGGGAGCCGATCTGCGATTCCGCGCCCTTCGCCCTTTGCGCGCCCAATCCCCGCCCTTACACCCCTCCATTCGCATTCCGTCCTTTCTCTTTCCCCCGCCCTCAACTCGCCCCTCCCCTTCTTCTCTTCCCGGCACTTCACTGTCCTGCCATTCGCTTCCCTTCCCTTCTCTCCCCTCCCCTTCCCTTCTCTCCCCTCCCCTTCCCTTCTCTCCACTCCCCTTCCCTTCTCTCCCCTCCGCTTCCCTTTTCTCCCCTCCGCTTCCCTTCTCTCCCCTCCCCTTCCCTTCTCTCCCCTCCCCTTCCCTTCTCTCCCCTCCCCTTCCCTTCCCTTCCTTCCCCTTCCCCTCCCCTTCCCTTCCTTCCCCTTCCCCTCCCGCCCCTTCGTCGCTTCCCGGCCCTTCCTTTCCCTGCCCGTCCCGTCCCGTCCTTCGACCCCGCCATGCCCTGCACCCCGCTCCGCCCTACTCCGCCCCACACTGTCGCCGCTCCTGCCGGCGGCCCCACACAATACCGTAAGCCCATCACAGGCTCCAAACCGTGGGGCGCCCTCGTCCAATGAGCTTCCTTTTGCGAGAACGTGCATTTGAGAAAGGACGTGTCTGAAATTGGCAATGTAATATTTGTTTAAGAACTAAAAGTTTCTAGTTTCTCTGTTGTAAACTTATGTGGTTAATTACCTACTAGATTGCGTTGTACAATATTTAGAAAATAATTAATTTTTGCTCCCTGGGTGCATTTCAAATTATTTTGATATGAATTTGTACAGAATCATTTAAGGGGAAGATATTGGGTTGGGATGTTTATGCGCTACCTTATAAAGGCAAAGTCTCTCAAGTCAAGAAAATGAAAGCGCAAGGAACGTATTAACACCTTCCATATGGATAGAACTCTTCAATCCCAGAGCTCGCTCGCTCGCTCGCTCACTCACTCACTCACTCACTCACTCACTCTCACTCACTCTCACTCACTCACTCACTCTCACTCACTCTCACTCTCACTCACTCACTCTCACTCACTCACTCTCACTCACTCACTCTCACTCACTCACTCTCACTCACTCACACTCACTCACTCTCACTCACTCTCACTCACTCACTCTCACTCACTCACTCTCACTCACTCACTCTCACTCACTCACTCTCACTCACTCACTCTCACTCACTCTCACTCACTCAGTCACTCACTCTCACTCACTCAGTCACTCACTCTCACTCACTCAGTCACTCACTCACTCACTCAGTCACTCACTCTCACTCACTCTCACTCTCACTCACTCACTCTCACTCACTCACTCTCACTCACTCACTCTCACTCTCACTCACTCTCACTCACTCACTCTCACTCACTCACTCTCACTCACTCTCACTCACTCTCACTCTCACTCACTCTCACTCTCACTCACTCACTCTCACTCACTCTCACTCACTCTCACTCACTCTCACTCTCACTCACTCTCTCACTCACTCACTCTCACTCACTCACTCACTCTCACTCACTCACTCTCACTCACTCACTCTCACTCACTCACTCACTCACTCTCACTCACTCTCACTCACTCTCACTCTCTCTCACTCTCTCTCACTCTCTCTCACTCTCTCTCACTCTCTCTCACTCTCTCTCACTCTCTCTCACTCTCTCTCTCTCTCTCACTCACTCTCACTCACTCTCACTCACTCTCACTCACTCTCTCACTCACTCTCTCACTCACTCACTCACTCACTCACTCACTCACTCACTCACTCACTCTCACTCACTCATGTGAGCAGTTTCATCAGGTTCACAACTTTCATATGGTTCAGAATTCAGTTTACCTCTTATCGGTTTATCCTGATCTCGTATTGTTACAAAAAGTGTTTTTATCGAATGCACACTGCTGCGTACGATGCTAATATTTGAACGCAAAGTATGCGGACATTCTGAAACGATATCAAAAGATGGGCCAACGAGCTTGTGGTAATTTTGATTGAATGAATATCAAAATAATAGAAATGCTGAAAATCGTACACGAAAAGAAAAATCTTACAGAACTTCTTTAACAATTATTTCTTGTGACAAAAGTACACAATTTCGTTTTCTAATTTCAAAAATAACAACTCTTTCCTACTGTAATATATTTTATATATATGTTATATAATTCTTTCCTCTCTCTCTCTCCCTCTCTCTCACCTCTCTCCCTCCCTCTCTCTCTCTTTGTCTCTCCCACCCACCCGCCCCCACAAGCTATTTGCCCAGTTTCGCTCACACTTTCTCTCTTTTATTCTTCTTTTCCTGCTTCTTTTATTTCTTACTCATCTCGCTCTTCATCGTTCCCTCTTTCCTTTTTCCCCAATGGCTTTCGAGCTTGATGTGTTTCTGATAGCGGTTGACCAGGCTGTTTCTGCAAATTGAAGGTTCTGATTTCAAAGGCGAGGCGGTAACAAAGCGGATCGTGACCCTCTTCTCCGCGTAGTCCGCCTCCCCTATGCGTGCGCGCGTTCAATCGCGTGTGTTTACCCGAGAGGCCCGCCTCAACGCGCGCGAGCGCGCTCTCTCCCGCGCGGCCTCCCGCCGTCGCTCCTTCGCGACCTGGCCGAGGCCGGAACCGGAACCGGAAGCGGTGACGTCACCGGCCGCGACGGCGCGAGGTGGTCGCAGTCGGGTGCGCCATCTTGATCGTCCCGCGCCGCTCCCTCCTGTCTGCCTCTCACCGCGCCGCCAACGCCGGAAACGGAACGCGCGCACAAGCGTAAATGCGAACGTGTAAACGCGAACGCGCAAACGATAACGCAAAAATGCGAACGCGTAAGTGTAAATGCGAACGTGCAAACGCAAATGCGAGCGCAAACGCGAAAGCGCAAACAACGCAAAAATGCGAACGCGTAAGTGTAAATGCGAACGTGCGAACGCACGAGCGCAAACGCGAACGCGCAAACGATAACTCAAAAATGCGAAAGCGTATGTGCAAACGCGAACGCGCAAGTGCAAATGCAAGTGCGAACGCAAACGTGCGTTCAGATCGCTACGTAACAACCCGCTCACATCCAATCCGTTCGTCGCTTCCATAAGCTTCGCTCTCAGGATGTTTCCGGGCGCGGGTTGCGGCAGCTGGCGCCCCCACAAGGGGGCGTGGCATGTGCGGACTACGCGAAGCAGGCGCGCCATGCTCGTGCTTGTTGCTCCTCCTGAAGTAACCCTCGTTTCAGCTGTGACTCTTGCTCCTGACGAGTGAAGAGTCCATGATGCAGTTCCCAAAGATCAGAATGTACCAAACGAAAATTAAACTCATTCTCTGGTAAACATATCTTTATATTTGCTTACAGTACATAATGTGATTGCATTGCGGTAAACTGATGTGTATAAACTGTTGGCTGAAGCATATGCGTTGCGTAAAAAAAAGTACACGTAAGATAAAATAATTCATAATATATTGTAATTATATAGTTGAATGTGAGAAAATGCAGATACTTCTCATATGCATTTGATATGAAGTAATACTTCAAAAAATATTATTTACATCATGCTTTGAAGACACATTTCTAATATTTACGCTACAAAAAAGTATCAGTAATTATCATGCGAAGATTATTTCGGATCTCCTTCACATCTACATTGTTTTTTATTTGTTTTGATGTAGTTTGCCATTGGTGAAGGTGAGAATAATGTATTTGATTTGTGTTTATTTGTTCTGGGTTATCTATGCAAATATTCATAAAAGTTAGATGTTTCACAAATACGTAGATTATAATGATTCCTTTGTTCGTTCCAGGTAAGAACGAGTTTCTGCTAATGGTACTCCTCTCTACAACGCTTCAAGTGAGGTCTTGGGTGAGTGAATTGTTTTCTGTGATTTATTCCACGATACTAGTGGCTTTCTTCGAGTGAAACAGAGGACACGTTTGGTTTGTTCACTATTTGCTCTAATGGTTAATTAATGTCTTTCGCGATTTACTTTCGCATAGAGTAGGCAGGCTTCACTTTTATCGGTTGGCTGCTTAAATGTTGAACGTGTACTTTCCGTCGTGTAGACCTATCGTACATATGAAGACCGGGAATATTATACTCACTCGCGTAGCACTGCTAGGAGAAACTATTTGTTGACTTCGCAATCGTCAGCAAAATGCACTGGAAACGGTGAATACATTCACTTCAGCAATAAGAAATAAACCCTCAAAAAATATTACACATATAAATGATGGGTGTTTCCATAGAGTTGTTGATTAAATTCAAACATTTCTTTAAATCTCTGATATATTTAAAACATTCTTGTCTGCTTCAAAATTTCAAATTCTCCATTCTCACTTCAACGCCCATCGTTGTAATTTTACCAATGTATAGAAGCAGTTTATTTGTACTATGAATAGTTTGAAAAATTACGATGTTGTGGACAAAACCAGTTTTTATTTTTAATCACGGTTTCTATCCACTCTAATAGTTACAGCTAGACCAATAACGTTTTGGTTTAAACAACATTTCTCAAACAAACAAAATTTCCATTGGGCAAATACCTGTACATTTTTTCTAGTTTTCACTCACTGTGGTGAAAGCCGCGGGAGCGTGTTGTTCGCACTTAATATGCGTCTCATGAATACCACACGCGATGTGCGATGAAGGCTGTAAGACCTGTTTAAGGCTCCTGGGTCGTGGTTTGAAGGCCGCTCGTAGTCCTTACAGTCACCCTTCTAGATTCGAATCAGTGATGTCATTTCCGTTCTTCCAATTAAAGTCCGTCAGAAAAAAAAAAGTGATATCAATGCAATATTCACATGTGTTGGCTTTTTATTTTCAATTACTACTCGCTAATTATTTACGATACGAAATATTTGTAGATGCAGCTTTACTTTCAAGAAAGACTACATGAATGTATCTGCACTGGGTGTTAATGGAAACATAAATTCACTACGGTGTTACTGTTTTTTTTTACTTCGCCTGAAGTTGTTATTCGCTTGCATGACTGGTCGCACGAGTAGCCTCCTCGGATGATGCGCTATGGAATATAAGTTTTCGTGAATCTAACTTCTATTGTAATGATATTACGAACTTATTTTCTTAATTTGAAGAAAACATCGTGTGCCCAAGAACATGGACACTTCGTAAAATTGTAATTTTGAAGTTGAGTGAAATGTACCCTTAAAATAGTCTACTATATTATTAGAGATAATTTCCTAAAGATAGTTCACAAACAGGTCCATAGAGTAAAACATTTTATTTTGGCCGCGAAATGAACGGTTCTCCTCAATCTGAAACTGTGCTCTCCATGGAAATGGAAGGAGGTTTTGATTATGCGGAAGGCACTGCTCTCATCTGATTGCGATTTACGTTCTTGAGATGCAGTCGTCTGCACACTACGCTTAGCAAGCGAACTGTCTCCGAAAATTAATGGGTTCGAAAAGTTAGACATTTTACAAATACGATTGTATTTTAGTGTAATTGAGCATATTTGTTTAATATTATTGTAATATAATACAATACTATAATAAAGACAATTGGTGAAACCTCGTAGTTTTTCCGCACGGGTTGTACCGCTGATTCTCAGGTTTTGTTGCGGCAGTCCGTTTTCGCAACGCTTAGGTTCGCTGGTAGAGGTCTCCTTTCGGTGAGTTTTGACGCTGCGTCGCGCCCCCTGCCCGTCCTTTCGCATCGCACGGTTCGCTTCCACGTCAGCGCTGAGAGCCAAGTTGCGTCGCCTGTCGCGGCGTTGTGCAGGCCCGCCTCCGCCTCTCCAACTGCTAAGTGGATTCGCCCTTCGCTCCGTCGCATGCGACTCTGGCGGAAGTTGCTACTCGGGAGGAGTTCGCGTCGCTAGTTTTAAATAAAAAAATCAGGGACGGGTGAGTTTTTGATTGGTGAATTTGCAAGAGGTTTCTATAGGTGGTAATGATAAATAGTTTTGGCGCGAAGTTTAATCCAAATGAAGGAAGGGACAATGTCTGAGGTGTTGTTTAGTTTAGACATCGCATCGTCGCATGTGAGTTTGTGGGAAGTTGCTGCTCGGGAGAAGTTCTCGTCGCTAGCTTTTTTTTAAATTTTTTTTATACATTTAATATTTTAAGGATGGGTGAGATATGCGATTTTGGCAGATTTTTTTTTATAGTAGATGGAATCGTCAAACGTATTAGTAAAGGGCCCAAAGTTAAAATCAAATGAATGGTGGTGAAATGTCAGAGATCATATTTAGTTTAGAACGTCGCATGCGAATTTGTGGGAAGTTGTCGCTCTGGACGACATCGAAAAGCAGTCTTTTGTAGGTTTTTGTTAATTTATTTTTGCATGAAGACCTCTTTTCAATTGAGATTTTGAAGTATTCTTGAGAAAATGGTAATCGCCGAAAAGAGTCTCTTAGTACTGGACGCGTTCTACACGAAAATGAAGAATGTGAAGAGTTCGGAAGGTCAGAGGTCAGTTGTCTTCCTGACTTACCGGCATCTAAATGAACGAATTCGATTGTGAGACGATTTGAAATCCACTCCCTTTAAATTATATTTAAAATGGCAGTGAGGCATTGTAATTGTAATGAATTACTACCCTGATTGCTGAAGAATTGTTTTCGCCAAATATTTAATCCTATTAAAATATTTCGTTGATGAAATTATTTCAGCTTTGTTTCTTATAATAAAATTTTTCGTTCATCACTTTTTCAAAACTTCTCTTCAAATCATTTCCCAAATAATTTGTTTGCATATCGTCTGCAGCTTTTGGGGTCAAAGGAGTATCACACTGTACAATAACGTGAAAAAAAATAGTAGTTGTAATTTCTTACCCTGATACCATTGAAGAGTCAATGACTTACGAATTCGTTTCGGAAGGTAAAGCTCTACCCATTAGGTAGGAGCATTTTTACTATTTTATAGACTGTTTCTTCTTTTTTTTATACTATTTCATCCAGAATTCGTGGAATACGGCGGTGAGACGTGTTGCTCAAAACGATATGCATATGCCTGCAGCGTTTCTATTTCTGACCTGATGGGAGAATTCATCGACGCCGTTATGCGTGCGTGAATACCGCGGGAAGAAAGAAAGTGCCGTCGCCAACAAATGTCCCGACGGAGAAGAGACGATGTGCGGCGTGTGTGTTTATTGCACCCTGAGGAACAGCGCGGCCACGTGGGAAGCGGAAGGAATCGATGGGAATTTCGCTCGCGCGTTCTTCCGTTCTGAACCGGAAACGCCCGCTGAGCTTCCGGGCGCCGTCGTTCTTCCGTTCGACTCCCGCCGCTCCCGACCACGCAGAAGGAAGTGGAAGGAAGGTTCGAGTATGCCGAGGGCTCTGGTTCGCGACCATCTGATCGCGGTTTGCGTTCTTCAGATGCAGTCGCCTGGATACTTCTCTTAGCAGGTGATTTCTCTGGAAAAAACAAGCAGTGCTACATTTTTGACATTTTACGATTTACTGCAGCTGTTTTGTAGTGTATATGAGCCTTTTAAGGTTATTATTATTATTATTATTATTTATTATTATTATTATAAATAATGATATTATAGCTCCAATTATTTGCGTTTTACATTACTGACTTGAACTATTTGGAAGTTCTGTTGAATTTGTTCAACAAAATATTCCTATAAGAAATTGTCATAATATAAAATCAATGGATTTGGTTTGTAATGAATAAATAAGGAATGTAAACATATTTTTAAAATATACTGGGACACTAATCTCATTGAATTATGACATCACATTATCGCGGAAATTTGGCTTCGTGTAGCAATTTCTTGATGTACTTTCTATGTTGGTAGTACCCATGTTGTGGAGCATTTGATTTAATCGCGAAAGGGGGATAGGGACGTAAATTCCTTCCTCGTTTGTTGTAAGCTTCATTTACAGCGCGCCCTTTTTTGAGCGGGCGAGGGTGGTGAAGGGCGTTGAACAAATTCTAACTTTTTGTCATGAAACAGAGAAAATCCTAATAAATCAAATAAGTAATAAAAAAATGTGTTGCAAGAGTTTCCGAAAGACAGAAGCTTGTGAGATTATTGCAGCGTGGGGAGGCATTTGCTGGTTACCCTTTCCATGAGAGACAGCGATCGCTGCAACTCCTTTGGAGATGATGTGGACGGACGTCAAGGAGTTCTAAGTTTTGTCAAAAAAATTGAATCAAGTAAATCAGTTAAATCATAAAGTACTATGTTGTAATAGTCGCGAAATGGTGTAAAATTGATGAAATTTCAACATATGTTGGCATTTGCGATGTGCAGCGTATAGTGACAAACACAGGGCGATTCCTGTAACTCGGCCAACTCGTCGGAGGGAGGAGTGAACGGAGTTTATGTCGCGAACTTTGATAAGTGAAAGTCGAATTAAATCATTTTAAACAGTGTATGTTGGTAAAAACTCTAAATAGTGTAAAATTGTGAGGGAATGTTATCTTACGTAGGCATTGGCCGCATGCAGCATATGATGACACACGGTGCGATTCCTGAAACACGTCCAATTGGAGTGGGATATGAACGAAAGTTGACAAAAAAATAGAATCAAATAAATCATGTAAAGAAACTACATAGATTGTTGGTAGAGTTAGCGAATGCTGTAAGATTGAGGAAATTCCAGCGTCTGTAAGCGTACGTAGGCAACGTCCGAAGGCGAACGCAGGGCTGGCGATCCCCGAACCTCTCGGCGCGGGAGCGGTGAGCGGGGTGAGGGCGGGCTTTGCGGTGGAAGCGCCCCCTGTCGTATAATTGGAAAAGTTGCGCCTTCCCCGGCCAAGGCCCCCTGGATTCGCTCCTGGCCGAGGAAGAGGAGCCCCCCGCCCCGGGCGCTCGCAAATCCGCTTTTTATGCGCCGTTTCCCGCGCGCCGGGGATGATGCCCTGCTAATGACTTGGCGCAGTGGGGGGGGGGGGGGGGGCGCCCGCAACGGAGGCTTGTCATTTGCAGGTGCTGCTGCAGGATTTGCGATTCTTTCGGTACGGCGAAAATCGGTTCTTTCGATTTTTAATGTGTTGTCGGAAATTTTAGTGGTCGATATCTTGCATGTGATTCAGTAACCGTCGTCTGCGCACCTGTTACTTATGTTAGACGTCTTCCGGTTCACCACGTGTCATTTGAAGCGTGTCGGTCTGCTTGTGGGGGCATTGACAGTTTGATTTTTCGGATTCTTTTTGAAGAGATTGAAAAACAAAACAAATTGCATCTTTTTTTTTAAGTGGAGATGCATCTGTATTGTGTTCCATTTTTTATTACAAAATTTTTCAGCATAAATAAAAATATTTAACATGTTGTTCCCCCTTATCCGCGCCCCGGCAAGCTAGAGTATTTTGTGGTTTTTGATATGGGTTTTTTCAACATTGATGCCGTACTCACTGTCTCAGCCTCGGCTAGGTGAACTATTCTTTCGCAGAAGCAACTACACAATCGTATACTTCCGATACTTGAAGTAATCAGTATTTTAGTTATCAATATCAGCGTGTTTATAAATTCTGGAAAAAAAATGATAATATCGCAGTATCTGTGTAGACAACTGAATTGCTGCTGTGCAATTTAGTCGAATGGTACAATCAGTTTGAACTCATCATACGACATCCGTAGTAATATCATGTGTATAAATAAAAGCTTTTGCTTTTAGAAACCAAAAGTATATTGAAATAAATAATGCATTTAAAACGCCTCAAAAATCTATGAATTAAAATAAAAGGCCAATTATGTCCTGTTTTTCAGTAAGGCATCGTTATATTTGAAGTATCAAAACGGAGGGCTCGATAATGTTGAGGAAACGATACACGTTACAGTTCATGGTATGGATACTAGTTATCAAGTATCATTGCTTAGTGCGAGTTTTTTATTTCATTTCTTTAAGATCGCGACTTCTTGAGGGGAACAAGTTTTAGAATCAAATGGGTATATCATGAAATAAGCAACGCGTGGAAGATATTGTATGGAAATTGAGTTTTTGGTTGTTAATGTTCGAGGAAATCATTGAATTATGCGTCCAATTCCCTCCATAATGTGAAAGATATTTTGGCGAGTCTTTGGAATCGTTGACTTTATAATGCAGGGTGCGGTACGGAGCACAGTCATTTTGTGTTTTACAAGCTGTGGTACCCTTTATTGTATGCTTTAATAGTTTCATAAACACGTTCTAAGTATGTAAAACAGTTGATTATTTTCATTTTGTATTAAGTTTTCACTCTACTTTTAAATTCTATACTATTTCACGATGCTGACTATAAGGTTTTTGTGTTTATATTGTGTTTTACGGCCGTTTAGTCTTTCCATGAACGCCGGTCGTAAAATATTATAGGAAATTATGATTAATTAGAAATAATACGAATTCCTTTCATTTAGAAGCATGATTCGTATCTAACCGAGAAAGGAATGGCGATGTGAATAACGCACGTGCGTGTGCCATTAGAAGGGTCGTGGAGCAATCTTATGAGCGTTTTATGGTCTATTTGCATTTTTCAGTGAAATGGCTTTTCCTCCGCGAACATCATTCTCAAGACTATTCGTTTTATCTTCCAAACACATCGTAGATTCTTTAATCTTGTGTCATACATTCAAGTCTTGTTGGTCAGCTTACCTGCATGTTTTATTAGTTTAATGGTTAGAAAGGGAAAAAATAGTGATATTTAGTAAGTTAGAAGTTTATAGTAAGTGATAATTAATGACTTTCAGAACAATGAGTATATAGGTACGTTTCAATTTTAAACATTTTGTATTTTGTTGGTCAAATCGTTTAGTGTTAACTATTTACATTTCTAAATAAGTTCGTTTGATGCATCGTCTATGAGGAATAATTTTTTTCTTTCTTTCAATCTCAAAATATTAATAATACCGCATTTAATCTTCGATATCAGAAGAAATGTACACAGGTTTAGGCGTTCCGCCCACACAAACTTTCATGTAAATGTTGAAAAAACAAAACCTTTTTTTTATTTAAAAAAATGAAACGTATTGATGATTGAGCCACCTTCATTCAATCTGGATCCGATCACAGCTTTGAGTTAGATGCGTCTGTCTTAGTGGCATGCTTACGATTTACACGCTTCCGTTCGAACTATTTCTGGAGTTTTTACGAACGAACACACGCTTGCGCACAGCGGCTTTTTCGTTAAAGCACGGTCATTAAAGCATCCGAAATCATTCGTCACAAGAAGGTAGGTGTATCGGGTCTTAACAGTTGATTTCACCTCCGAGAAATAGTGATGAGACATCGATAACAAAACATCGATGTTCGAAATTAAAATTTTGATGTTGGTAATACAAGATCGGCCTAAAATCATCTATGTCTTTAAACACCTATTTTTTAAAGCCTGTTTAGTAACTTCTAACATTAAATTCGTGCGCTACAAAATTAATTTTCTCAGTAGCCCAGATTATTAATTTATAATTGAGATTTACGTGAAAAAAAAAATGTTTAAAAACCCTCACCATGTGCGAAATACGAGACATAAGAAATGCCAGGGCGTTGGGATGATCTAGGGCGAGAGATAGTCTGCTCAATGATGGTAGTACAAACAGCGTTCGTTTGGATCGAACACGTAAACTGACAGTGGTACAATCAATTATTATTTTATATTATAATTATTACAAAATGTTCAGGATCATAAAACATCGACGTCGAATCCCTGGCGAGAAGGCACGGTGCGTGCGCAACTGGCACTTTCACCGGGCTGTGCAGTGACACGACATGTGCCCGGAGAAGCCGCATAAATATACCACTGTGCATCATCGATTTTCGCGTGGAGACGGTGCCTCAGTCTTACGACCTCGTATACGCCGTAGACTTGTAGGCGCAGCTCACAGGCGAAACTACTGGTCTTCATTTATAGTACGCGGAGAAATTCTAGTCCATGGTCCAAGCGAAGCGTATGGCAGAAAGCAAAAGCCTCTGTTGCGACAGGGAAGAAAGATGCGTACTTTGTACTTTGATCCACGAGAAATTAATTAGCTTATTCCCTTTCATTGCATATTATTGACAACGCGTCTTAAACGTTGTGAAGGTCTTTTATCTACCCACCATCCAGTTGTATCCAGAGATCTGCCCTAAACCACATCATACGTTTTTTTATACAGTAGCGCCGCTCTGCCCGTTTTTAGACTAGTTAGGGATGAGCAAGCATACAGTAGCGATCCTGGTGAAGACTAAAACTAACGATAGCTGCTACTGACGTATTCGAATTTCTTTGCTAAATTGCTTTTATTAAGAGCTGGTAAAAATCTTAAAAGATAGTTCGTATTATTTCTTGACTTCGTGGTTTTTTATTTCTAGGATATCAAGGGCATGTCATTAAATAACACGTAAAATTATATCGAACCAATGTTTGACATGTATCGGAGCATTCTTGATATGCACCAACTGAATTCTTATACTTTTCCAATTAACACATATTTAACAATGCATGTGTCAAAAGGATCGCATTGTTCTGCAGATAAATGGAGAACTAAAGAAAGAAAGAACCCTGATTTGTGGTGTTTTTTTCTTGTTCAATAGAAAGGAAAGTCGGAAACGATAACTTACATTTCTAGATATTTTCATGAACAGTATAGAAATGTTTGTTCGTCCTCATGATTCCACTATTCACTTTCAATGGAAAACATGCATTGGAGCCCAGATCATGACTCTGGCCGTGGAAGCCTACGATATCATTCATTGGATTTATATTATTTCTTTCCTTAAAATGTGTTCAAGATTGCTACTCACAAGTTGTTTTAGTCATGTGGATAAGAAAATTAAACTTTATTAAACATTAAATTTTCGGTTACATTTAGCAGATTCTACTACGAAATAGTAAGGCGGCGTTCTATTCCTTCATTGCCGCGCGGATCGCTAGAGTCGCTGACCAACACGTCGTCATAGGGCATTTAACACGGAGCTGCGCTAGACTGTAGAAACACGTATATTGTGTCTAAACCGTGACTGTATGCGCAGCGTTGGGTGCTTATTCGGTGTCCGTACGCGGACTCTTAACAGAGCAAGCACCTCTTGGGCGTCAAGCCACGCCTGCCAACACGGCCGTTAATTACCCGAATGGGCATTATCACTCCGCCGACGCCCGCTTTGCGTCTCTTGTGAGAGTTTTGCGATGCTATCGGGCACCTTTGTCGATATCATCGCGGTCGCTTTTTACGAGCTGCGAGAAGATTCTATTTGAACGTTCACGAGGTAAAATTCGTAACGAACGAAAACTGCTTTGCTGATGTTAGATTGGTCAATTTTTGGATAGTGGTCACTGGTTTTTATGAAGTTACAAAGTGTTGTTGGCTGGTGCCTTTACTGTGCCATTTTTGTTTGCTCGATATCAGAAGCTATGAATTCATTTTGATTAGGCAATAATATTAAGTATTCACTTGTTAGTTTTACTATTTTCATTGATATCGGAAGGCAGTATAATCAAAGGAAAGGGTCGTTGTGAATATGTCTTGTAAGGAAAAACGTAATTTTATTGCATTCACGTATGATAAATGTAATATCTAGTGAAGTCCTCTTCTACAGACACTGTGAAAAGCTCGAGAGCTTGCGGTGCTTAGAAGGTAGAAATGACGCTCGTATTGTGACCTCGGTAGGAGGCTGAAGACGAGAAACTTGGAGTGTGTTTTAAATTCCAATGATGAAATTCAAGATAATGCGAAATAGAAATAATGTATCTGTTTGTCCTTTAATGTTAATACTAAAATCGTTAAGTGGAAACCGTGTTTATTCCATACTTAGACTGCGATGTGTCAGTGGCAGTGTTGCCTTCACCTCTGCAGCGTCACGTAGCGGGATGTAGAGGTCGAATTTGAGGATAGAGAATTTTCGATACTAGATGCATACTAGTTGGGTCGAATTTAGCCGCCGTCTGGAGAAGACTTCTAGCGGCCGGCTGCTCTGATCGGTAGTTGTCCGTGGTTCCTCCGAGCAATACCAAGCGAATGCCGGAGCAGTACCTGAACAAACTGACCACGGGACGCGCGCGATCGTTCCTTGCTTGCTCGTTCTTGTCCCATCCTCGCTCCTTATTTACACACTCTTACACATACTCTACACTACAGCTCATGTCTGTGCTTAACAGCTTGTTCCGAGAGGGACGGTGCCCCGCTGGAGGGAGATACCTGGTTGGGGAAAACCCAGCTAGCCGACGTAGGTTGGCGTCGGAGCACCACACAGCGAGAAAAGATCACCTCCATCTCCCACAATAAATCATGCACTACACTTACGAAAGTAATGGCTTAAGCAGGGTGATGTGCCCGGAAACGTGAATGAATGAATGAATCAATCAATCGAATTGATATTCACCCCTGAGAATTTTAAGAACGTGCATTTCCCGCCTATCTTGGGCAGGTGCGAGATCGAGAGCCATTTCGGGGACGGGGAGCGAGGAACCGCGGGTGGCGGGCTGCCGAACTTTCGTGGCGCCCGCCGCGACGCGACGCAAGAGTAAAAGTGTTGCGCAAGCCCGAAAGCGAGAAGCGGCGGCGCATAATGAGGTTGATTAACGGCGGAGCGACGGCGGCGGCCGCCGCCACTCGGCGGTGGCGTGCCGATAATTGCAGGGCCCCGCTCCGCGCGCGGTGTTAATTGTGAGGAGGCGAGAACGCACGCCGCTCGCGCCCGGATCAAGATTTCGCGTTCCTCGTCTCGGATGGTGCGCTTGCCCGCTGCTCGATCGGGAGAAAGCGGATGGTTTGTGCCCCCCCCCCCCCCTCCCCCCACGAAGTCGGAATAAGTGGAGAATAGTTATTTATGCGCCAAGGACGTTATAATGGTTGTAATGATCGAGGTTTTTTTTCTCTTGAAATCATTAGAACTGGGACATATACGATTTTATTTTTTACCTAATTTTATCAATTCTGATTTACTTATTTGATAATTAACTAGATGTCAACTAGATTCCATTAATTCCCTCCATTAATTCCCTTTCATAATTTCCTCCGTAAAACAATATGTAGCATCATTCAACTGTTTATATATTTCCATCGTAACCAAGATCCTCTCGATACATGAAGTATATCGTGCCCTGTATCGAAGGCTGTAACAAGCTGTATCGAATCAGTTAACAATATATTTGACAGCGTTGAAGCTGGTTCTTGACCACCCGATTAAATTAAGGAATGTATTCTAGAAATTTAGATTTTAAAAAAAGTGTTCATTACTGCCATTAAGTAATTCTGGCAGTACTCGGCTTTCCCGTGTTTGATCCTGGTCTAGAATATATCCTTTTATTGGACTTTTGATCTTTTTTAAGATTTCATAATCAATTTCCTTGTTATGTTCACCTTTTTTATTATAAATAGTTCGTCTATGCAACTTCGTTTCTTTCGTTTATATTCATAATCTGACCTGAAATGCTACCTCCGTTGAGAAATTATTTGGTATTTGGAGCTTTTCCACTTTTCAGTATTATACAGTTTCCTTGATAAAGCTGCATTTATTATTTACTAATGTATTTTTATACGTACCTTCATTATAAAATATGAGCCACAAATCTGGTGGCTTTGTCTCTTACTGCAGTGAATTTAGTGTGCTCTCATTGGACTGGTTTCTTTTCTAGTTTTCTATTTGGTTTCCTAGATTTTGCGTTGTATATTGCCTTTGTTACGATATTCCGCTAAGATTTGAAAAGGGATAATGCTATGTTTGTAATATAGTAATTCATTGTGTTTAGGGGCAGGGGAGAATTTCGTGCAGTCGTGGTTGTTTTCCGCTACAACGCTCACAACGATTCACATCCCATCTGGTCTATCTATGTTCTTTTAATTTTACTCTTCTTGTACTTTTTCTACAATTACAAAATAAATTTAGGACTAATATAGCCCTTTGGTTGAGTATTGAAGTGCTTACATACATCCTTTTGTTTGTTGTATTATTCATTGTTTAAATAATATTGTATTTGTCGTACAATATTCGAAGAAATTCAGCCAGTTTAGAGATTAAACATGGGACGATTTTCCCCATTCGGTTGTTCATGACATGTTTCTTTGAAAATAAAAATTTCGTAAACAGTGCATTGGAAATGTTCGATTAAGTAAAAACTAAAGTGGAAGGAAACAGACTAGTTACACGTAATACACGTCACTACATCTGTGAGAGGTATTAAAATATCTCGGTTAAAAAAATTGACTCGCATAATACTGTATTTTATGGCATTACGTATTATTCCTCAATATTTAAATTTCTATTCAAGTAAATTAGTTTAATTTACGTCAACTGCTACAAGAGATCATCAAGCATGCAAAACAAAATCAAACAAAATGCGAGTGTGTAGTGCTGAGAACAGTCAAGCAATGTTTCGCTTTGAAGAAGCAATTTACTTAGCTGTGAGCATTGTTGTAAAATGTTGTTCAAACCTTGTTAACAGATGTCAAGTTAATTATTTTCGTTTTTAATCTCGTTCAACAAAGAATCCATTAGTATTCTTCCATTATTTTTGGTGTCTTTACCTTTGTGTATTCGATTCGGTTTATTTGATAGCTTTCATTAATTACATTAAAAGGAATGTGTTTAGATTATCACGCGGTTGTCGGAAATTAAAAATTACAGGAGGAAATCATTCATTGCTGCAGGAACATTTTAAGAAGCTAGTTTTTCAGGAGGTTGTTTTGATATTTCAACTCCACGCATAACATAAAGCAACATCGAAACAAGAGCTATACGAGTAAATATCCAAAGCAATATGTCATTATATCAGTAAAAATTCCAAAATCATGGTCCTTGTTACTAACGCATTACTGTGAAATGTTGAATAATAATACAATGGTGAATCGTTTTAGCCAAAGAGATATACATATTTCCTGGAGCTTGGTTTTGGGAGTTTTCCGCACGCAACCGTACATGTGTCTGAGTGGCGCGCGGTTTCTGTGGGCAACGCACTGGCTGGTGTGCGTGCGTCGCCCGGAGGAGCTGAGGCGGGGGCGGGGGCGTCGGCGTCGGCGCCTCGGCGCTCGGCCGCGGCGCGCGCTGGCGTCGCCTCCGGCCGCTCCGTCGGGAGGGGGAGGGGGGAGGAGGAGGCGGCTCGGCGCCGCTCGCCCGGCTCCGGGCTCCGGGCCGCCCGCAGTGTCCGCGCGCCCGCGCCGCGTTACGTCGCGCTCGTCCGCCCCGCCGCTCCTCGCGACACGTCGCGCCGCCTCGCGCGTCGTTGGCGCTCTCGCCGGACGCCCCCCGCCCGCCCCCCGCCCCCCCCCGCCGTGGCGTGCTGCTGCTGCGGCGGCGGCTACGCCCCCCCGCCGCCCGCGCCCGCTCCCCCGCCGCCCCCGCCGCCGCCGTGCCATGGCCCGGCGGGCCCCGGCCCCGGCCCCGCCGCCGCCGCCCCCGTGCTGCTCGCCGCCCCCGCCCCCGTGCCCGCGCCGCCGTGCGCGCGCTGCTGCCCGTGGTGCGCCGTCGACGCGCCCGCCTGGCCGGCCTGTCACCTAGTGGTGGCCGCCGCCGTCGTCGTGTGCCCCGGCGCCGCAGGGGACCTCTACACCTGCGCCATCGCCTACATGCACTTCCGGTGCGACTGCGAGGACGACTGCTGCTACTGAGAGGCGGCGTTGGCGCTCTGATCTGAGTGACGTATTGGCGTTGCGTGAACGCGGGCCATTGTTCTCGCCCTGAAAGCGGTGGGCGACTCTAAACTTCATGACATTGTTGTGGGCGAAGCTTGTATGGCTGGGATGATAACTCAGTTGGCAACTGACGCCTCTATGTGAACTTGTATTGTGAAGAAAACGTATATTACAAGTGTCGTTATCTGTAACTCTGTACTGTGTAACCCGTATCTCCGTTTCGGTGTCGTGGTTCTTGTGTGTTGCATATTACGGCAGTGTTTTGTGACGTTGCGGTCGTGTAAGACGAATATCCCGTCGTGCTGACGTCTATAATCCACGTATAGTATCAATTATTCCAACGGTGTGTACACAAGTGCTGGGAGAAGCCGCGAGCGTGTGTGGGTGTGCGTGTGTGTGCACAAGAGATTAATCGCCGGCTTGAACGACAGCGTCTACGAAGCCAACGCGCGCGCGCGCGCCGTGTCGAGCTGGTGGCAGCTGGAGCAGGCAATTACACAGACGCCCGCTGACGGCGAAGGGCGGTGAAGCTGCTTCAAGTACAGAGCTGTCTTCTCCTCCTTTGATCGGCCCACTTCCCCCGTTTATTGCTCTTCTCGCCTTCCCCTTGTGCTCAACTGTCGCTCCTCCTCCTATTAACGTAACACGCGAACTCAAAGCAACCCGAAACGCCCAAGCAAGCAACTAACTTAACTCTCTCAACGCAACCAACGACTCAAGCGAAACTCAACTCAACTCAACTCAACTAACACGCATTCTTCTTCTCTTCTTCGCAGTTTTTTCTGTCACACGGTTCACCATGATTCTCAGCGTGCTTTCCCGGATCATCGTCGTGGGTTTGCTGTGAGCGGAGTTTGCACTCGTGCACTTGCCAGGACAGGACCTTGGGGGGAGCGGGAACTTGATGTAGCGGTGTGGTCGGTGTTGTTCGGTGTTTGATGTTCGGTGTTCAAGGCCCGTATAATCATTCTGCTGGCCGGGCCGTGTGTGTCTCCCCGTATAGCCATTCGCTGTCTATATTCTTCACTCTCCCCCACATTTATCGTGTTGCACAGGGAAATTCTTAGTGTCTGTGTAGCCCAATCTGTCGTCTTAATTGTGGTGTATGCATCTTGTATAGGCCATTGATTGATTCTTGTGTCTTGCGGTACGGTGTTGCAAAATCAGAGAAAGTGATTGGAAGGGAGAAAAAAGAGTGTGCATTCGTGAGAAGGGTGTGATTGATCATTCCGGTGCTGATAGATCGTTGCGGCTGGGTGCGAGAAGCATTTGCGTGTCGTTGGTGAGAACACCCTGAGGTGGAATCAGAGGAAAGCTTCAACCCTGTGGTATATCTCCAGTTGGGAGTGAGTAGTTGCTGCGTGTTGGTGTACGCCCTGTGATTGAAGCGAAGGAAAGTTCTACCGCGTGCACGTTGTCGACCCATCTGTTGGGAAGCGAGAAGCTTCTGCGTGTTGGCGAACACCCTGAGGTGGAAAACAAAGGAAGCCTGAGCCACGTGGAAGACCTGCGGTTGCGAGAAAAGGGTTTGCTGGCGTGGTCGAATCGAGGGGCATCCCCACACCGTGCCGCGGTCTCCGGTCGGGGAGTAGCCTGGGCCCAGCGACGAGCGGCGTGCCGCGCGGCGTCGTGGCGCCCGGAGGAGGCAGCGCCGCGCGCGGAGCGGTGGCGGACGCGGAGGCGGAGGATCGCCTGGAGGCGGCGCTGGCCGCGCTGGTGGCGGCGCTCGAGGCGTGGGTGGTGCACGGGGTGCTGTTCCTGACGCTGGTGGTGCCGCCCGTGGTCATCATCGCGCTGGTGGGCCTGGCGCTGCTGAAGAGCCGCCGCGGCCCGGCCGACTGCGAGGAGGACGACCTAGACGACGACGAGGAGGAGGTCGAGGAGGAGGAAGGAGAAGGAAGGGAGAGGGAGGACGAGTGGCCGCCGCCCGCGGCCCTCCAGCAAGAGCACGAGCGCCCGGCGCCGCCGCCATGTGGTTTACGGCGTCGGACACATCGTTCCGGATGTCGAGCTTCAAGACGAAGATCCGGCGGCGCAAGTACGCGCTGAGCCGCGAGAGCAGCGGGTCGGGCGCCGGCTCGCCCGCGCGCTCGGCGTCGTCGGCCGCCGCCGCCGCCGCGGCCGCCGCCGCCGCCTCCTCGCCCACGGCGCTGGCGTCGGCGTGCGCGGGCGCGGCCGGCGGCCGCTCGGCCGACGTGGAGTGGGAGTTCGTCAACTTCAACCCGGTCATCTTCGGGCGGCGCGGGCTCAACCACGCCCACCGGCCGCCGTCGCCCGGCGAGGCGCCCCCGTCGGCGGCGTCGCCCCCGCCGCCCGCGCCGCCCGACTCGCCGCCCCCGCCGCCGCCGCCCCCGCCGCCGCTGCCGCCGTCGCCGCCGCCCACGCCGGCGAACCGGACGACGTCGTACGACGCGCCCGACCACCCGCTGCCGCCGTCGCCGCCGCCGTCGCCCCCGCGCCGCCCGCTGCCGCCGCCCCCGCTGCCCCCGCGCGAGCACTACACGCCCAGCGCCCCCGTCGCGCCGCTGCCGCCGCCGCCGCGCCCGCCATCTTGGCTCGCCGCGCTGCCCCAGCTGGTCGCCATGGCGACCGCCGACGACCCGGCCGTCGCCGCCGCAGCCGCTGCCGCCTCCGCCACAGGTACAGCCAAGGACAGCGGGGCTGACTGAGCCAGCCGCGCAGCTTCCTCGCGGTTAACAGGCCGTTCCTTGGAACTGACTCACCCGTTCTCTTACATTGTTTTCCTCCATTTGTCATTACACAACAGGTTTTTTTACATTAGCTCGGTTTCAGAGGAAATACTGTTGTTGTGAATGGAGAATCGTGGACACGATTGTCTCGTCTCACTTCTTTGTTTTGGGCTACTTGAGATTTATTATTCGATCCTGAGTGAAAGCATTTCATATTTCATTCTCACTATGCATGGCAGATCTCTCACCATCCCTCGGGGGATCTAAGTTATACTAGTTTCCTTTATGAATAGTGTGTCGCAGGTGAGCTTCTTGAATCTTTAGTGCATTTCTATTGCCACCGTATTTCGTTTTTCCTTTGCGCATGGAAGTAACTAAATGCATTACATACAATTAATAGTGATTTCTCCAAAATATTATAAACACATGTCTCACGTGCGTAATTACGCCTAGTATGCTTTCTCGTGTATTGTGAGGCTGCGTTTGTGGAAAGTAAACATTCGCTTCATGAATGTTGCAAAAATTTTTGCATTCATTGTTATTAAACTCGTATTGAGTCGTATTTCGCGCATGGACATAGAAGCCATGCAAGTCGCAACTGAAGCACTAGCTCTGATTGAGCAGCTTTGCGGAATGTGTATTTTTATCAACCGTTACGTAAGACTTGTCCGTGTTACAGCAACAATCCAGTTTGCAACACGTCTGCGTTGACCTTTAGAACCGTATTCCTCTGCCGAGCACACTGCTTCACAGTGTGATGCAAGGTTCGTGTTTGAACGAGAGACGGTAGGAGCGCGTGTTGGCGTGTTTTGGGGCGCGAGCGAGCCGGCGCGCGGGCGGGCGGGCGGCCTGGCGCTTCGCTGCGCCGCAGTGCTCCAGCGTCGCCATGGAAACGCCTCGCAGCCTCCCGCTCCCGCCCCCGCCCCCGCATCCGCCCCTCTTGCGTCGCCGCCAGCGCCGCTCTCGCAGGTGCCCGCGTGGCCCCCGGGCACCGACACCCTCCCCTCCCCTCCCCTCCCCTCCCCTCCCCCGCCCCGCTCCGCTCCACACAGCCGGGCACCGCTCCGTCCCTCTGCGCCCAGCCCCCCCCCCGCGGCGCTCCATATAGCATGCCCCGCCCCGCCCCTCCCTGCTACTCCACCTGTCCCCGCCCTTCCCCTCCGCCCGTCCGAGCGGCGCCCCGCCCCGCCCCGCGCCACGCCACCTCGCCTCTTCCTGTTGTGCTTCATCCCGTAGCACCCCACTCCGAACAACTCCGTTCCGCCTCTCCCCACGTTCCTGCCCCTTACATCATCCCCTCCCCTCCTTTCCACACCATTCCACGCCTAGCCCCATCCGTCCCTTCCGCCAGAGCACAGCTCGGCCCAGAATCGGCAGCAATGGGCGGTCGAAGCTTCCCCGCTTCGGTCCGCCCCTCCCTTCCCCTCTGCGGCCGCGGTGCCGCAACGCGCCAAGCCACGTCCCCCTGCGTCGGTGCGTGTGCGTGTGCGTGGCCGTTCCCGTGCGGGGGAGGTTCTGTTGCCGGCCGGCGCAGGCGCGCCCCTCGCCCCTCGCCGCCCCGAGGGTTCCGTCTCGTTCTTTGCGTTGCTTCCGGCGTTGGCCTGCCGCAGCAGTAGTTTCCGCTTTGCTTGAAGGCGCTGATAAGTTAAGAATGAATCGCATTCATCTTAAAGACGTGCTGTGTGTTTATGTAGATAACAGCTCTGCTTTTTGTGTGGTCTTCATTGATTTTATTACGCTATAAAATGGATTGAAAGGGTTTGTTTCAGGATACATATTTTGCAAAAATGTAGGTTTCAATGCTTTTTATATGACAGATCCAATGTATTTCTTTTTTGGTTGGTTGTATATATGTGCCTTACGTAGTTCATGGGAAGTGCGTTGTTGGACCGCTTAATTAAATTATTTACTAAAGGAACGAACAAACTTCATCCGCTCCACACGTGCTACCTCGCTACGGTCAGACCTCGCTTGTTACTCGGATCAAGGAATTGCTCGATCACTGTATTTGCATGTTTATTATGCTTGAGTTAGCTTTCATGGTCATTGCTCAGCAGCATTCGATTGAAAGCATCTTAATGTTTGAACATCGAAAATAGATCGCTCTAGGAGTTTAGAATTTAGCTCTAGGAGTTTAGAAATTTAGGGTTTGTCGTAAATTGAGAGATACGTAATAGGACTATTTGTAATGTTATTTCACGTGTGAAGGATATCTATGGTGAAATGTCTATACTTAATTACTTCGATTTCATACTTTCAGTTTATTCTGTGTGAGATTCCTGAAAGCATCTTGTGTATTTTAATAAAACTAATGGAATAAAATCGAATCATTTTATATTTGACAATAAAAGATAGTTCAACGGCTAGTAAAAAAGTCTCACGAGCGGGAAGGAATGATACTACCTCCCGTAGATAAAGTATCTACTAGTAGTTGTTTATTCGGTTGTTTGTATTACGAGTACAATAAAAAATAATCATAGATATACAATAATCGATACACACATCATTTGGCAGAACTTTTGTGTATAAAAGTACTTCGCGAGGCAATGAAGTTTGTGTGCGAACCTCGCCCCCTAACATAAAATATCTGGGTAATTAGTATTAGAGTTTTACGGTTTAGTATTCCAAATGGCTATGCGTCGTTTTTCCCCGTCTGCGTGGGAGCCTTCACTCGCATTCCGCGACCCCAGTTGCGTGTGGCGGGCAGCGGGGGTTGGGCGCCCGCCAGCCAAGTGCCTCGCGCAGCCGCCGGGCGCGCCACCGTCTCTCAGACGCGCCGTCCGTTTTCTTCTGTTTGCCTCCGCTGCCTCTCTCATTAATTCCTCCGGAGTTCCGTGCTCTTTCCGCATATCTGCGCTATCGACCACGCCCCTTCCCCCCCCTCTCTCTCTCTCCCCGCCGGCGGACCACCCACCCGGGAGCCGTGGCGGCCGCTCGCTGCTTTTAGTGCCCCCCTGAGGGAGCGAAGGGGGGTGGATGATGGTTTCCTTCAGGCCGGATGCGGCTGTGGGTGAATGTACGTCGCGATATAATGCGGGGATGCGTGGTTATTTTAGAAAGGAGTAGTCCTTTTTGCCGCCTCCGGTGAATCCGTGCGGCTTGAACTGAAGTCTCCTGCTCCGGATGCGTTTCGACATCGCACGGGGAAACGGGCTGTTTGAGGTTGAGGGATGTGCCAGGCTGTAGGGATGGGTGTAAGGACAGGATAGGAAAAGAGCATAGGCTTCCGTGGCTGGAGTAGGTAGCTTCTTGGCTGCCCGGATATCGCCGCGTTCTAGGCAGACGTGCCGACGTTTCGGGCGCCATTCTGCGACCTTCCGTAGACTCACCCGTGCGGCCGACCGATCGGAAATTAGTCGCTGCTCCGCTGTGGTCAGAAAGAGAGACCTTCTTTTATTTTTCATTTAATTGTAGGTAAGTAGTAATCGGCTTACGGCTTATTGCTCTCCGTAAACCGAGTATCTAATCAATTTAATTTACAATTCCTTTCTTTGTTCAAGTATCTTAAACTCTAAAAATATGATTTGCGTATTAGAGGAAGTAAGGTGGAATGAACCTTTAAGGGTGCATTAAAACTTTCCCAAGGATTTATGAACTTAGCTGGGAACTTTTTATTAACAAAGAAGTTTAAGACCTTTGACACAGCGTTCATTTTGGGCCATTATCTACAGCGGTGTAAAAGAGCACGCAGCTGAGTAGCATAAGAGACGTCTCTTTTGTTTGTATAATGTGTTCAAGCGACCCGTTTACTATATTCAGCCGAATATTGCACTCATTTTAATTTCTTCGGAAATTCTTTAAAAGGGTTTTTATTTTTTTATTTTTTTTATTTGCATTCTAAACGTGATGCGATTCATTATTACTTGCACGATGATGCGTTCATTCAAGGGGGCTTTATCTAATCAAACTTCTAAAAGACTGAAGCGCGCATACTAGCATAAAGTAAACGTGGCTGCAGTTGCCGGCTTTCAGCAAATCGTTTCCCAGTGTGTTAAGCGGTATGGTATCGATGGCACAGATCGAAATAATCAAATTTATTAGGAACGTTACTTGTATTACGATAGTTCCGTTTTTGTGAGTCCCCAAAACAAATATGCGTAATTGAATATTTTTCTTTTGTGAACAAAACTCGACCTGCATATAATACGTTTCTCCTTAACATAAATTACATTGAAAAACAATACAACTGATTCGAGTTGTCAGGGGTAAGTTAGAAAGTATTTTAGTGGAAAATCTGGGAAATTATTTTAAGTTATAAAATTAAAATAATGCCAGTTACTACTCGTAATGTGACGGGGAATCATAACTATTACTGCTCAAGTAGCATAACCTAAGGCGGCAAGAAATGTGGAAGACACGGACTATAAAACTAACGATTACTATCACAAACACTTTGTACGTCTTTCTTTCAAACGTGTTGCTGAAGGGCTAGGGCTCGGGCTGCGTTTTTGGGCGCAGCGAATGCTAAATCCCATTTCCAAGAGGAGCTTCCACGTAGTTCGCTACAATAGCCATTTCTGTGAAGAGGCGGTCACAAGACGTCAGCGAATCCGTCCGTCCCGCCCGATTCCTTTGAGGGGGCGCCAGCTGCTGCCGGAGGACGTGGCGGGTGCGGGTGCGTTGGCCATCTGCCCGCGGCGCCCTCCGCACGCACCACCTGCGCCCTCGCACGCACCCCCGCCCCGCCACGCCCCGCTTCCGGCCCAGCCGTCGCCCTCGCTGCACCACACCACACGTCCCCAAGCTGTTCCACGCCCTCACGGTACACCGCATCGCATCAGACTACGCACCACAGCATACACCAACACATCACACTGCACCACACTACACACCGCACCTCACTACACACCACACTACACACTGCATCTCACTACACACCACACTATACACCGCACCTCACTACACATCACGCTACACACCGCACCTCACTACACATCACGCTACACACAGCACCTCACTACACATCACGCTACACACCGCACCTCACTACACATCACGCTACACACTGCATCTCACTACACATCACGCTACACACCGCACCTCACTACACATCACGCTACACACCGCACCTCACTACACATCACGCTACACACCGCACCTCACTACACATCACGCTACACACCGCACCTCACTACACATCACGCTACACACCGCACCTCACTACACATCACGCTACACACTGCATCTCACTACACACCACACTATACACCGCACCTCACTACACATCACGCTACACACCGCACCTCACTACACATCACACTACACACCGCACCTCACTACACACCGCACTACACACCGCACCTCACTACACATCACGCTACACACCGCACCTCACTACACACCACACTACACACTGCATCTCACTACACACCACACTATACACCGCACCTCACTACACATCACGCTACACACCGCACCTCACTACACATCACACTACACACCGCACCTCACTACACACCGCACTACACACCGCACCTCACTACACATCACGCTACATACCGCACCTCACTACACATCACGCTACACACCGCACCTCACTGCACATCACACTACACACCGCACCTCACTACACACCGCACTACACACCGCACCTCACTACACATCACGCTACACACCGCACCTCACTACACATCACGCTACACACCGCACCTCACTACACATCACGCTACACACCGCACCTCACTACACATCACGCTACACACCGCACCTCACTACACATCACGCTACACACCGCACCTCACTACACATCACGCTACACACTGCATCTCACTACACACCACACTATACACCGCACCTCACTACACATCACGCTACACACCGCACCTCACTACACATCACACTACACACCGCACCTCACTACACACCGCACTACACACCGCACCTCACTACACATCACGCTACACACCGCACCTCACTACACACCACACTACACACTGCATCTCACTACACACCACACTATACACCGCACCTCACTACACATCACGCTACATACCGCACCTCACTACACATCACGCTACACACCGCACCTCACTGCACATCACACTACACACCGCACCTCACTACACACCGCACTACACACCGCACCTCACTACACATCACGCTACACACCGCACCTCACTACACATCACGCTACACACCGCACCTCACTACACACCACACTATACACCGCACCTCACTACACATCACGCTACACACCGCACCTCACTACACATCACGCTACACACCGCACCTCACTACACATCACGCTACACACCGCACCTCACTACACATCACACTACATTACACACTGCACCACACATCACACTACATTACACACTGCACCACACATCACACTACATTACACACTGCACCACACATCACACTACATTACACACTGCACCACACCACTCTACACGCCACACCATTATACACGCTACACCATACACCTAATTTCATATGGGATAAAATAACAGGATCTATTAGCATCGAGTAAACACCGCACCTTTGTTAATATATTGGCATCATATTCCGTCGGACCTCTTCGGGTACTTGTACATTGTATTCGTGAAAATTACTTATTAGACCTGCGTAGTTCCTGGGATTATGCCTTGATATTTTTTCAGAGCTGTTTTCCTCCGAATGTACATGGTTGCCCTTGAAAGCGACTTGTCGCGTTGAGCTGCTCCGTTGTCGCCACCCCCCTAGCCGCACATGTGTGTGTGTATGTATGTGTGTGTACGCGCGCGCGCAGGGTGGAATGGATACATAACTGCAGCATGCTCCCGACTGCGGCAGGACCTCTCTGTCTCGCTGGCCGCTCGATACAGCACTAATTGCTTCCCCTCTACTTCCAGCCCTCGCTCGCCCTCCACGCCCTCGCTCTCCCCGCCCCCGTCCCCTCCTCTGGCCCTTCTCTCACTCGCCTAACTGTGTGCCCATTAAGGATGCGACGCACCGCCAGCAGAAGAACATCGACGGTCGAAATTACAACATCCACGTTAATACTGTAATGCAGCGATCAAACATTTCATGTAACGATGTCAGCGTTTGTTAGTTCATAATTTAGATTTTACTGGCAAATAAGTCAAAAAATAATGGGACGCTTTCAAAACTTTTAATATCAAATTGACTGGGAGATGTGGCGTAGGACATTGCGGTGCCTCGGACCGGGAGGTTCTGGGTTCCAGTCGTGACGGCGACGGGATTTTCGGCACTAGCTACACAGCTAGGTCGAGCTCTGTTGCTGTCTAGAGGAGTATTCTATAGGACGACTGGTCTGATCCATAGTTTTCTGATCAACACCAGGCGAATGGCGGAGCAGTGCCCTAGCAAACGGGCCACGGACTGCGCACGATCTTTCCTTCCTCTTCCTTTTCATGTCATCGCCCCTTCCTTACACAGAATTACACTTACACGTAGTACACTACCATACATACTGGGAAACCGATCGGGTGCTTAGAGTTTGTCCCGACTGCGGCGATGTCCCGGAGGGAGGGGAAACCTTGTCCACGGTAGGTCGGTGCCGGATCTCACCAACCAACGGGGGAAGACCAGAGGTGCTAATGACTTTAGCAATTCACGCGCCCGGAACCGTATCAAATTGAGTAATATAATATAGCTCATTTGTCACCATTTGTCTCGCATGAGATAGGGACCGCGTACCCTCTTTTATCCGAAAGCGAGCCTCATCTCTTGGAATGTAGATAAATCCCCTCCTTTTCGAAAGCTTTACCCTCGATCGCCTTTTATAAAATCATCGACAACGATGTCTCATCCCTTGTCGCGTCCCCTTTATTCCGGTATCTTGTCAGTCGTTCCCGCTTGTTCCCCTTTTCTCAATATATTTACGGTATGGGCGAATGTACATATCAATTCTAAATGTTGTTATCGGAATGCTGTTTGTGGAGCGATTATTCGCCGAACACATCAGCTGTTGGGTATTGGTCGAGCAGTAGCTCGCTGCTCGGCAAATGCCGAGTGTATGGAGCCGCCTTATAACTTGGATTTATTTAGAGCTGCCTCTGACTTAAATCAGCTGTTACGGTGTCATCCAATCGGCAGGTTGAACGTCACCAATGTGACGTCACTAGTGACGTCTAAGCTCCCACATGGATGACACCGTAACAGCCGATGACCTGTCAGAGACAGCTGCAAATAAATCGAAGTATAGAAGATTTTTCAACGAGAAGTTTGGCCCAAGCGCTGGTCGAGAGCAGCTGCGCGAGGCTGCGGGAGAGAGAGCCGGCGTCGCCGGGGCCGCGCAGGTAGTGCCGTCCCAGGAAGGTGCCCCGCCCCCACCGCCCTCGCGTCCGCGCGGCCCGCACGCCGTCTTTGTGTGGGCGGCTGCAGCGTCCTCGGTTTTTTTTTTCTGCAGCGTGTGCGGCCCCGCCCCCTCCACCCCCTTCCCCGCCCGGCCCTTGGTTTTATGTTCGCGTCGTGCGTAGGAGTTTCTCCTTCTGCGCAGCCATATTTCAACCGGCGGAGGGCGGCGGGATTGCGTTGGGATTGCCAGCTCTCTGAGGTGGTTTGGGACGGCGGGCTGGAGAAATTTTGGGTTTACTTCTTTAGCCAGGTTTGCGGACAAATGAACAGTTGCTTAAACATGTGTAGAGATCAGGATGACTTATGATCGGAACAGATGTCTAAAAGAATGCCGTTTTCCGTCCAAGAATTAAAGAATAGAATATTGTTACAATGTGTAGAAAGTGTTATGTTCCATCGGCCAGTAGTTGCTGAAGTCAATAGCTGAAGTACAAACTGTGAAAAGAAAACGAGTACATATTGCAGTTCCCTTCCATAGTGCTCAGCGTTTAATTGGTTTTTGACGTTTGATAAATGAATAACCAAAGCGTGCGTTTCGGTTGCCGGGGCAGGGCGTGCTGCGCTGGCTGCCGGAGCGAGCCTTGCCTTCCAGCGGGGGAGGAAGCGGGAGCTGGAGGAGGAGGAGGGCTGGCGAAGGGTGGAAAATTCCGCATGGGGCTGCGGCGCGGCGCCCCCGTCGACCTCCGGCTTCCGTTTCTCCCCCCGTTTCGCTTCCCTTCCCTTCCCTCCCACGCTCCACCCTCGCCGCCCGCGCAGTTCTCTCTCCGGTTGCAGGAGACGCCACGCCTCTGCAGCTCATTCAGCGTCTCGCGCCCTCTTCTCTTTCGCTCTACGTTTCGCGACGTTTTTTTCTCTTTTTTTTCTTTATTTTATTCCGTCGTCGTTTTCTTCTGCGATGTGTCATTCGTTCGTCGCAACGTCTTGCGAGCTCCTGCATCCGTTCTTGTTTTTTAAAACTTCGCACTTCGCTTTCTCTCCCGTGTTCAGGGCTTTCACAATGAAACGTACCATTTTAATGTCTTTCATCTGTGGTAGTCGATCGTAATCATTCAGAACGGAAGGATTGTGTAGCATATACAAACAAAATACGTTGAGGTAACGTCCATGTCAGACACCCAACATTTTGGTTTTGTTTTCTAGAAAGCTTCAGAAAACAAAAATATTCGAAATCATTGCTTTATTGAGCCGGTACCTCTTGGTTGCGGATCAAATGATTTGCCCTCCCTTTACTTTGTGCTATTCCAAATTTGCTCCTTGGTGAGCAATCCTCAGTCGTCAGTCGCTTCAAAATAAATAGAACTGTCATATCTCTCCCTTCCCTCACCTTCTCTCTTGCGTGCATTTTCCTTGTTGTTTTTCCTCTTTCTTAATTTATTATTTCTTGCTCTTGCCTCTATAATCTTTGGCTTTCACTTTTCGTCTTCTTTTCTTTCTATCGTGCTCGAGAACTCTGGCGGCTTAGACTTGGAGGGAGGCTTAGACTTGGAGGGAGTTGGCCATCGCCGAACCAAGCAGAGTAATTGCAGAGGCCACGATGTCACTGTGAATGCACTGTATTGTCCGTCCGTCTGTCCGGCCGGCCGTTCCCGCGTGCTGGGCTCGTGGATGATAGCGCGAGCCCACGAGGAAAACCCGCCGACTGCCCGGGGCAGACGCAGGAAGCGGTCACCGTTTCGCAACGCGCTCCCGGAACTGCCACAAAACGCGCGGTCACACATGCTAACACACTCACACACACACACGCACACGCACTCACGCGTGCATTTGTGGTACCTATTTTTAAAAGGGAAGCTGCACTAGCGTAGGAAACTGTCGGCGAATTAATGTAACGTCAGTTGTCCGCCAGCTAATTAAAAATCTCGTTACAGAATACAAAACACCGAATGCCTATCAGGCTGGCTATTCCAAGAAGCAACACGATTTTAGAACAGGATACTCGTGCGAAAGCCAAATAGTTTTCGTTTGCCAAGATATATCTGACTCCCTTAAAATAGGTTGGGGAATTATAGTTATTATATGCTTCTCAAAATTCTCCGATTTTGTTCGGTGCAACCAATAATAGAAATATCCGCTAGGATGGAGACAAAGCTATAGTAGTCTCTTGGATACGAGAAGTGCTGAATGCGAGAAATTAGAGTAAGAGTAGGTTATAAACATTCGCAAAGTTTTGAACTTACTTCGGTGGCCCTCAGGGAAGTGTTCTAGATCTGTTGCTTTTCATTCCGTATGCAAACAACACAGGTCGCGGTATAAAATACGAAATTCCACTCTTCGCAGACAATTACATAAACTACGTAGTAATAAAAGATGCGCGTGATGAACAGTTACAAGCTGATCTAAGGCAATAGAAAGTTGGATCACAGAACGAAATGGAAATTTATACAAAAAAAGGCCGAAGGTGTGAGTTTCACTAGGGGAAAAAGGCCAAAAGTGTTTTGTGCGCCCTGGAAGGTGAGTTGGTTCCCAAATAAGTAGCTTAAGCTCAAGTGTGAGGCTAGCGACTTCCGATGGCGGTTTCGTACGGGCCTGCAAGACGTGCCGGAAATCTGTTTTTGCAAGATCGAATTAAGCAGTACCCTCCGAGAACAGCACGCCACTTCGATGGCGGAGTGAGGGCAGCAGGGTATGCGCTACGAAGGCCACGCCTGTAGACCACACAGTCTCAACCACCGGGAGACACTGAATACAACTAGTATCTAGGTAGACAGTAGACTCATAAGAGTCAAAGAGGTAAAATGGTTCTCATACTTACATTCGTACACACATACGTGCGCCTATACATGCATTCATGCACTTATACATATGGTCCTGCGCAGGCTTACACTGCACACACTTTTACTTACGCACACATGGACTCATACAAGCATACACCATGCATGCGTCTCGCCAGCGTGTCTCCCGGCGCTTTTTTTCGTTTTTAGAAGAAGCAGCAGCACGAGAACTAATGTTTTATCATTCTTCATCGGTGTTCCTAATATGAAATAAAGATACGAGGTAACTGGTCGTTTAAAGGTCAGGCTGATGCTGTTGTTTTACGCAATAGTGACTACCACTTTTATGAATTTTTAGCGCAAGTTGTGATACAGAGTACGTTGGAATTGCTTAAGTTCAACAGTAAACGTATCTGCATTTATCTTTTGAAGTTTATTATGTTTCACATTAATTCTGAAGCGTTAGATTGTTTGTAACGAACCTATGAACTTTTCCAAACACGTCTGCCATTTTAGATGAGACCTCGATATTTCGTAACTTGTGCAGTATTTGTGACGGTCAAACGAATTTCTCATCGGGGTAGTCGTTCGAGATACACACGTATGAGCTGATCGTAAATGGCTGTTATCGAAACGCAAGGGTTGATAGGTTCCTGACAGACAAATTGGTTAAAATGATTGTTTGGAACCATTGGTCTGCTGTTGTATTGATTTTCTGAGAACTTCCGAAGGGCATGAATAGTAGCCGTACACGGAGCTTTGCTTTTGCATGGTCAATTCTGGAGATATCGTGCTTGAATAGATGTTTCTACTCGTATTATGAAAATCTCCTCAAAGGCGATTATGATCTACGGTTCGCCGTATCCTCTGAATAATTTCCCATAAACGCAACTCCATACAACGACCATTAGCCGTACGAATAAGACCTTATATAAAAATGTTTGGTTCTTTGAAACGACGCGAAAATATACATTTACGATCTTGCATCAAAAACTATTTTAGAGCCCTATTAAGTTCCTTATCTTCCTTTTGGGAGTTTTCCGCCTTCCCGAACTCGCCCCTGCCCTCTTTCCCGCCACTAGCCTCACCTTCCGTTTGTCTCAAACTGTCCTGCCCCCGTCCTTTGCACTACCTTCCCCGCCTCATCCCGTCACAGTACCCGCCCCCTTACCCCTTGTTCGTCACCCATCTCGCTCCCGCCCATCCCAACCAGCCCCAACCCATCCCCATCCCTTCTCTAAACTCGCCCTGACCCTTCCTTCACCAACTCCGCCCCTCGTCCCTCCCTGCCCCTCGTCCCTCCCTGCCCTATCGTATCTTTCACTCCTTGACTCCCCACCCGATTTCGACATGCCCTCCATCCCGCCCCAACCCCTTGCCCTTCCTCGTTCCGCCCCTCCCCCGCCCCCTCCACGTCGTGTGCCCTTCATACCGGCGAGATATCGACCACCGCCTCTTGGCGCGGCGGAGGAGGCAGACGTCTTGAGAGGGCGCTATTGAAAACTTCCGCTGACTTCCCGCGATGCCATCGGCGTCCGCTTGCGGTCTTTTTCTTCTCCGCGGAGGCCCCTAATCAGAGATAAGGCGCGCGCGGCCCCGGAGCCTCTGACAGCGCCTTCGTTATGAGCGGCAGGGGGCGCGGCCCGGCCGGCGAGTGTGAACGGTGCCAGGGGGCGCTGACAGCCCGCAACAATTGCTCTCGCCTCTTCATTCTTTTTTTCTTTTCCCACGTTTTGTTTTTCTCTTTCTCATTACGTATTCATTATCTCTCTTCATGTAAGCTTTAGCGATAGACAGCTGGTTTTGGCGTTTAGCGGTATCTGATAAATGTAAGGTGATGTTGATAATTCACTTATTTTGTATAGTTGCGGGAGAATTGATGGCTTTTCATGTCATTTATTTAATGTCATGCATTTCAAATATTACAGAGATCATTCAGAGCTCTGTAAATCCGTAACAAATAATTAATTGTATTCAGCCCAGAGTTTTAATTTGCTTTGGTGTTAATATCTTGTAGAATATGTAATTGAAAAATTGGGTTGAGTCAATTGTAGCCGTACCGAATTTTAAAATTCGAACATCCAAAGGAAACAAGGCGATGATAAAATGTTTTCGCCAATGTGTCCTTCTCATCGAATATTCATGTTATTACTGGAAATTTTTCAGTACACGTGAGAACTGGGCAGTTGATGTGGTGTAATATTTCAGGATATTTTGGTATATAATGGTATATTTGTTATACTATGAAAGCGAAATATAATTTTGTTGTGTAATAGTTTGTCAACACCACCTATTTAGGTGGCACTGTGTGTGTTCATGGAAGTTTGGATGCACGTTTTTGTACAACACGAAACACTATTGAATTTTTGTTAACTTATAGAGTACAATTTTACTATAAAATTGTGATTAAATACCCCTTTCACGTTCACCCTTTTCAAGATTCCGATGCCAATTGATGAATTGGAAGGACTGAACTGCTGTATCTATTTATGAATTCATAGAAATTCTTTGAAATATTATTGAGGGTCACCATCCATTGAGGGCTCAAACCACGTAGGGGAATGCCGGAGTAGAACTTCAATAAAGAGTGCAGTGGCAGAGTGCAGCTTCCTCGCTCTTGTCCCCTCCTCTGTCATTACGCTCACAAATGCAACTCACAACATTACCCACACAGATGTCGGGAACTTAGAACATCAGAACTGAGGCGGTGACGCGCGAGAGGAGATACCAGGAGACGGGAAACCGCGCAAGCTGACATGTAGGTCGGCGCCGGATCTCAAGTTCAGCGGGGTAGGACTACCGTCACTCCCAGAATACGAGACGTGCACCTACGGCACTAATGACCTGTGTAGTAAATAATACGTACGCGCTCCCTTAGCCTTAGTAGACATTCAAATAAATAATCATTTGTTTAACATTTAGAGTTGACTTTTATTGAAATTAAGAAATGGAGTTTAGAACATTTTTTTAAATTTATGTGCGTTTTTGAGCGCGTATTGCGCGAGGTCTGAGAGGCACTGCGTGCGCATTGATGTAGTTCCCCGGGCCCGTGCCTCTTAGTGTTGAGCACGTGCTGCGTGTGCTTGTGCATGAATCCACCGCTGCGTCCGCTGCACCGGCAGGCGTTCCGATTCCAGCGCCGTGTGCGGCGACGCCTGTTCGCGTTCGTGCGCCTGGCTGGAGGGGGCTGTGCGCTGTCCGTGGCGGTGACCTCGGCATGACGCCTCCCGCGGAGCGTCGGTTTGTTTGCGAGCGGCCGCCCGCCCGCCTGCCCATCGCATACCCCCCCCCCCCCACACACACCCCACACACCCCGCGCCGCTCCTATCACCTCCCGGACACGCCCCCTTTGCGCTCCCAGGGCGAGCAGTATGTCAGGAATGTGGGAAGGGAGGGGTTTTGCTGGCCACGCCCAGGTGCTCCGAAGAATGGGAAGGTCCTGTCTGACCTCTTGCCCTCAATGTTTCTGCCAATATTGCGTCGACGTGTGGCGGAAACGGAAAGTTTGGTGGAGTGCGTAGGCTCGCGCGTTCGTTATATAGGTGTCTCAACTTCCAGAATGTGTAGTAGGTTCGAAAATAATCACCCATTGACAATGAACGTGTAGTGGGAAATTGCGTATAACGTAGTAATATGCATATATACATTATTTCGTCGCTGGTTAAGCAACCCCGTAGTCACGTCGAGTGTCAGTTCTCTGATCGTTGGAAGACGAAATACTGTCAGGGTGACGGATCTAAGAGGGAGGGGTGGGAATTACCCGGAAAACTGCTGGGAAATAAAGCGCCGAACAGGAAAACTCGGGAAATAATGTCTCTCACTACAAAGCGGCATGTGTCATAATCTTGTACGCAGAGGGGGGGATGTGTATTGATATGACCCCCGTTGAACTTCCCTACTAGTTGTCAGAGAGATATCGACGTTCTTTTTAATATGACACAGTAATATGCAGAACGCACTGTCACAAACTATTACGTCCGTAATGCAGTTTGCCAAACCGATTCAGTCCGAAATAGTTTGTTTTAGTTTTAAAAATATTGTATAGTGACAAACGATCTCTTGTGTTTATCAAGGCCACAGAACATGACATTTATTAAAACGAAGTAAACTGAGAAATAGGGAAAAATTTAGACGAATCTTGGGCACCCTACTGAGTCGAATCAATTGAAGAGCTTGATGCAGTAACAAAACATCACACCAGCAATATCAAGCTTCCGCTAATCGTGTTAATATGTCGATTTTGGTCGAAGTGTATCTCTTTTCTATCCCTCCGTAAATTTGAATGTGACATTTAAGACATCACTGACAAAATAAGCCACACTTTCCTCAGAATGGAGATGTCCGCATTTACGGATAGTGGGGAGGGCGGTTGTTCCTTCCGCCCTTCGATCGAGCCCTTCGCGACTCCCCAGGCGCGTCGTGGAGAGCGGGAGCGGCGCCCGTGCGTGAATAGAATGTGGTGGTTGCGCGGTCGGCGGCCGGTCGGCAGGCAGGTGAGTCGGGCGAGGGCGGGGGCGGGGCGCGGGCGCGTGTCCGGCCGGTGAGTCAGCGGGCGACGAGCGCCTCCGGCGGAACGGCAACGCGGGCTCCGACCCCACGCCGCGCCGCGCCACGCCACGCCACGCCGCGCCGCGCCACGCTGACGCACCGATCCGCGGCAGCCACCTTTACCTACAGCATGTAGTCACTCCGTGCTAGCCGCGTACAAGATTTTTCAATTCGATTTGAATGCAAATTCAGTGATGCTTTGCTTGAAGTGGCGAGACTCCAGCCATCCGGCAAATTTCGCTACACCCCTTTCACCATCTTGCGGAGAAACGATGACAAAACACGAGATTTGAATTTAGCCCAGAAGCTTCTTTTAGGTTTGATTCTTTTATATTCAGTTAATCTACTGCTTGGGACAGACAGCTTTACTTCCGCTCTGAAGAAAGACGTATGAATGATTTTTCGCCCATAAAAAGGCATGACTTTGATGAAACTTGAACCAGAACTCGATTGACGAAACAGGCGATTTGAATTTAGCTCAGAGGCTTCTTTTAGGTATTGGGGGGCTTCGGGTCTATATTCTGTAAATCTACCACATAGGGCAGACGACTTTACTTCCCTTCCAAAGGAAGATGTGCACCGTTGAAAATTCACCGCTTCGATCGAGCTTGAACCCGGAACTTCAGTATAACAGCCCGATTTGCTAACATTTATATAACGAAAGCCGCAGTATACCACCAATAAAATGGTCCATTGAGGCGTACAGACTCTTACTTTCTCGCCGTAGGAAAGGGAACGTACTGATATGATGCAGTGGAAAGTGGCGATCTTTCATCAGAAATTATCGTATTCTGTCTTTCAAAAACAGGACAGGTGTAACGTAAATCCTGTGCATTTACGACCAACTCGTAAATGTCTTTTACTGACTTTAAGGACTCCAATGGGAGTGTCCTGCATATTTTGAAATGCTTGTACTAAGTTTGCTAGGTTACAAATTCTCTGATCACTCTTCTAACGCACTACCTCGCTGTATAAAAAATTGACTTTCCCTTTTCATAAATTTCCCACATGTAGCTTTTTTTTCCTGAAACGAGTCTACTCGTATAGGGCATTCATATTAGATTGGGATCTCTGTGACAGTGGGAATGAAGTGTATTGTAAAGGGTGGGCGGGTAAGAGCGCGCGATAAGCGAGGCGAACTGAAGCGCGAGTGCAGGTCACAGCCGCTGGGGCAGCGGCAACTCGGCGCGAAGGATCCCCTTGGGAAGCGCGCGTTAACGAGCGCGTGGGCGGTTCCGGCCGCGTTGACACGTGCGTGCGCCGGCCGCGAGTGGAGCGCGGTGTCAGAAGGCCCTCGCAGGACCCGACCCACCCACAACCACCCGCGCGTGTGGCAAGGCGAAAAAAATGCTCTCTTCAGTTGATCCGCCGTGACATCCATTCGTGTGGCGCGTCATTGTTAGACGAAGCACTGTTGTTGAAGGGTTTGAGAACAACGCTTGCCCCTGACCTGAATTATTTCTTCTGGGACAAAAGCATAAGTTCAGCGGTAGTAATAGTGATAAGCGAAAGCCTGCAAGTGTTTGTTTTTGGCACACATTTCCAAAGCTAAGGAAGTGAATCGTTATTAAAATATCTTACTCAAAAGGTTTCAATTTTCAAGCATTGACATTGTGCAGCGCTTCTCTTCTCGATTTGCTGAGAATTCCGAAAAGAGATTACTGGAAAAGAGATAATAGAACTGCTAAGTGGTTCATTTTCTCACCAATAATCCACGTAAACGCAACCAAAATTACTGTAAAAATATCTTAAGTGAAGAATGCCCATTGACTCTTCCGCTCGCTTATTTTAACAAATGTCATGCAGGATATTTGTACGTTCATTTAACGTTCACAATAAGTGTATTATATATTCTGCAAGTCCGCTTGTGCTTCCACGTCAAGGCATGGACCGAGCTCGGGGTCGGTGGGGTCGTGGGAGTGCACGTACTCCTGAGGAGCCCCGTGCACCGAAGAAAGCGCTGCTCTCCGTTCTGTTCTGCCCGAGGAGAGCACTGCGCGGAGCGGAGCGGAGCAGGGCAGACAGAGGGCGGTGCGGCGCGGCGCGGCGGACCACTCAAAAGAGGCGCGGGAGGCACAAAGCGCGAGGGAGGGAGGGAGAGAAAGAGAGAAAAAGAGCCGAGACGGAGGGACGGAGAGAGCAAAACAAAGGCAGCGGCCGGCTGGCCCGGCGGCGGCGGCGGTGGCGGTGGCGGTGGCGGCTCGCCCGTGCAGCTCCGCTTGGAAGGCAGGGGTGCCCACGGCGCCCGCCCCGCCCCGCCCCGCCCCGCCAGCCCTTTTTGTGTTTTTTCGCTTTCCCCTTCGGCAGTAAGCCTGGAGAGGCCCGCTTTCGGGTGATCCTGAATGCAGTCCCAAGATATAGAGAGATTACTATAAGAAGGGACCGCTTTGACAGCTACTCCTTGAACATTATTGGCAATATAACCGCAGTTTCGTCCATGCACATCATTTTGCCTGTGCATTTGTGTACAGTTGGCTCTTTGTAAATGTTTTCTTCACTACCTCTTGCAATATCATCGCCCTGTATGGCGTTCATTAGTTTCCCGACCTGTCAGAGTGGTCCCTTCTTTTAGTAATTCCTCTTAACGCTACATGAATGGCAATTTAATGTCTTCTCGCTTGATAGCCTCGCCTGATTGCATTTAGGAATTCGTAGAAATTGTAACAATTGAACGTATTACAGACGGTATTGAGTTTAAAAATATTGGATTCGGATAGATGGGTGGGGTTCATTCAATAGCTATCAGTTCGAACTCTCGTGACATCTGGACATAAAATGGCGGAGTCAGTGACGCCAAGGAATTCACAACTCTCTGTATCTAGAAACTGTAATCCTGCGCAACTGGAAGTCTATCCCCTAGTGGGACGTACAACGATGCAGGTTGCAACGCGAAGTACGTGGATCTCGTTGGGGGGGGGAGGAGGTTAATTCTAAACAATTGATATCCAAGTCCAGTTAAGCTTCGTTCAAATTTTTGTAGTGTCTCTGAACTACCCCACTCCCACGAATAGAAGTAGTATTACTCCTTTAACGATATGTCTGTCCTCTTTGTTTCGTCATCATCTTTCAGTGTTTAAGATTACGTTCCACCTTAACAATATCTACGCAATATTGCATTCTATGACTGGATGTTAATGTGTTGGCTGGGCTATCCGCGACGAGCCGCGTCAAAGTCATGGTGGCTAGGCAGCCACCATGACTTTGACGCGGCTCGTCCCGGATAGCCCAGCCAACATAAACTCCGGCCGCGGAAGCCTACGCAACCATGGATGTTAATGTTTTTCCTCCTAGAGTGCGTGCTCTTTTGTCTATTCTCTAAGCACATGCTAATGAACTAGAACTTGAAAAGGAAAAATATGTACTTTCACAATCAGTGGTAGTTATTAATTCTCTCATCAGTGTTTTCTTTGAAGTTATTGTAAAATCGATGAAATCCATTCAAGTGGTTAGGCAATTCGGCTTATGGGGCATCATTAAGCGTTACACCCCTTTTTTTCAGGCGGAGGGGAAGTTACCAGGATCGGTTGCAGTGCTCTTTCCTTCCTGGATGAATAAAAAGTCACTGTTGTTTATGTTTTTGCCAAGGAGGTCTTTCTTTGCGCTGTTTGGGTCTTCGGCTCTTCCTCTTGCCGTCGTACTCGCTCGACGGGTTCGCTTCCGTTGAAACGACTCCGTGTTCGCGTCGCCGGGAAGGCCCTTCCTACACTTCGGTGACGCACTTCCGCTCCTGCTAAAGGTGAAGTGCATAGCTTCATTATTCCTCTTCCGGTCGCGGCAAGAGCCCTCGACGTGGCGCTATTTCGAGAATGGGCCAAGGCAAAGTGAACTCAAAGTTTCTGAAAATAGTCGGCGCGGTAAGGTGCAGGCGTAGTGTGGGGTTGTGATTCGTGTTTTGGGATATTCGAAGGAAAAAGAACGAAAAGGTCACTGAAGTGTAAAGTGTTTCCAAAATTAGAGCTGTACGGACTTTTAATAGAAACGACAACTTGTGAATATGTTGGCAAATTTTAATTAGTATTGAGATATCCGCGACATGAGTGTGCTACACACTAGACTTAATTTATTCATTGGAGACATTCAGTGGCATTTTGTGTTATCCGGTCACTTGCACAAATTATTCGTGTATTTCGTGTGTCCTTTTTGATGGGCTGAAGTCATCGCTAGTCTGTGATACGCATTCGTGCTGTGAAGCCTGTGGAAATGAAAAGATCATTGTGCTTCAACTTACATGTCGCCCAGACCGTGCCACCCTTAAGCTTTGAGGCTCCGCCGTATTGCAGCTTCCAAACACGTCATTAGAGATCGAGATTTACGCAAGGTGTTTTGTAGACCAAATAGTATGTATTAGTGCGATGGCAGCTGCTCCACATTCAATGAAGCTTCTGGATTCGAAACCGCGTACGCGCTTGTAATTGTGGCATCGATCCCAAAGAAGACCACTACTACTATCGCAATTCTACTAACCACTTCTTGTCTAAATTTCCCGTAAATATTTGGTATTAATATGGTGTATTATGAGGGTATTAACATTGGGTATGTACTGTCTGATCCAATCACTCAGTTCTGCTTTTGAAGACGTAGTAGTTGTCATTAGATATGCCGTATGGAACGACATGACGATCCATCAAAGGAAGCTTTTATAATTAATTAAATTATGTACTTAAGGCAATTTCCTGCGTAGTTGATCTTTTTCCAATATTCCGTTCTGATTTTTCAATGTTTTCATTCAAAAGTAGCTAAAGTAGCAGTTGATGCGGGTTGAGAAGTCTCCTAGAGTAATGGTGAATCTTGCCTTCTCCGCTGGAGATCTGATGAATAAGATATTTAAGAAATATGCGAAACTAATGATGAAAACGTAATTATATTCTCAAAGATAATGTCAACATTGCATATTCATCGCATGCTATTTTTTTCCGCTAAAGCTCAGAAGAGTGTAAGGTGGTACTTGCGGAGTCCCGCAGGGTCCGGGCGTCGGGCGTCAGTACGCGGTCTCGCCGAAACCGCCAGCCGGCGGAGCAGCCGCGCAGACAGCCGGAGGCGGCGCTGACGTAATGCGCTTCGAATCCGGGTCAGGGCGAGCGGACGGCAGCCTCGCCCCCCGCCCCCGCCCGCGCCCCCGCCCCCAACACATACGATTACGCGGGAGAGGCATAAGGTGATCCGAAGGCACGAGGCCCGCGCGTGCCGCTGCCTGCCGATCCGCCGCTGAGACCCGTGTGCGGGCGAGAGAGAGGGGAGATATATATGTGGCATTCATGACGAGGGTGTGTCATGATCTGTGACCTGTGTATGTATACGTATCTCAGACATGTTAGTGCACTAATCTATGTCGTTCACGAAGACGCTTATTTGCAAGTGGTGTTGAATTTATGGTTCGAGCATGCGACTGTGTGTATGTATATAAGCGTTTAGGGTAGCTGTTGGAATGGTGCATGTATGTTATGTATGTTTGTATGACTACATCGTACTATACACGATGTTCGACTGCATTGTAGTCTTCGATGCACTTATGTGCTTCGCAGGAAAACGTGCGTCTCCAATCCGTTAAGCTAATACATTCATACGAACATGTGTACTAAAATTCAATACACAATTATGGAATGACTCGAGTTTCTTGTGAATTATGCATAATTCCTGTTGATCAATGTTCCTTAAATGAAGGAACGCTTCCTGTCACATGGATTGTGCGCGACTTAAGCTTTTAAAATAAGCTGAATGTTTCAATTACCTAGATACGGGATTATAAACAGAAAATTGCCCCAATTTTATGTTGGCGTGTAGCTGCTCTGGACAACCAATGTCATGAAATTCCATTTTCCCGGACGTTTTATTTCCCCTTCCTTCATAACCTATTTATTGGGAACCAACAAAATTGCAGGAATCATTTTAACTACTTTGTAATCTCATAAGTTATTCTGAATATAGCGAAGCAATTGAAGTATGACATGATTTATATTCTCCAAGAATAGATTTTTAGTCACTATCTCTGTGAAAGCATCGCCATTAGAATGCAGGCCGACGCTATATTTAGAAATAAAATTCAAAACTATTATTTGCTTCCCTTTTTTTAAATCAATTTTTATTTGGAATACAATATTAGGTCTTTATCCTAGAAGGAAGTCAGTTGATTTAATTCTTCGTATTAGTAAATAAAGTTTTTGTAGTTGGTTCTTGTATAATTGCTCGTGCAATTGCTTTCAAATTCAATGTAATAAAATGCTGGGGTTACAATATAAAGGTGAATTCGTTTATAAACTTCACGGAATGGGCTGCGGCCAGTGTGTCTCGAAGACATCCGACCATTCTTTCGCGAGTGCCAACATAGCTATCGTTGTAAGCCATTGCATGTTTAATTTCATTTAATAGTATGTAATTCTACGAGACAATGCACAGACCTATTACTACAATACTATCTGGGTGATTAATGAAGTAGGGCCTATTTTACTTTGAGCTGGAAAGTCCTGTTCTAATTTTCTCAGATGCCTAATTTAGGTTTGAGAATTTTTTTAGGGTTGAGAATTTTTCTCTTTAAAAGTTTACAAGGAAAAGTTTTCCTCCCTCTCAATTCGCCTTGTCCCGCAGAATGATATGATTGGATGATGCGAAGGAAATATCGCGCGAGATCCGTCTCCTTTGGCTGCTGCTCCAACATTTGCTGGGAAGTGATCGGGAAAACCACGGAAACTCGATCCGAGGAATCGTCCGTCGACTTCCATTCCAGCAGTCCCCATAAGTTTATTGATGTTAAACACACGTAACTTCCTGACACCTGGGGGGGGGGATTATGAGGGGTCGAGCCCCACGTCCTCTCCATCACCGGTACGCTCTAGTCGCTCGTTGTTGCATTTACTCTCGCAGCCGCTATAACAAGAAGAAGAAAGAAAAAAACAACAACTGAACGGACGAATATTTGCGGTATTAGTTTGGTACGTTTTTGGGGGTGTTGGACGCGGTTGATGGCGCTGTGAAGAGCCTCGATGCCTGCCCTTGGCGTGACGTGTCGCGAGGCCGCAGTGGGAAGACGAAGGTACAGCGGCCTCCGCGCGTTCGCGGACTTCACGGCCACCCACTCGCTGGCGCCTCGACGGCATTGCGGCTTGGAGCGTATCCTTCCTCGCCCCTCCGTCTTGTTTTCAAGTCTGTAATTCAACGGGCGAACATTTTATTCGTTACGATTCCGGTACTGGAGGCCTGGTAGGAGATACCTGGAATGATGAAATTTGCTGTATTTGTGATGATAGGATCAATGGGGAAATCACTCGAGGGAAACGAGTGTATTCTGAGAAAACCTGGGATCTGGGTTTAACCTCCATAAATTCGTTAGTTTTAGCTGAGACGCGACCTACGATTCCCAGAAGTAGAAAGCTAGCTCGTTGGTTCCCTGAGCTATAAAAGTTGCTATGTGCAAAGTATGAAGAATGGAAACTGAAATTCTGATGCTACTCTTGCCGTTAAATTTTCGCCATGCATTCTTTGCGACGCTTTCAACGAACGTCGAATAGCGCATTTTAAGAATGAAACGTCATTGGTTGAATTCGAAACCTTGGAATTTAATACATGAGAGGTATGTTGTCACAGAATCGACGTATGTGTAGTATTCGTGTAGTATTTCAAATGTACTCCGTACAGTATTATTCTTTGACACTTGTCTGGAGGAAGAGAATGCGCATGACTTTTTTCACAAAATGAAAGCTCTTTCAACTGCATTCGCATTACATGCCAGCTCTCGTGCTTTGTAAGCATTGTAACGGATAAATCATTGCTCAAAGACAAGGAACCGGTATTTCTCTATCTGAAACCGCTCCTCCGTTGCCCCTCGAGTGGGAAATCGTCGAGAGTGCGATCGTCTGACTCTGCACCTGTAGGAGGTGCGTCACGTGGCCGGGATTCCCGCGAGCTGCGTCGTCGACGCGGCTGCATTGCGAACCGCGCGTGCAGACGTACAGCGAGCTGATCATCCGGGTCGACGATTCCCGCAAGAAGGAACCGGTTTTCGTGTCGTCTTCCTCCTCTGGCGCTTTAATCCATCTCGGGGTTTTGACCTGCGATGTGCGTACTTGCCGCACTGCATTAGATCATGAATTGAATTGAATTGAATGCCTTATTTTACGTGGCGAGACTCAGGCCATTAGGCCTGCTCTTCCGTCTGACCACGTAAATTTCGCTACGCTCCTTTCACCAACTAGCAGAGAAAGGAGGTATTTCTTGGGCGAGAAACAGGCGATTTGAACTTAGCTCAGAGGCTACGTCATTTAGGCTTGAGGATCTTTTACATGCAAGTAAATCTACTAACATGGGACAGCCGGCTTTACTTCCCCTCCGAAGGAAGGCGTACGAAGGATTTTTTCATCATGCGTCATCATTTCATCATTTTTTAGATCATGCGGGATGAAGGAGTCGCCAGGCCCTGGGGTTCGATTGGGGACGTGATAAGGAAGTGAGGGATTTGCGGGGGATGGTTGCGCTGGGCAGTGTGCAAGGTACCGCGTCGGTATCCTGGAATGGATCGAAGGAAAATTTGAAAAGGCAGACAGAGTGGCTGTGTGGGTTCAGGGAAACAACAATTGCCAATGTAGCATCTCTGGCGATTTTCGACATTTGCTAGGTCACTTTCAGCCGCCGTCTGGAGGTGGTGGTGGGGGGGGGGTTCAAGTGGCCGGTTGCTCTGATCGGTAGTTTTCCGTGGTTTGCGAGGTGCTTACATGGCGTTGAGAAACGCCGCATGCGGTACTAGTTCCCTTTTCCCACTTAACGTGGCTTTGGTTGTGAGCTAACAACCGCATTAACTTGTACATTACGTGATTGAACAGTATTGATCGCCATTGTATTTGCAGTAGGCAAAGAAATAGAGTAGCGGGTGTAGTTTAATTTTAAAGATAAAGAATAGTCAACTCTTAGAAAATATGGATTGTGTGTACGTAGTTTCTAGGTTTTAGCTCACCGACCTTGAATATCTAGGCGTAAAAGCACATGTTTTTTAAGGTTGCGTACTGCAAATTTTGTTTCAAAATTTGAAGCTGTAATTACTTTCCCGAGGTTCGGTTCACGAGCGTCTCGATTGTATAGGATGGAATTTATAGAAGAGACATGTCATCTCCACGATAAGTCACTGTTGCGTTTCAACGCAAGAGAGTTGCAAATGCGTGATGTCAAATGCCACCTGCTTATCATGTGGCAGACAGGGTTATTACTGGGACGTAGTTATTGCGCCAGATGTTCAGAAATGAGGCCCTTAGTTCCTCGAAAGCTTAAGATACGCACGACCAGGCGCTTTGTTAGAACTGTTTCGAAGTTACAGGCCAAGCTGTATATTACGAATGTTATTTACTCATCTTCATAGGAGCACAAAGTGAGAAGTAACGGTTACCAGGCATGAGTAGTGATGAAAAAGTTTACTCAAGCATCGATATGTGGATACATCAAAATGTTATTTATAACATGAGAAATTTCACTTGAAAACATCGATGTTTCTGGAAAAATATATCGATGTGAAGAAAATTCGATGTTTCTGGTCAAAAATGTAGGATGTTTTAAAAACGATTCCCCCCATTTCCTTTCCTTTCCTTTCCTTGGTATATCGCTGGCGGGAGGGGGAACGGGGACACTCGTCCTCTTCAGTATTTTCAAGAACGTAGAGTACTGTTCTTATAATTTTATTCACATTTATTTCGATCGTAAACGACGTATTGTGTACTCTAAATCTGTGTATCAGTACGCTTCGGGACAGGAGTAATTCGCCCGGACAGACGGTGTTGCCAATGTGAGCAGAGTTAAAGCTCCCGTTCTTACGAAACAGCACGACAAAGACGCGCTTGTATAGTGTTATTATCTGCCACATTCATCAGGCCATTACATTAGTTGGTCTTTTTCATCCTTGACGAGTTATCAGCCAGAATTACTGCAGCCTGTGGCCGTCGGAGGACAGTGTTTGTCCAAATATCGTAACAAAATTAATAGTAAAAGAATCGGTTAAGATAATTCAGAAATATATCAGTAAATGCGGTACTGTTTTTAGTGTGGAGTAGTTTTTAAGGTTTATTGAAGGTTTTTTGACAGAATACATTATTGAATTCATGGCACATTCTCAAAGCAGATGCAATATAATTCGACATTATTCTATCTACAATGTCCACTTTAAAAAATCAGTAAAACAAATGTAACTTACAATTCCGGGGGGTACTAGGATTTAAATCACTACCGTTGTTGTGCCCCTTCAAATTTTACATATCACAGATGCCCACGTTGCGGGGTCCACGTCGCGGTTGCAATTGGAGGCAGTATTCATGAAAATGCCGCCGAGGTAGGGAGGCGAAAAAACTGGCAGTGGCGGCCTTCGGACCACCAAGCACGCCGGGCTCAATGGACCGAGAGTTGTGCTTATCACGGGGCCTCGGGGTGCGGGCAGCCCAGAGCGCAAAACCTGCCTCGGGCGCGACCGGGGGCCGTGGACGCATGCGCGCTGACTCACTTCCGCCGCCGCCGGAAGGGTCAAGTGGCAACTGTCAACGCCGCCGCGGCGCCGCCGTCGACGCCGCGGGGCCCCTTGGGCGAGGGCCTTGGACGACGCGACGCGACGCTAACGTCTTCCATGCAAGAGATTGTTTTTTCTTTCCTTGCCCTTTCTCTTGTGTTTCTCCTCTCTTTTTCTCGGTGCCGCGCTCTCTGTCTCGGTGCCGCGCTCTCTGTCTCGGTGCCGCGCTCTCTGTCTCGGTGCCGCGCTCTCTTTCTCAGTTCCGCTCTGTCTGAGGCCCATGCTCTCTTTATCTGTCTCCCGCACTCTTGCCCTTGTATATGTTTATGTGGGAATGAGCCTTATCCCCTTGACCGTGTTTCCTGACCAACTTCTGTTGATTGACTACATACTGAGATAGTTCCTGGCATTACTCCAGAAATTAAACTAACCTATTGTATTTCACTACTACCTATTATTTTTCAGCAACATTGGTGCCTCTTTCATCGTAAAAAGTGAATGAACTACTTCTGCACAGTTTCTAAAATCGCCTTATGAATGCTCTTGCCACCATTTAGGAATACTAATTTGTATTTAGAAAATGACTAATAAAGCTCTTAGGGATATTTCTTTAAAATACACCTGTCGAGAAGGCTTTATTAAAGAGGTTTTTCCCCTGGTTGACGGTAAAAGGGCTTGTTAAACTTCGGATTTTAAGAAGCGTAATGTAATTTTTTGTGATCACCTGAAGAGTAGTCCCTGTAATAAATTAACTTTGGCATGACAATGAAACGGCTTTTGGGCACATACAAGGTAATTAATGATGTAATAGCGAGTACGTCCTCGTTTCATGTAACGTAGGTGGAATTAATAACACTTTCTGGCTGCTTTCTGTAAATATTTTACCAGCGAATGAATAATGAGGTTGCTGTTTGCAAAATGCTGGAAACGTAACGCAGAGAAGGGAATTAGGAACGCGTAAAAGAATGAAAGTGCTCTTGCGTTAATCTGCTAATTAAATGATCCCAGCGAGGAATTTAATATGAACTGCGTTACCTGTGTATGCAAGGTGTGGTATGGCGTGCAGTAACAGCGGCCGAGCAACGTAATGTAGTCAAGTATTTGCTTGTATTTTTCAAAATAAGAATTTACAGAATTTTTAATACGGTATGTTAAGTACATTTGAGGCTGGCACAGAAGGGCAGGGGATTGAAATACGGGTTTTAGTCCCGCATAAGGCATGGGCTATGGGGGATAATGCATGGGACATGACACATATGATCATGGCAAGGTTGTCTTACACTATCTCACGACATCCTACCAGTCAGTCAAAAGTGTCTCACTGCTTTACATTTAACTCAGTACACAATCACTGGAGCGCTGTTTTTGTCGAATCGTTTAGATTTCTGCTGTTGGTCAAGTTTCCATCCCAGTACCATTGAGACATGTATCACCAGAAATACCATCCAAACGTTGGCTAGTCGAAAAATACTATTGGGGCATGTGTGTCTCGATTGCCTCGTAACAGCCCTATATTTTCCTAGAGAAACTTTTGTTGCCTGCCTGAACACAAGTATATTAAAACTACCTCTGATTTTGAACTTGAATAAATAGTCGAAGGTCTAAGCAAGCAAGAATGGAAAGGAGTGTTGGCACAGTGTGGTAGCTGATAGTGACGCGATATCGACGTTACCAAACATCTACTCAAACATCTCTAACATCTGTTGAAAATTTAAACATCGGTGTTAATACATCGCCCCAAAACCATATACGTTTCTAAACATCGATGTTTTAAAGCTGAGATCGTTACCTCTAACATTAAATTCGTTCGAAAGAATATTTATTTTAACATAGGCCATTTAAGTTATAAAATCGTGTGCAACATGAAAAGGTAAAGGAAATACCAGGACATCAGGGTTATCCGGTCGAGGCATATTTTGCTTGACAAATTTGACATCGTTGACGTTCCTTTAGTTCGAACAAATAGAAAGTGCTACCAGTAGTTATTTCGTATGGTAACTTTTACAAAAATGTTAGTATGGGCATTTTTCATCCACGAACAAAGCATCGAAAACGTGAAAACATCAGCTTGAATTCATTAATTGTTTTGAAAGCATCGGCATCGATGTCCTGAGTAGCTGGTACTTTTTACTTCGTACATTTTCTAGTATAAAATGATTTGGAAAACGTCTTCGAACGACCAGGAGAGTGGCTCAGTGTGGTAGCTGGATCGGCCGCACTTACGGGGGCCCCCAGTGCGAGCAGGGCGGAGTGCTTGGGCCATGTGTTTCGCGAATGTGCGCGTCGCATTGCTCGCGCGCAGCGCAGCTGGGCGGCAGGAAGAGGAGGACGCGCTCGAGGAGAAGGACGCGGACGCATGCCAGCGCGCCGCGGAAGCGTTGGTGGGCGGCGGGGTGGCGAAGCCCTCCATCGCTCTCGCACAAAACGCACTGCCACTTACTAAGTCTTGAGGAGGGAACGGCGTTTATTGTAATCAAAAAAAAATTGATTCCCCATAAATTACATCGAGATATGCTATCTCTAATGCTATCACCCGTATCATATCACATTTTACTCCTGCACAAAATTAGCTGCAGCAAAAAAAAAATCATATTTGAATAACATGTATTTCTTCTGGTGACGTGGCGTCTTTCAATGACTTCAGGAGAATAATAAGCAAGCGTCTAATTAAAGGACAAAAACCCACGTCCAACATTTCCACGTTTTACGATCGGGAGTTGAATACTCCGAGACTGAGATAATAACCTGTATCAAACATTTAAACGACAGAAACATGGTGTAAGAGAATATTTCTTAACCAAGAAGAGCAAAATATGTACGTAAATGTACACATTACCCCCGCCCCCCGTCTCCAAAATGTGTAAGAATGACTGAAAATGTGTAAAATAAAAATTCAGCTAGTTGCTGCAATTTACAATTTTCCGAGGCCAGAATATAAGATCTTCACATAGATTCGGAGCGGCTGAAAGAAATTCTCCTCTAGAGAAGGAATTTTGTTCTCCACACAGCCAGTAATAGATCCTGGTTCGGGGGTGGGGGTGAAGCGAACATCCACCTCCCCCCGCAAATCCCACAACGCGATAACGTAATTGTCTGTAAAAGTATTTGTTAGTTTTCGATCTATCTCCCCCAGCTGTTTTTCTAATCCTGTAATTATATTCCTTAAAATCAGTCTAGTTTTACATTTTGGTCTTCCTTCAATTCATGTGCTAGCACCCGAAACCGCGACGTCTGAAAATTGACTCCGAGATGTTACTACGCGGTGTTATTTTTTTGAAACATCACAGTGCAATGATACCTAATGAACACTGAAAGCACATTTCGCATTCCCAAGAGAACATAAAACATGATTCGTGTAATGTAATGGTTTTCAATACGAGTATTCAAACCGAACATGTTAGGTGTAACAGCTACTTGAATAGTCGAATGAGGTGCAAAGAACCGTTTTATTTGCCGAGGAAGCGAAGGCATTCGCCGTCACATTAAGCTATTCCAAACTCGTAAATAATTCATGGCGTGCTTGCATAGAGCGCGTTGGGGCAGCGCGAGGAGGCCCCGAAATACCTCTCCGGCAGGAAGGCGGTAAACTGCGCAATGAAGGTAGTACGTACGCAGGGGAGATATGGAGGGGGTGGGGGCAATTCTCCTGTGTGCGGAGTCTCGGCCCCGGCATTCCTCCGGTGCAGCGGCGGCGCTGCGAGCTGTAAAACGGCCACGTGTTGCTGCCGTGGCGAAGCGTGTGGGTGGGTGGGCGGAGGAGGGGAATTAACGTCGGCTGGGAGCTGGGCGTGCACGCGCGCTGATTGTTTCTGTTGTGGATGGGATTCTCAGGAACGCTGCATTTTGTCGACACGTGGCTAGTTAATACTCGTGTAACCGAACTCTGTGAATAGGTATGTTGCTAATGTAATGCAAACAAAGGACGTGGCAATAATCGTATAATCAGCTGAATGTATAATCAGAGAATCTCATTTGTAATATCGGCATTGTGTTGTTTAATGCATTTCGTAATACCGTATTCTAATAAGAAAAAAAATAAATAAATAAGAAATTTCGCTTCTTGAATTCTAATACTTCTTTCACTCCTTGTTTAGATACTACTCGTTTGTTTGTTCCTAACGGACTGCTGCCTTTTATAATCACGATCGTGTGTTAAGAGTGGCTTTTCGCAACTCTCGTTAGGGTCGACACAATACAATATTACGACAATCACTTAGCGAATTAGAAAATGTAAGATGCTTTAACGTAGATCTGGCGGCCGCGATTGTAGAAAGGCTCTATCGAACGACTTAATATTTCTTACATTTTACGCCAAGGGTTAACAGTCGGGTTGGGTAGATCAGTTTTTCGCGAGGGAGCGCACTCAGTAAAAAGAGTCTAAAATATTTAATTATATATTGAATGAAGCTTTTGTTGTAAATGTATTGTTGTTACTGAATATCTCGAACGCGTTTTTGCGTGAAGTTTAGAGGCGTTCGGATTTTGTCGATGCAATTCCGGAATCGATTCTTTTTTCTTGTAGAATCCGTATTCGATTTCTTTACTTTCGATTCTTGCTGGAATCTAATTCAAAAGGCCGGGCCCGGATCAAATGTATTTTCTGAATATATATTGCTGACTTTTTAATGTGTTTTTGAGAATGTTGTTCGTTTACATTTTTTTTAAATATAATTATTACTTTATTATTAATTTTATTGAAGTTCTTGTCGTGGCTGAATTCTATCTTTCACCTTCAGCTTCCTTCAAATCAAACATCAAATACTACATTTTTAGCATCTATCAAGTTTCCAATCGTTTCCTCTCTCAATCTCGCGATGTGAAGTTGTGTTTCTTTGAATATATTATTTAGTTGATTAGTTCATACTGTTGTTGATATCACAATATATAGTATTTTTGTAAATGTGAATACATGTGAATCGATTCGAACTTTTCGATTCTGGAATCGGTTCTTTTCCAGGAATCGGTTCTTTTCCAGGAATCGAACGTTCCTAGAATCTGCAAAGCCCATTACGTGTGGGAGGTGCGCAAACACGAGTGCAAATCGGTTCCACACCTGCGCCGCGGCGGCCGGGGGGCACGTACGCGAGGCAGCACGCGAGGGTGTGCGCGGCGCCTGGCCTGGCCTCGCCTCGCGTGCTCGCGCGTACGTTCCGCGTTTATCAGATTGCGCGCGCCCGGAATAGCGGTTTACGGCCGCGGCTATTTGCGAACGCAGCCTGCTCGGCCCCGCCGTTGCCTCGGCTGGGCGCTCCGCTCTTGCGTCCCGCGAGAGGCAAGGCAGGCCCCCACGCCCTGCCCCGACAACCTCCGCTCCCTGCCCTCCTCCGTCGCCCCCGCTTCCCTGTTGCCTTCGCCGCCCCCCGTCGCTTCCACGCAGCACTAGTGCCCTTACCGGCGGAGTTTAGCTCAGGGACGGCATTGCTGATGTCTGTGCAGCGACTCTCACAGAGAGGTCCGAGGGTTCAAGGCCCGACTCTAGCTAGGTAGGTTGAAGTCAGCCGCTGACGGGAGGAGAATTCTAGCGGCCGGCTACTCTGATCGACAGTTTTGAATTGTCTCCGATCAAAATTCGTCGTGTGCCGGAACAGTGCCCTAACAAACGGGCTACAGTCTGCGCCCGATCTTTACTTCCTCTACTTTCACAGACAAGCACTACACTACCACACATGTTGTGAGACTGGTCGAGAGCTTAGAGCTTGTGCCAGATAGGGCGGCGCCCTACTGGTGGGAGATACCTGGAAAGATACCCCGCAAGGTGACGTATAGTTCTCCATTCAGCTAGAGGGGAATTCCACCACCAATTACACAATCGACACTTGTGACCAAAGCAGTTGACGAGCCTGTAAACAACAATAAATTTCACCTAGGGCTCACATTGTCCTAGCCGCCTTCGCCACCTCTGTCGCACCATGACGCCTGTGTCTCTTCCGCCGTCCTCAAATCTCCCCCCCCCCTGCCGCCCGCCCCCTCCCCGCCCGTTCGCCGACGCCAACCCTTGAGGCCCCTTCGCCTATCTGTAATCCCCCGACGGCCTCCCCCCCCCCCCCCATTACTCCCGAGCGGCACGTGCTGATGACGTCAAAGGGTGGGGAACAGGGTAGAACGCAGGTTCTCGTGCACGAATGACTAATTTATCTCTGTTCGGAGGAACTGTGAAGAAATAGTGCGGATTGATGACATTTCCTTGACAGCATCGGTTACAACTTATGAATTAAATTCGCGTGTCAGGATGTCGTAACTCTGCCCTACTCTTCAGAAAAAACTGTCAATATAGAAAAATATTCAGGACCCAATTTTGTATTTGGTTTGCAATTCGCAATCAATCTCCGGTGTACTGTGACACCTTTACGTAAGTAAAACCTCGTCTTAAAAATAACACTCGAACCAAACGTATTATAGTTACTCTATGAAGGGATGACATTGCAAGAGATAGTTACAATTTATAAAGTTATTTGCTAATGAGCTGACTGTAAACGAACGCACTGACCAAATGAGTGCTTGGATGTACCTCGCCGTTATGTTGCTAGCAGTGGCCAAACAGTGACTAAGAGGACCCTTCTTAGAGTAATCTCTCCACATCTTCGGTAAAGAAACTGAGTTCGCCGGAGTCAAATGTCCAATCTATAGTACGATGCCAATTTGTCGCGCCTCTCCAACTGGGATGTGTGTGTGTGTGTGTGTGTGTGTGCGTGTGCGCGTGTGTGCGCGTGTGCGCGTGTGTGTGCGTGTGCGTGTGCGCGTGCGCGTGCGCGTGTGTGTGTGTGTCAAGGTGCGGCGCACTGCCCGGTTCGCTCCCCGCCCGACTGTGACTCACGCTCTTTCTCTCGGGGAGACCTCCGCGCCGCCTACACCTGCCACGTCGCCGCGCGCAACCCATTGCAACCGCGCCTTGCTTCAAGGATGCATTGGCCGTGAAATAACAATTGGAATGAAAAATAACGTAAAATATTCTTTTAAATTGACGCCTTTCGACGCTTTTTTTAAATATGCTAAGACACATGTATGCTAAGACACATGTATAACAACTGTAGGCGCCGTAGTTCTGAAGAAGAAATTTTGGCTTTTTCAATTTTTTTTTCTTTCTTTTCTTCTGGACAAGACTACTTGTCGCTGTTCTTTTTTATTATGCATTCGACATTTGTAGCGCGTCCAGCTCTCGTGAACAGCACCAATTATGATTGGAATGTGTTCACTGGTTCTCTTCACTCGAAAACTTCCCTAGGGATTTTGCCATACATTCAGTTCTTGAAATTCCAATGCCATTTTATTAGATATTGATAAAGCTCAATCGGTATTAAGCAATCGATACCGTGAAATCCACAGCATACTCTTATCGGAATTGAAAAGAGTAATTTTTGTCGTGGAATATGTTCAATAATGCTATTATTTTATCTTAATGAATGTTGTATACATTACTCTGAAGCAGATATTAAATGTAATAAAGGGACGTGTATTGTAATTGTGCCTAAACTTCATTGAAATGTTTTGGGGAAAATTTTTTTTTTTCTTAACACATCTATCTGCATGTACCTTCCTACTTTATATAATGAATCTATACCACTCCATGTCGAGGGCGATAGTTGTTTTACTAATATCAATAATAACTAAGTACAAAATACCAAAATGTATCAAACCTCCCATTAGTTCCGCAGTTTCCCGAAGCATCAGGAGATGAAAACACGGCCCTGGGTGAGTGCAAAAGCCACGTAAGAAGATGAAATCTGCGACGGCGAAGAAAATCGAGCGAAATCCACACGCGCGACCGTCCGAGTCAGAGTCCGCGCCGGGGGAAGAAGAAAAAAATCGGCCACGGGGCTGCGCGAAAGACGCGACCAGTCACCGCGATCGATAAAACAGCGCCCGAGAATTCCGCTCGGCTCGGGCGAATATCGACGCTCGCGGGGAAACCCACGAAAAAAGAATGAAGGCCGAAAAGAAGAACGTCTGTCACTCTTCGGTCGACACGGCGTATTCGGAGTTATTCTCGTTGTGGTTTTTTTTTGCCATTCTCTAAAGCCGAAGTCTCTAAAAATGCTATTGTGTTCGAATGAAACGAAATTCTTTGGGTGTGTTTGCTTTCGAGGTTTTTCAGAAGAGACTTTTTTTTCTCTCATTTTTGTGAATGAAATGCTTTAATGATAACGAATATCGTGGTTGTCATGTGTGACCCGCTCGGCCTCCCGGCACTTGTGGTAGTGATGGGCATGTATTTGTAAGTAAATGGCAGTGTGCAGCGGCAGAGGATAGGACTAGGAAGAGAAAGGAATGATAGCGCGCGGTTCGTGGCCTTTTGTTAGGATACTGCCCCGACATTCTCCTGGTGTTCAAAGGAAAACCACAGAAAACTACCGATCAGAGCAGCCGGCCGCTATAATTCTCCTCCAGAGAGCGACTGAACTCTACCTAGCTAGTGTAGAAAATCGTGCCACCGCCGGGAGAGGAACCCTAGGACCTCCTGGCCAGAAACACTGCAGTGCCATCAATTAATGCCCCGCGCCACCTCTCCCAGTCCGTGTTCGTGTGCAGGAGGTCTTGGGTTCGCGGCGCGGCCCGCAAGGACGCCCGGTCTTCCTGTGCGGCGCGGGCGCGTAGGATGTTTCGTCTGCGGCCGCCTTTTCCTGTTTGCTTCCCGCGACCGCCCGCTTGCGCCGGAGCAGGGTGGAAGTGATCGGCGACGCGGCGTTCGCTTCAGAGCGGCCTCTGGCGGCGGAATTTGTATTCGAGGAATACCGCGCGAAAGTTGTTTGGATTTATGGCTTCCTTTTTATGCCGAGGCCAAACCTCTCGGCTCGCCTTCACGCGGAGAATGTGTCCTGTACGTTGACTTTGAGACTTTGATTTTCGTGCGTATATTTGAGCTTAAGAGTTCGGCGTGAGAACTTCGTGGCTTCTACGAAATAAAGTATTAAGGTGTAGAGTTCGTGGGTTCCAGACAAATAGGATTTTTGAATTTTTGAGAATGGAAGTATAGGATCAGCAAATGTGTACATTCGTTGGTGGTAATTTTGATGTTCGAGTCGCTACAATTGGCGTAGATATTAACGACTAATAATGCACTACACTTTATTGTGTACTGACGAATTACGAGAAAGATGTCTGGTACAGGACGTGTAGCAGTCGTTTCGACCCCGGGTATGATATAAACTTCGTAGGGATTATGTTCACATCGCCATCCTAAAATGCTGGTTATTCGGGAATTAGGTGGCCGTACGAAATGTTCGCTAGTATGCTGTGTATGGTTAAATTAAAAGTAGCATCGACGCAGCTTGAATCAGTAGATTTTCTAGTATAAATACCACTATGTTGTCAACATTCGTTTATTAACCCTAATTTTTATTATTCTCTTCAACTACATAGGTCATAATTACTTTCAAGTAATTAATTTCTCTACGTACTAGCTCACGTGGGTAGTACCTGAATCGCCTTTGCGGACCATTGCCCTGGTGTATAAGGAAATAAAGAAGTGGAAGCTTTCGCGAGAAGAAATAAAACGCAGTAAACTAGCCTAACAGGTCGCGAGGTTTGCCTACCATCCTCCTGCCGTCGCGGACACGCACGTGTGGTCCGGCGTAGTGTTGAGGCGGCGACGCGCCGATTTGTAGGGCAGTTGCGCAGGCGGATCCCGGGAGCCGCTCCTCGCCGCAGGGTGCTTCGGAGCGCCTCGCGTCGCGGCGCGTCGCGGCGGTCGCCGCTTCCGCCCCCCGGACAAAGCGCACCCCGCCCCTCCGCTCCGCTCCGCACCCGCGGCGCCGCTGCCCAATTGACCCCGTGACGTCACAGCCGGCGGCGGCGGAGCCACGGGCCAGCCGCTGGATTCGAGCACTTTTCGCTGCGGCCATCCGCGTAGGTCGTAGGCCCTGCATATGGATAGAACAATGAACGCTCTCTGCTGACAAGTTGGCTTGTTGTAGATCTTCATACTGGCGAGTTCACACTGCCTCTGAACTTCCCTTCCACTTATTCCCCCCCCCCTTCCCAGTTCACCCTACGCTATTCATCTTAAGATACAAGTTTCTCTCAGTTATATACGTGTGTGAGTTCTTTTTATACCGTTCTTTTGTTTATTTTTTAATTGTTATAACTAGTTATTAGTTTCCTTTAAAATTTACTATCAAAATTGACGGTTGGTGATGTCAAAATTCTCGAAAACTAACTCTCGTTCATGTCCATTTATGAAATTTGTCATTAAAACGCACAAAAAGTTCGTGGTTGTAATCAATATTCTGAGGATATTGATAAGCTCTATCATAAGGTATCTACTTATTCGTGGCGCGCAAGCGTTGGGTAAACATTGTATATGGAGCAAATGACTTTTCTGTTATTCAGGTCGTGCTTCCTTCATATAATTACAATATGGGAGAACCTCATTAAATATTTTTATTTGAAAGAACGGAATTCGTGGTATAGGAAAATGTATATATTGAATTTTCAAACCTCTATATTATATTGAATGGAATTCCAAATCTTAAGAAATAATATCCGCGAGTGTGCAAAGAACGATAAAAATTACTTAGAAGTAAAGGAAGCTTATTACCACACAAAATATCAAATGCTAAAGGAAATTACTTAGTTTGCGAGTGTGTTAATGCATTTCTTGGAAGATCTGTTCAACATATATTGTATATTTTTGGGTTTCTCGAAAATATGGAGTATGTTTTCAAGAAAAATAACTTAAAATCACGTTTTTTTTTCTTCTCTTGAAACGAATTTTTAGTATCTGACTAAACTCAAAGCTGTCATACTGCAAAAATATTTTAGAAATGGCGAGGTCAACTCATTATTCCTGTGACAAATTCAAGAGTTTCGTATTTGTCTTTTATACCTCATTTATACGTTCAGCTTATCCAGTGACATCTCCCTCCTTCAATTCGTTACTTTCCCCCAGCTCGTACATCACACCCCTTTTTTCTTTCGTCAGCGCGGTTCTAGTGCTTGAGAATGCACACGTGGGGGAAATTATGATCACAATGAGCGATAGACGGTCTACTGTCCGCCGTTGTCCGGCGTGGGTGCATTGTGTTTCGCAGGGTATTGGTATGTTATCGACCCGACGCGCGCGCTGCCTTCCCGTTTGGCATTTGTTGATGGCGAACAGCCACGCATCGCTGCGTTGCGAACGGTATTCCATTGCCCGGGGACCGCGCCGACACACACACACGCGCGCGCGCGCACACGTGTGTGTGTGCGAAGCGGATATTGCTGCCCGGCGGAGCATCCAGAGGGATCGCCCGATCAGAGTACCTCGTTGCGCTGAAATGATGCCACCGCCGCCATTGACGTGGCTTTTGTGCGTGTCGTCGCACAAATTAATTTGGCGTATTGATTTCGGCGGATAATGGATACTGTACGTAATGAAAACCTCTGCCGGATTCGCTATTTGACTTTCCCTCTTCGCTTGTACGGCCGCAGGTGCCGTCGGCTTCAGGCTTCGTCGATTCCAACGGAACGAGTGAGTCTGAGGGGGAAAATACGTGTTTCAAGTCTGCTCGAGCAGTGTGTAAACAGGATAAAAAGCCTTTCAGCCAAACTGGCTGGCACCAATATTATCCTCGTGCATTACGATTAAGTGCACCAACAACCTGGCAAAGTTCGACCTTCATCATCCTTAAAGTTTCCGAAGTTAAATTCCCTTTGATACGTAATTATTTTTAGTAAAATATTCCTCAGTGATGTTCGTGACCGTGAATGTCGGGGGAGGGAGCGATAAGCGACAAAATTGAAAAAACAAATTGATTTTGAGAGTGAATATATTTTATGTACAAATTCTGCTGCTTTCTGTGGTTCTTCCTAGGTCAAGGCGTATTGCTAGGTTCAATGACGTGCATGGAGACAGGATGGGACAGAAGGGATGGCGCGCGGTCCATTGCTCATTAGCTCATGGCAGCAATGACTCTAGCCCAGGCATCTGCGACATAGTAAATGACGGAGTTTGTGGGGATGGTTGATCAAACCCGCGCTCAGCCGTGAGGATGGAGAGGGGACAGGATGGGGTAGAGATGATGTGACTCATTGTTTAGGAAACTGCACCGCCATCTTCCTGGAATCCTTCAGAGGAAATTACGTCCGATCAGGGCAGCCGCTCTCCTTTAACCAATGAGTAGCCATTTACCTGGTAACCCCCAACTGGCTAGATTCAAACCTAGGATCTCCGTGTTAGGAAGCTTCAGTTACATTATTCTTCGTCAAGTGCGGTGCTGGGATTCTTGATAGATTGTGATTACGGTGGAGAGACTTCTGCCTTTAGCATTTCTAGAAAGGTCGCTACCTACCAAACTCTCAATCACATTGTCAACGTACCTTCTCTAATATACAAGTAGTTCATTATTTAGTTCATATTTTGTAGATACTTAATAATATAATTTGATGGGTTGTTATTGTTATTAAACTCATTTTATATGGTGTCTTAAGTTCATAACTTAGCGATTCTTCCAGGCCAAAAACGATGATCGTGGAAGTGTCGCACATGCCAAATTCCTCCCAAATCAAAAGAATAGCAAACTATTTTCTTTAAAGCATCATTTAAAATATTTTTTCAGTATTTATGCATGGAAACTAGTGCACTTAACTTCATTGTTCATTGAAATGGTTACTTTGCTGTACGCCTACGTCAAAGGCTTGTAGACAACTGAGTACTGGTAAGTAAACAAATCCCTAGGACAACCTGAGTCATTGTACTTTCCATCTCGCATATCGAGTGAATGATCCAAAGATTATATTATTGTAAGTTTCCATGAATCGACTAAAAACTGATGTATGCCACTCGTACAAAAGCGTCTTCGGCATACTGATCTCAAAATCGTCAACATTTCGTTCGTACGTTTTTCCACTTTGTGTTCTAGTGACATAGATAACTGTATTATAATAATTTGTTCCGAGTGTATGGAGTGCTAATTGTTTGCTCTCTGTTGCAGGTGAGTCGCGAGCCTCGAGGCACCACGTGACGCACAGCTGCGCAAGGCGAAGCTCCGGTGAGTGAGTGAGTGACGGGCGTTGCAGGTGGCGAGGTGCAGGTGGACGAGTGGTTGCAGCAAGGGGTGCCCAAACTGCCTCTCGTATTCCCACTCTCGTTTTAGGACTTTATTTAATTCTTCGTAGTCATTATTAACGACGCATTTAATATTCCAGTGTTCAATATTAGACGGGAATTGTCATCCAAGATAGGCTTTTCGTTGTGGTTCGTTATCACTAGGCGAGTTTCATTGGACGATTTTAGTTGATCAATTAAAATTGAATGAAATTTATTGTGATGTCCTTTATTGTGTAATAATTTTCCTTTTTACTTCACTCAGTAAAGTTTGAACCAGTGAAGCTTTTGTTGTTCGTGTTCGGATGCTCAGTTCTTCCATTTTTTCCGTTATATTGACCTCTTGGGCAAATGTCTTTAGGCACAATTGTTGTTCATCGTTTCTTTCAATGTGAAATCTTTAAAGATTCAATGTTTTCAATTAGGATTAAAAGTGGACTGAAACGAATTATTCTGATAAGATATCACCTCTTTTCCCCTCATCTTTCGTTATTTTCATTACATGGACCATAACTTGTACTGAATCTAGATATTGACATTGTGTTTATTTCTTATAAGTATTTTGAATGTCACTTAAACATTGTTTTTCTTTCATAACGATAGCCATATCTATATTCATGGGAAAGTCCATTGTTTCGTACAAAGGAATGAACTACAGTATGCATCTCGTCTCGCATGATAATGATCAGACAGGATGTACTCAGGAGTTGTTCCATCACCTCTTACGGTGTCGGTTCTAGGAAATGCCCTGTTTTAACGAGGAAGATACAGAGCTATTCAATGGTTTCGCAAGGGAAAAGAATCGAATACTTAGCTTGCGAATTTTCAGTTTATTTTTTCCTTTCATGGAGTGAACGTGTGTCTTCATGCAGTAAGCCATTTTGAGTTTTAAGAAAGTGTGGTTTGAGATATTTTTTTTTTTAATTCTGGTAGTCCTTATATTAAGTAGTAGTTATTATTGAATAACAGATTTCAAAATTTAATTTCTATAAAAATTTGACTGAAACGTCTAAATATAGGTATACCAAATATAGGTATGCGACGATAGTAAATTAGGGACGTTGGCATTAATTAAACAGTTAAGCTTTAAACGCAAGATTTAAATGATTTCGAAAGAACCTCTAACGTCAAAACATGCATCGGAAATGAAACTAAACAATACGTACTTTCGGGTTATCCGGCTTAAACCAAAACAATCGTTCTCTCCGTATTAGTGTCAAAAAGCGAATCCGGTACTTCTCCCCCCGCACTGCATTTATTCCAGCGCGACAGGTCATATTCAATGTGACGATGCGGGTACCGGTAAAGGTGGCCCAAGTCTTTAGCTGATGTCACTGCAGTGCCCCTGACCGAGAGGTCATAGTGCTAGAGTCCCGACGGCGACAGGGTTTTCGACTAGCTACACAGCTAGTGTCGCACATCCCCGCAAGCCTATGTAGGTCGGCGCTGGATCTCGGCAGACAGCTGGGGAAGATCAGCACAGTCACCTCCCTCGATGAAAACGTGCTCTACACGTACGGGACAATGACGTTGGCAGTTGACGCACCTGGAAACAGTAATACGTCAGTCAATGGGTGCCTGACAGACTGGCGTCGACTTACCTAGTCGCACGAACCTCGCCCCGTTATTCGCAGCGGGCGGGGTGGGGATGAGGGGGGGGGGGGAGGCGGAATATGTCGCGCAGTTAATTGGGCGTTCCGGAGCGGATAATCGGGGCCCCAGCGGCGCGACTGCGCTGGCCTCGCCTCGCCTCGCCTCGCGCGGACAAGCCCGCTTCGCTTTACGAGGAGCTCCCGCTCGGCTGTAAAGTCTCCGGGAGAAATATTGTTTACTGCGCCTTTATATTCCGGTGGAATGTAATGAAAGGACGCGGACGCCGGCGTAATACGAGGAGGGGGAGGGGGCGGGGGCGGGGTATTACGCCCCCGGAGACCGTTTGCCTGGAGCGAATGAGGTGGGGGCGACGCTAGTTTATTTGGCGGCCCCTCCGTTCGAGTCACTTTCCTTCCCTTCGCCTGCCGTTGCGTTACGTTGCAGTCGTGTGCTTCGAAATGCCCTGCTGCCGTTATTATGGGTTTCGCTCGCCGGAAATTCGGGAAGTATATGCTCCATTGTTCTCTTATTATCCGGAATTTTGTTTTTTTTTTAATCCAAATGAAATGCTCGGTACTGGGTTTTGCATTTCCGTCGTTTGTTTTCAGAAAGGCGTGTTATCAGAACTTTGGCCTGGCTGACAGACGAGTAAAATATTCATGTAATGTTTATTTTTGCGTTTATTGAATTAATTCCAGGTTGAATAGAACATATTATACATATTTAATTTATATTTTTTTGTACTTAACATCTTGGTGATTTTAATTCAATATCCGTGTAAAGTTAATTCATTTTCTGGTTGTGTCCTTTCGGTTGGCTCAGCTACGCAACTCCTCTGGACGTCCAGAGAATCGGATGACTGCGGAAAAGAATAGTGATCTAGGAGTTTGTAATCTCGTAGCTCTCCGGGACATGAACTAAGAAGCCACTCCCCCTCCGCGTTCCGAGGAGAGGTAATCAATACAATATGTAATAAGGGGAGGTTCGATTTTGCAGCCTTTGATTTGCGAGGGTGATAAAAGTACCTTGGCCGTGTTTCTTTGTTATTTGTAGATGCGGACATTACTCTTCCATAGGTTGCAGATTGTTAAACATTTTTACGCTCGTCTAGATTTGTACTGATTTCGTACTGATTCGTACTGATTTCGACATTTCCTACTGATTCCCATTATTCTGGATGATTAAAGGCTTTCATTCAGGCGTTAAAAAGAAAGTGCATGACTCTATAACGCATTTGCTGTTCAATTATATGGCAAAATCTAAATGTACACACTCAGACCACGAAAATTCTAAGTAAATAGGAAATGAGTTTAATATCGTGGATTTGCGTGCATAAGTGCTCTAAAACGAATATATATCGTTGTCAGCGAAGTTTGCCCTGCAGTAGAAGTTTTCTCTTTCCGAGACTCTGAAGGAATGGTTTAAATGAAGACAGATTGTGCGTTTGTATGTTTGTGAGCTTCGTTTTAAGTGTTTCCATGCAGTGTATTAAAAAGCTTACCAGCTTCCTCAGATTAAAAAAGAATGTGAAGACGCTTTATCAAAGCTGACGTTCTCAGCGCTCACACCGTGAACTTCACTCACGGCTTCAGTGCATTGATATATTTCGAGATTTCTTTGAAGGAGGTCTGGTTCTTACTGCCTTTTTCCTAATAATACTCAAAGAACTGTTCTTCCAACTTTCTCAATGCCAAGAAGTACTGAAAATAATTAATGCATTGTGGTCTTGAGCATGTTTATGCTATGTATGCAACCGGGTACATTGTGGCAATTAAATTCAATATTTTTAAACTTATTTATTTTGAACGTGTAAAATATTCAGTTCTATCTTTCCTTCTGCTCGGCGGCGCACATCATACAGTAGTAATTGTTCTCGACTTCAGACAAGTATATTTACGAGAGGTAAGAGATTTCAAACCACTAAGTCAAGGCTTTAGTGTACCGATTAGATTCCAATAATATAAGGTCAAAATTTGGATTTTCCCTAAATAATTTTTTTTTCATGATTACAAGCGATAATACTTAGTTTAATTTACTATCGGAACAATAGGGAGTAATTGTGACTTTTGCCGAATATTAACTGTTGAGTATTTTGAAAGGTTGAGTGGACACGATCAAACATGTAGAGAGATCACTATAAAAAGGGACGAGTGTCCACTGCTGACATAATTGCAGCTTACTATGTCCACGTACTCATTTTGTCAGTGCGTTCGTTTAGTTAGCTCATTTGTAAATGGCTCTAAATAAATAAATATCTCTTGCAATGGCACCGCCCTGCACGACGTTCATTTGTTTTTCAGCCTGTCAAATTCTTGTGAGAGCGTAGGCTTCCGCGGCCGGAGTCAGTATTTACTAGGCTGTCCGGGTGACGCCGCGTCCATGGCGAAGGTGCCGACGTTTCGGTCGCCATTCTGCGACCTTCCTCAGGGCGTAATGCATTCCTCAGGGCATTACGCCCTGAGGAAGGTCGCAGAATGGCGACCGAAACGTCGGCACCTTCGCCATGGACGCGGCGTTACCCGGACAGCCTAGTAAATGTCAAATTCTTTCCTTCTTAGAGTATACTTGGATTTAAACATTGCTTTGGTTGACGTAAATTAGCTGTCGCGGTGTCATCCTATCGGGAGCTTACACGTCAATACAGTGACGGCACTAAGGAGACGTTCAACCTCCCGATTGGATGACACCGTAACAGCTGCTGACCTGGCAAATGAAGCACTAAATAAATCGAAGTACAGCTCATCTACGCAAGATGCACCAGCAACCACATTTCCCTCTGTTGCGTGAACGCGAGAAGGGTTGACAGTGTCGTGCGGGCGCGCGCGGGTGCCGAGGGCTGCGGACGAAGGCAGGCGTTTGCCTGGCGCGCCAGCCAGCGCCCGTCTCGCTCAGCTGGAGCCCCGTCCTCCTCCGCCGCCGCCGCCGCCCGGAGGCAAAAAAGCCAAACAAAACGGCTCGCGGCCTCCTCCTCCTCCTCCCTCGCCGCCGCCGCTACAGCGCCGCGCCGCGCCGCGCGGCCCTGGCGCTGGCTGGCGCTGGGCTGCACGGCGGCGTGCGGTGCGGTGCGGTGCTGTGCGGCGGCGTGGCAGGCGGCGCGGTTGCCAGCCCTCACGCCCATCCGGCGCTGACGTCAGCCTGGAGACGCCCCCGCCCCGCCCCCGCCCCGCCCCGCCCGCGCCGCGCCCCAGCCATGCCGACGAGCCGCGCCGCGCACTGCCTCGGCTCCTCCTCCTCCTCCTCCTCCTCCTCCTCCTCCTCCTCCTCCTCCTCCTCCTCCCTTGCCTCCTCCGCCGTCCTACCACTTCGAACTTTCATCATTGAGGAATGATACTATATTACACCTCCTTGGTCTATGTTTTCATCTGTCCTGTTCTCTCGTCTCCTCCTCCACTGACTCGCCGCCATGTCACTTCGTCTCTCAATATCTCCCGTCGCTCTGCCTTTGTGCCTCCTCCGCCGTCCTGAACCCTCATCTTCGCTATCCTGTCCTGCCCTCTCTCTCTCTCTCTGAAACGCCGTCATGTCCCTTCGTCTCCTCAGACGTCCTGTCACCATGCGTCGTCGTCTTTTCCGCCGCCCCGCCACAATGTCTCATCGTCTTCGCCGCCTTGCCTCCTGCTGACACCCGACCTTTCCAGTAATCCACCTTCGGTTGGCCAGGCGATGGATCCCGCAACTCCCTTCCTCTCCTCGTCTACCTCCAACTCCAGTTGTCGAACTGCGCCACCCCCGCCCCGCCCCCTCGCACCGTTGCATGGCCATAGTGTTCCCCTACGTTCCACCTTGCCCCGTCCGTGTCCGTTCCTCGACCCGACCTGCACTCCCCTCTCAACCCCATACCGTAGACAAACAATGAGCTCGAACAGTGCGCCTTCTAGACGACCCCCGTACCCGCTCCAGCCGCACCGTCTCTCCCGTCCTCCGTTCTCCGCGTGGCGGATATGCTCGCCCGCCCGCTGCCACGTGGCGCCCGCGCACGTTCAGCAGAGCGCCAGCGCTGCCCTGCGGGAGATGCTGTAATTACTGTCTACATTACTAATTTCCATTAGGAATTGAAAGGACTCTATGCACTCTCGGGCCACTGGACGCAGTCTGTATACAGTTTTGTTAGATACATAAGAACTCAGGAAAAATACAAAAACATCAACATTACCAATTTCCAATTCCACGCAGAATTTCAAGACTATCCGGCCGTGTGACATGTCTATAGTTTCATTAGATGCCCAAGAAATCGAAAGGAAAAATAAAGAAATAATTACAAATGAAATTTAGATTTTGACTAAATAATGCAAGCTTTTGATTGTGTGATTCCACCTATTGTACTAGCATACGCACGGAATTCTCGTACTTGGTGAATAATTTTCGACAATGTTCACATCATGCGACAGCAAGGCGCCAAGGGAGAGGCCATTCGTCATTGCATATTAGCGATTGTACTTTTGTTTAGCAGCATTTTTGCTGCTGCAGACACCTAAAATATTACTATACATCGATTTCTTTTTGTTTTTTTTGTCACCGCCGACATGTCTCCTTGGTACTGGGCGTAAACCAGGAGGCCCGGCATAGATTCCTGATCCGGGTGATACTTTGAAAAATTAGAATGAGTAATTACTACCTACGCTTCCGTTGTCCCGCAGTCGTAGCCATAGGGGCTTGCGGCAGGTGCGCTGGCGCCGGAGGTCGGGGTTTCGAGCCCCGCGTGAAACAAGCGTTGTTGTGTTTAGGGCATTGCTAGCTTGTGTATCTCCCCTGTACCTTGAATTGTAATCATTTTACTCCATATATTTTTTTCACTACTGCGGTTAACGAAATTCGATGTGTAGTGAGTAATTAATTGAGAAACATTTGAAGAATCGTCTTGAACCTTTATTGATACAAGGGATGTCATTAGTTGCTGTTAGTTCCGCATCCACATAGAATATTCCGAATATCTGTTCGATGTAGTAGCAATAAGTTAATTTTGTTTATATAGTTTAGATTCTCCTGGCGGACCAATATGCGTTTCTTGAACCGTCTCCTCTTGTGTTCTTTCCTTCAAAACGGATTTGTTTTTCGTGTCAGGTGCCATATGTCTTGTGCTCTTAACAAATACGCGTTGCATGAAATATTAGTGGGATGGTGCAGCCGAGATTTCTAAACATCTGACTGCACATTCACAATTTCACTGCCATGATCTACATCATTCCTATTTTTAACATGAATCTATTGACACGAACTACGCTATATTTCTTATCCAATGGACAAAAAAGTTTGATGATCAAGAATTTCAACTTAGAGAATTCAGTAAATGAATATTGTGTGCTGAGAAAAAAAAAACTAATTATAAAATTGAAGATTTAAGGACGTCACGGTGTCAGTACTCTAGCTCTTGAGATTAATGTTTACGACAAGCACAGTAGTGGATACAAATCCACGCAAATGCCTGTTCTGTGACAGGGTGCCTTCAAAACTGGAGAAAAATTTAGAAAACATTCCGTGTTTGAAGCATTGGTTAGGAGTCTGCCAGATCGAAATATAAATTAGTTCGTAAAATACGTATCTGCTGATGCGTGTAGTATTGATAACAATATTACACTAATATATTGCTTCCAGAACACTTTCGGGACGCCATATTTCGTTTCCGTGTTGGATTTTATTAGTCCGTTCAGTGCCGTAATGGGAGCTGGTTTCTCCGCCCACGTTCCGGCCACGTCTGGGCTAACCTCTCAATTCCAGCGAGGAGACCCTGCACCGCCTTGCCTTGCCTTGCCTTCCTCGCAGCATGGCGGGCGTGTATTTGGCCAGCGCATCAATGACTCACTGGCGCATGTGTGTGTGTGTGGTGGTAGGGGAAGCTGGCGGGAGAGGGGGAGGACAAGAAACCTCCGGCCTTCGCCACCCCCCCTCCCCCCTCCGTCGCCACTGAACCCCTCCCTTGTGAGGCGGTTATCGCTGTGTGTTGTGCCGCCTCAGCGCCGCGTCCTGTGTGTGTATGTGTGTGTGCGCGCGCGTGTGTGCTATCGCTGGAGGGTTGTCCAAACCGTGCGCCGCATGTCTTTCCTCCGACTCTTCCGCGGGGGCGTCGAACTGCAGCTGGGGTGTTCGTTCACTCGCGTCCGGAGACCGACCTGCACAGCAAAGCTGCCACCGTGCTGCCTCCGTGCTTTTAACCCTAGATTCACAGCCTATGTTTGTATGCGCGCGAAGTCATTCAATTGTTTTGTGAAATAGAATTTTATCTATTCACAATAATGTACTATTGGAATTTGGGTGACCGTGGGTTAAAAAAACAAACAAACAGAAACGTTCCTAGGCAATCGCCAGATACTATCAAATTGTTGGCTGTTGAAATCAATATTTCCCGTTATGCTGTACGTAACATTGATTTCACAGTTTAAGACTTAATTTCCAATTCATTACATTGTTTCACCATTGTTTTCCAAGGAAATTTGTGTTTTCGAAATAACTGTTAATGTTGTTGAACGATCTATTCAATTTTAATTTTGGACTTGAACTAATGTGAGTAAAAGTACGCCTTTGGAGGTGGTTACTAAGCCATAACATGTACAATGCGGATAATGTGCAACTCGAAGAAGACCATAACTCATACACTGCCTACAAGATAAAAACAGTCGCGTTAATTAATTGTTTTGTCAATTATTTTAACCGTTCGTACATATCAAAATTATACTTGTTATAATAATGAAACAAGTTGTTATTTTCTTTCTTTCTTGTAATTTTCAGTATAATACTCAAGAGTCCGGAAGTGCATAATGTCAGGTATATGACCCCGCTGTGAAGTACAACCGTAGCAAAGGCCCGACGTATGCAGGAGGTGCGAAAAGGTCGCCGGAGTGTGTTCCGATTGGTCAGCAATTACGCGGCCGCGACATTCACTGACATTTCGCCGTGCGTCATCGACTGCCCGCGGCGTTTCCTGTATGTTTTTAAAATACGGATTGTTTGACTTTTGTAAGCGCTGGCTGTTCGGCGGGCGGGGGGGGGGGGGAGGAGCGGACGTTGTTTTCGTAAGTGGCGTACCGCCTCGCCGATTGACGCGCGCTTATCTGTCACGCAGTCCGCGGCTGCAGGAAGAGGAAGAAGCGTTGCGCATCGTGAAGAATAACCCGTCGCCCGGCGCGGAACCGCCACAAATGGTGGCGGCTTCCACGCGAAGCCTCTTGGGGGGGGGGGGGGGGGGGTGCGAGGCGCTAATGAATTAGGAAATACTCGCCCAACTGGCACGTGATGCACGGTCAGGATAAAGTGAAGCACAGTGTATAGTGTTATGGACGTTGCAATTATTATTATTATTATTATTATTATTATTATTATTATTATTATTATTATTATTATTATTATTATTATTATTATTTTGTTTAGTGGCAAAGGTTTGTTGATGAAAAGAAATTCCTAATTCTAAAATTCGGCAAAAAAAGCAATTTTAGATTTTTAAACTATTAAAATGTTTTGGATATGTCAAAAGAATGGCAGAAGAAAGAAGTAAAAAAAAAAAAATTATAATGGTTTTCCATCTGTTAAAATTCAGAAAAGAAGCTTGGATGGAATATTTTTTTCTATTTCATTATTATGAATACAGATGGTTTAAATGGACGGGTAGGGCTTCTTGGAGGAAGAAGAAAATTAAAATAAAAGTACTTGTACAAATCACACAAGTTGAAAAGCAATGTTATACTCATATTTTTAATAAAAATAGTAGAAGTATAGTATTTCGGAAAGTGAATTTCGTTGTGTCCTCGGTGCGTGCGTTTCCAGGCGTTTTTTTAAGGTCTCTACGCATTTTTTAATTCAGCTTGATTACATTTGAATAGCACAGATGCGTTGATAGCAGATTCGGATTTGGTATTTCGTTGCTATGCTACATTCCTATATGTGACATTGATGAGGCTTCCATTGTTCGGATAGATCAAAGGTGTCCAACTTCCACGGCCTAAAGGACCACGACTAACACCTTATTTCCATTACTCGGGCGATCCACACCTGATTTCTCCGTTATGCTGAACTCGGCACTTTACCCGGCTGATCTGAAACGCGGTAGGGGAAGATGAAACCATGCGTCATAAGAGGCCATATCACGCATAACGCAGTGAAATATATTAAAATAGTTTTGAATTTCTGGATTGACTAAAAAAAATATTTTAAAACCGAACTTGCAAATTTTTACATTAAAGAAAGTCTTGGCACGGCAGGGCGCGTTCGCTATGTTCTCACTCGACATGGTTGGGATTTTCGCTTTTGACCAAACTATATAACTTTTCACGGGCCACATGCGTCCCGCGGGCCGCCAGTTGGACAACCCTGGGATAGATCTTCAAAATGTATTGAGAGAAAATGCCTCCTGAGACGCAGCGGCAGGAGTTGCGAGGTTCCGGAAGCGCTGAGAGGGAGGGGTAGGGGTAAGGGCGGGGGTGAAGTGGCGGGCTGCGTTGTATGCCACTGCGTACGTCGCCTCCGCGCGCGGACGGAGGCTACTTCGCCTGTCACCTTTTTTAATATTCCTGACGTCACCGCCACGCCCCGCCCCTCGCATTGCGCAACCGACTGGGCGCTTGTCGGCTTGAGACTTTTCGATTCGAGCGCGCCTCTCCATCATTCGCTGGCCACGTTATCCTTTCTCGGCTCGGGTTCAATTCGAGATCAGGGCAAATACTAAACTGAGAGCTCAGACTTCTCTGGGGGAAGTTACTAGTAATTACGTTGAGTGCACTTAAGAGAAATGCTCAGAAATATAAAAAAGAAATCGAATTAACACGTGTTTAGAATTTCTGTAAAATTAGGTACTTCTCGATTTTAATTTAAGAAAAGTTGTTTGATGTTTTGAAAAGTTCCTCTTTGCGGTAGTATTCGACGTACCTACTTTTTCGTTTGTTCTCGCTATCCTCGATTTCCTCTTGTTATTTTAATTCCTTTTTCCACATCGTAATACTTCATACGCCATCTCAGTCAAGGTGTATGTTACAACAGCCATGTTTTTTATATGATCCCTAACTCCAAAACAAGCTTTCATCCACGATTGGGTTGGCCTTCTCTTGGCCGCTCGCATGTTAGATTTATGAAGAGTGTAACTGTTGAATCTCGTATTTCAAAATATATAAAATTTTAAAACCCACTAAAATGGTTCAAGGTCGATATTCAGCGTTTAACTACTTTTCCTTCGCTAATAGTTGTAGTAAAAATGAAGGCGCCACCACATAGCTCTCTTGGCATATAACGATCAGTTATTAAAATATGTTTCATTTCATGTTCTGAGTCAATAGACTTAGGCGCTAGATCTTAGACTTAGGCTTAAATTCAACCAACAACAACGAATTATTAATTAGATCGCTGGTGAGGTAGATACCTTTTTATTATGATAAATAAATAAAGATGTTGTCTGGTATCAATACTTTTTATTCAGCTTATGATCGTTTCGATCGCAGAGCGATCATCCTCAGAGCTAAAATTTGAAATACAAATATTATTAACATGATGTAGTTACTGTATGCAAGAGGCGTAAGCAAACTGGGCCGAAAAACGGCCCAGAAGATGCAAGGTATGTACGACCCAGTTTGCTTCGGCATCTTGCACACAGTAACTACATCCTGTTAATAATATTTGTATTTCAAATTTTAGTTCTGGGGATGATTGCTCTGCGATCGAAACGATCATACGCTGATTAAAAAGTATTCATACCAGACAACATCTTTATTTATTTATCATAACAACAACGAAGCTTTAGAATCATAATCTACCACAGATGGAACTCATTGCACCATGTGTAATTTTCCGTGTCACGTGGAACCGCGATATGCGCCATCTGGTATGTGGACGGGTTGAGATATACCGAACAGCATAAATTACTCTTCTAAGAAACAAACAATATGAGGCTAAAATGAATTTTGAATGGATAACATACATCCCTTGGGAAGAGAAAAGCTTAGGAAAAGATTTCCTTGAAACTGTTTTTTTTATCTCTTCCCGTATAGGCTGGATTTATTGTGAACACTTTTCTGCGAGGTTCTTGTATTACGAAGTATCACTCGTATGTCAGCGCTGTAGTGGAAACAGATATGACTCGGACGTACTCGTGACTGGGAGGTGGTTGATTCCATTCTGGTAAGGTACCAGAAATTTACTTGACATGTTCAACACCAGTGATTTTTGAGGCGCTTTCAGGAATCGAATTCGATTGGATTCTGCGTAGGTGACTGGTTTCCGTGGTTTTCCCGGATCTCTTCCAGGCGAGTGCCGGTAGCATCCTTCACAACTGGCCACGGACATGCCCACAAACTTTCCTTCGCATTCCATTCGTGTCTTTATCATCATCTTCCTCCAATAACGATTGCGGTGCCGTGAGAGGGCAACCTTATCCTCTCCGTCATACTCGTTAAGTGACAACCACCGGCTGACCGAACTAAGGATAGGGCGAAACAAAAGACGGGGAAAAGATAGCTCTTCTCTTTTCGCCGCGCGAGTTTTTTTTTTTTTTTTTTTTTTTTTTTTTTTTTTTTTTTTTTTTTTTTTTTTTTTTTTTTTTTTTTTGGCAAATCGAGAGATTTGAAAAAAAAAAGAGATAGTTGAAAAAAGATCGCTTTTATAGCCGCGTGAGTTTTTGGTTTTCGAATCGCGAGATTTGAGATAAAAAAAATCTCATATTGGCGCGCGAGTATTTTTTTGGCGAATCGCGAGATTTGAGCGGTCGCAACGCGTCGTTGCGTCACCGCCGTCCGGCCCCAGCGCCTGCGGATTCGCGCGCTCGGAGTGCCCCAGCCGAAGGTCGCAGTGACCTCACTGTTTGCGCTGTGCGCGGCCGGCCGTGCGCAGGCCCCAGCCTGTGTGCGCACCTCGTCGGCGTGCGCTCCAAATGCCCGCTGAGCTTTCTTGTGCTTCTTGCTGGTCCAACTCTTCCAGCTATAGAGAGATTACTGTAAGAAGGAACCACTTTGATAGCTACTGCTTGCAAAATAATTACAGGTTATGCCGCATGCACTCGTTTTGTCAGTGCGATCATTTACAGTTAGCTCATTTGTAAATCGGCTCTTTATGTCATCGTCCGGCATGACATTCATTTGTTTCACGGCCTTTAAAGTCGGTCCCTTCTTAGAGTGACTCCTCTACTGCCCCGCACGATTGCGGAGTCCGCTGGGTGTCGTCTCCGGCGTGTGCCGATTGTGACAGGGTGGGTTAGGTCAGAACGCAGTCCTTACAGCGTCCCGGTCAGGATTAGAGGCCATAATGGTGGGGATCATAGAAAGAGAAAGAGAATGAGAAGGAAAGGTTACTCGCGGTCCGTGGATCGTTGATTAATGTGCTGCTCCGCCATTCGCCTGCTAGCGTTGAAGGGAACCGCTGAATGGAGCAGTCTGCCTACGAATTCCATTTCGGCATATGCCACGAACTCACCTGCGTTAAACATATTAAGTAAATTTGTTACTTTGCAGGTTCGACAAGATCGCTCTTGAGCTTCCAATCAAGGAAAGGCTCGAGCCGTAAAAGGTTGTGTTCGCCTCTGGCGGTGTTTTTTCAAAGAGGCCAGTTAATATTTAAAAAAAGAAAAAAGAAAAAAAAAACGATGAAAAAATTGAGATGTCTAGGGTATTAAGATAATTATTTACTTTTCTGTCTATGGTTTTTTTCAGTTTTGTCAGACTGTATTTGGCCCTTTATTTTAAAGACGGAAAATTATTATAGAATAACTGTTTTGTTTCAAAATAATTATTTCCTTCATCAGACTTAAATGTGAATTATTTGCTTTTGACATTGAAGCGTGAAGATGGAAGTAATTATTTTCCGAAACGTTGCTGTTTCTATTATGTATCACCCGTAATATATTGATATAAAACAGTTATTTTAAGGGCCAAATACAGTATGGCAGAAAAGGTGGCTTGGGTACCTGAAATTTGTATTAATGCTTACGTATTTTCTTTTATTCCTTAAAACGTTAATTGTATTATTTTACATTTCGCGATTGTGCAGGCGAATGCAATCAAACATTGTTTTCTGTGGGCACTTATCGTGATTACGGATTATGCCCACTAGTATAAACGAATAGATATATAAGCAGAATATACCGTTATGTAATTTTACAGAAATATTTCAAGCTAAAATTATTTGCTTCCATGTATCATTGCGACATTATTTGTAAATAGTTATTGAAATTATTAATTGAAGGTCAGCAGCATTCTCGGAAAGTGGTCAGAGATAAAAGAGCCTTTGAAATGTTGATCGTTGTGCAGTTAATGTGTGCTTTTGGTTATGGGGCCTCTGTTGATGAATCACAAATGTCAATGGAGAGTATTTGCTACGGAGAGTTTGTTGACTGGTCCATTCGTTGTTATAGCTGGATGAAAACTGTATGCATTTGTCGTGGATGGTTTATCGCAACTCATTGGCTGTAATGAGTCAAAGCAATGCATTACGACATGTAACATGACAATGTGTAAACAAACTTGCACTGATTAAGGACTCTGTCATACTCGCATGTATGTAAAGCAATATTAAAATTCAATGCAATAACAAATTTCTGCGTTTTGACCACAAAAGTATGCGGTTTTCAAGTATCAGCAGTCATATTCTCTCTACATTCATGCAATTTAATTAATAATGGTTTGCCCTCATTAAACGAGTGGCGAAAAGGTCGAATGTAAGTTGCACTACGTAACACTAAAATGCTTGCCAACATCATAATGAAGTTCCGCACCTCACAAGATGTGCCGCCGCTTCGATGTTTGTGGGCCCGTGATGTTGCGCACACTCATCTCAGAGTGTTTTCGCTCCGGGAACCTAGGCGATGGTGCGCCGTATTGTATACAGTCCGTTCCGTAATGTGTACTCTTTCAATTTGTACCCGGCCCCGCGTGAGTTTGATGTGAGCAATTTCGTCAGATAATGTTCGGTTAAGCAAGGCACTCCTGGTGTGTTTGGCATCGTTTCAGCTCCCTACTTCGACCATGGCATTTCTGTAATGAAATTGACAGGTGATTTGTTTGTATACGTTTTTCGTTTGATATTGCTCAAATTAAATTTTTTCTGGATTTTATAACCACAATTGAATATTCACTATCTGAATTAAACTTATTTATAATATTTTGTAGAGAATTTGAAAATTATGATTTCTCAAATGTGTTAAGCTTCCTTTAGTTTTTCACTTAATACATACTATTCACAAATATGCATGTTTAGAGTATTGGACATTTCCCTTTTCTTGAAATGCACTATTTTGTGTGTGGATATTTAAACTACGATTAAGGCAAAGAACTGAAACCGGAACCTTACATCAGGGTCTGCTGCAGAGTAAGTCATAATTTGTGCGTGAAATAAATATTTTAAATTGTATAATTTATCGGATTTATGTTATCTTATAAGGCTTACTAAGAATGTTATTTATATTTTAGAATGAATCGTAATTTCGTCGCTAGTTCTTCAAATCTTTTGTTTCAACCCTTGATCGTTGTGATACATTATTTAGATATGTCGATTTCGTGAACATCTTCTCCAGATCGATCCAAAATGGATATTCATCGCAGGGCCTTCGCTCTTCCGATGGACGTATGCACGCGCAGCTGTGTGCGCCGCCGCTCAATTGTTTCAACGAGAGAGGGGTAGGGGCAATTGACCCGGGGTCACGGCTCATCCGCCATCTACACCCTCCTTCGGGGCATTTAACTAGTGGCGCCATGGCCTTCTCGTTGTTTTGTGCTGCCATTGCGATGCAGTGAAATGGTTGTTTACGTTATTTGTTCGAATTACCATTTGAGTTGGATGCAGCCGAGTTCGAAACGAATATTACAGTATTGCTTTTCAGTAATGTGACGTTCAACGTTTTATTTCATACTTCCACGTATTCTTCTTTTCAACAGAAATTTGCAACGACTTGATAAATATGAAGTACTTGCGACGCCATAGCCCTCAAACCCGTATTGTATCGGTAGTAATTGCCACGCATTTGGAATGCATATAATTTATTCACAAAATTAAGTGTATGTAAGCATCCTCGGTTTGCTTTGAAACATTTAATAAATATATTCTAAAACGCGACGTACTACGAAATAAATCGTGGAAGTATTATCAATAAAGGTTCGTTGTCTACAAAATGCCATTCATTTAGGAACAAAATACTCTCTGAAACGCCCTTGGTATAATATTGCTCTTGGACTAGCTCACGTATTTAAATACTTTAAGCTTTATTATTACATATGGGCTTAAACGTGTTATTTATAAAACTCATGAGGACAAAACCAAACAATATTTCGGGAATGCAAATGCGTTTGTATGGGAACTAATACGTTGATTCATGATGCGGAACTTAAATATTATATCACATTACAATACTGTAGCTCGTAGTAATTAATTGAACGAAATTCAACGTGGGTAAGTCCGCTTTATCTCCCGCTTATTACATATCTTCTGTGCCTTCGGTCGTCAAAATTAGTTATTCGGATGAAAAGTGAATTCGGGAAGCAACTCGCAGACACCGCTATAACCCTCTTTCTTTCACCCGTCGCTGGGTAAAAATTAACGGGCAGAACACTTTAACTTCAAAACAATTTCTTTAGTTTGCGTCGTCTAAAATATTTTTTTACGAGACCTTAGCACTCGCGGATATTTCTTTCGAGCTGGAAATATTACATGCAGGTGCAGTGCAGTGAAGCTCATGGTGATGCCAGATGCCTGCCTATGCTGCGTAAAGAAGTCAGTGTATGGGTTGTAGCAAGGAATAGTGGTAAAAATAGTGTGAAATGTTTGTTAATGCGAGGCCAGATTCCAAATTCTCTCTAAAATAAACGGCCGGAGTACTTTGTGTCAATATTTGCGTTAACGTCATTTTCCTGGTTAATGTGTTCATATTCATTTTCAATGACGCGTCCCGAAATGAAATTTGAATTTCGTAAAAATGTACGGTTCAATAAACACGACCACACATTTCACACGTTTGACGTTTCGAAGTTCATGTTGTTTCAGCATTTTTAATGACGTTATAGAAATAACGAAACTAAGTGAAAATAAAGCGTTGTAAATATCCTAATGCCTCTGAGTGCAAACAACGTATAAAATTCATCGCATCGCTATACATTGTTGATTTTTTATGCATAAAATGATATCCGTGTAAAGTTAGGCGCGGACTGGAAATATGAAATTTTGCTCGTTTGTTGCTAACGCAATTTGGAGAACGCTTGGGGAGTCGGCAGAGAACGGTCCGAAACTGCGAGTTGTCAGCTCGTTCGTTTGTGATGAACGTGTGTGGGAGGGGTAGTCTGGGCCAACTCGTAGCTGTCCAACTGCTCGTATTGTCCCCAGCTAGCGCAGGTACCGTTTTACCTCGTTATCGGTGCGTTGCGGCATCAGGATTGAGAATATCTGGTGAACGAAACTGCCGCTCTCCGACGTGTGGGTCAGTCCGGATCTCACGGATTTGCGGGAGGAACACCGGTTTCTGTCGGGATTCACTCCACACACCGGGCGAATACATGGAAGCCCCCGCCCGACCTATACTAGGGCTTTGCTCCAGTACCCCACGCCCGAAGGGCCCAACGAGTAGGCTTTGCGCCCACGGGTCCAAGTCTACATGGGTTCTGGGCACTGAGGAGATACCTCTATTCATGTAGCAGTATTGAGCTGTCATCTGTGAGCCAATTTGAGTGCTATTTTGCGAAATGCGTCCCGGTAATGTCACTTGGTTTTTGTAGTAGTTTGCATTGGTAGACGGAGCTCTGTAGGCCACAAAATTATGACTTTTTGGAAAATCATTCAGAAATTAGCTTCTCTAAAATGCTTTGGATGAAATATGTGAAAATTCTGATTCCGAAAAATGTATATTGTTTCTTTTGCTGTATTTTTGTAATATATTCAAATATGTCAATAAAATACTCTTTTACTTATTTTTTCATTTGTTTTCAATTAACAAAAAAAATTCTGAAAATAGTAAAGGTTTATGTAATTGTTTCACCAAAATAATTACTTCTATGACTTAAAATACCTGTAAGTACCTAGGGTTCGGGGACCCAACCTGTCACAAAGCGCCTGGGACGCAAAGTGCTCGAGATCCTAGGAGTAGACGTACCCGGAAACAATCAATGAATCCTCCAATCAATCGAGGACTGCTGTGCGAACTTCCTGGACCCGGAGAAAGAGCGCGGCGCGCCGCATGCTGCACGGGCTCAAGCGAAGCGCGCGCTGCGGCGCCTGGAAAACGTTGCCGAAAGTCCATCTCTCGAGAGCGACGCCCACTCGGCGCAGGCGGCGGCGACGGGGGAAAGTTGAGTTACGACCCCGCGCTGTCCGTCCCTCCGCGGCGCCGCCGACGCGCGCTTGTCTGCTTTCGTCTGTCGCCCGTGCGAGTGCGCTTCTGCTCCTGTCGCGCGCTCCTTTTATGATTTGTGCTTACTTTTTTTTCTGGTTTATGTATGTCCTTTCTCCATTGCAGATATGCCGTCTCTTTGTTTTTCTCCCTCACTTTGCGTACCGTGTTGTCTATATGTCTATCCCTCTGCGGGTTGTAGGGTTTTTGAACTTGTCTCCTAAATTAACGTAAAAAGTTCAAGGAATGTGCAGGGTGCCCCTTTGCGGGTTGTAGGGTTCATCATATTTGTCAAATGTTGGAGCTTTTAGAATGATTAAAGGAACAAGTTCACAATGGGCAGAGAAAGAAACTACGGCTTAGGAAAATATTTTTGTTCTGCAGACGCAACAGATAGTCTGATTTCATTTCGAATTGTATTCCTTTACATTATTAGATGTATGTGTGTGTTTATATTATATGTATCTGTGCATAAAATATACGTAATACTATAAACTAATATAAATAATATTTTGCTTCAGAGCAGCTCTATCGGTATCGAAAAACTTTTCCTTTTACCATAAAATATTACATAAATAGATTGATGCGTTCTTATAGATCTTAATCTTTTTGGGTGTCTCATATTATTTTACTGTTCTACTATCGTAGAGAAAGCACATTATCACTCGATTTAATTCATACCTACAAATTGGAAAATAATTCTAAATTAATGACGATTCTTTTAAATATTTTGACAAACCTCTGAATGGAGTAAATGAGTATTATTTCCTTATTATTATAAATTGACGTTCACTATTGATGTAGTATTCCCTTACATCGAAGTATCGACGAACACCCAATGTCAAAATGTCTTTCAAGGACTGCGTGGGTGTTCTGACCACCCCTCACTCAATGAGTTCTACATGTTGCTGTAGATATTAATGTAATGTGCGATTCTTGGAATGCACACAAAAGGATCTGGTAGGCATTGTTGATGTTTTTTAAACTAGCTGTTAGATCTGTGAGGAAAACATTTCTCCCGCAGTAATAATTAAATAAACGTTACAGCATTTAATTCCTACTCCTACAAAGGTTTTTTATGTGTTTTCATATCTTCTGTATGGACTTGCAAAAGAGAAATGTTTTCGAAGATGAGAAATATTTATGCGATAAAGCGCAGAACTCGCAGTTAGAGTAACAGTCCCTTTTATCACCCGCGTTTTCCCTGTGTTTGGGATGAAAGCCTGTGAAAGCGCCCACCTGAACGAATTGTGTATTCAAATTCACTGCGCTGTGTGAAATCCAAATCCCACCGACGGCTGCAAAAATCGCTTTCCTCTGTTCCATGGGCGCGACCAGCGTGAATGACTGTGTGATCGACCGTGCCCTTTGCGACAGTGGATGGGTGGGAAGTGAGAGATTTGCTTTTTGTTGGGTCGCGCTTGTTTTCCGGGTGATATGCGTTGGGATGACTGACGGGGTTTGCTCAGTTTGACGCGGCCTTTTCTTTGCCTTCTGTTGCCAGAACACTGTTGTGCAGCTGGGGTATGAAGGAAATTAACGTTTTAAAAGTGGAAGAAATGTCTTTTGCAATGCACAATGCAATCGAAATGCGACAAAGTGGTCAAATATCTCTGGCAGGCGAAGATCAGTAATTTCAAGGTACACGTAATTCATACCCCGAGCCATCTGAGCTGTGAACTATCGCTCGAAATTATGCAATTTTGTTGCCAGTGGAGGAGTTTTCTTCCTGCACACGCTGCAATGATGTGTGCCTGTCAAAGAAAGTTTCATTTTCCCGGATGCTTCTGAGAAAGAATCGGTTAAGGAATTAATCTCAAGAGAAAAATAAGTGTCTGATTGACGCATATAACGCAGAGCCAAAGCTATGACGTAAAGCTGTGAGCAAACGTTTGGTTGGAGGGGAGGGTTGCAGCGAGGGAATGTAAATAAGTCTGTTTTAAACTGGAGATGCAATTAATACCTTTTCCTGTCAAATTCACGATAGTCATAAGTTCTCTAGCCATACCTGGTTACTTCAGCTAGTTGTTGACAAAATTCATGTGGTATTGATTTTGTGCCCCCGCTTCCCATAATAACATACAGGCAATCAATTGCAGATTATTACAAGGCAACTAAACAGTATCCCTATTATACTTATTTGAACCGTCGATTGGAAAACACTAGATGTGTATACTTTCAATCCTAGTCGGTGGTTTGTATCATCCCTTTATCGTAACTCGCCACCGGCTTAGGTGGCTCAGGGCATCAATGCATGTCACTGCATGCAGGGACTCTGACTGTGAGGTTTCGAGGTTCCGACGGAACCTCAAAACCTCCCAGTCAGAGTCATATATATATTTTTTTCTCTCTCTCTCTCACACTCTCACTCTCTCTCACACTCTCACTCTCTCTCACACTCTCACTCTCTCTCACACTCTCACTCTCTCTCACACTCTCACTCTCTCTCACACTCTCACTCTCTCTCACACTCTCACTCTCTCTCACACTCTCACTCTCTCTCACACTCTCACTCTCTCTCACACTCTCACTCTCTCTCACACTCTCACTCTCTCTCACACTCTCACTCTCTCACACTCTCACTCTCTATCACACTCTCACTCTCTCTCACACTCCCACTCTCTCTCACACTCTCACTCTCTCTCACACTCTCACTCTCTCTCACACTCCCACTCTCTCTCACACTCTCACTCTCTCTCACACTCTCACTCTCTCTCACACTCTCACTCTCTCTCACACTCTCACTCTCTCTCACACTCTCACTCTCTCTCACACTCTCACTCTCTCTCACACTCTCACTCTCTCTCTCACTCTCACTCTCTCTCTCACACTCTCACTCTCTCTCTCACACTCTCACTCTCTCTCACACTCTCACTCTCTCTCACACTCTCACTCTCTCTCACACTCTCACTCTCTCTCTCTCACTCTCACTCTCTCTCTCACACTCTCACTCTCACTCTCTCTCTCACTCTCACTCTCTCTCACACTCTCACTCTCTCTCACACTCTCACTCTCTCTCACACTCTCACTCTCTCTCACACTCTCACTCTCTCACACTCTCACTCTCTCACACACTCTCACTCTCTCTCACACACTCTCACTCTCTCACACACACTCTCACTCTCTCACACACACTCTCTCTCACACTCTCACTCTCTCTCTCTCACTCTCTCTCACTCTCTCACTCTCTCTCTCTCACTATCTCACTCACTCACACTCACACTCACACTTACTTGCCCTACACGACTACATATATCAGGGGGTCAGGGGCTTAGAGCTTCTTCTGGATGGGGTGGTGCCCCGCAGGTGGCAAATATCTCGCAAGTCGACGTGTACTTCGGTGCCGGAATCTGTCCATCCAGTGGGGGAAGATGACCTCCAGAGGAAAACAAAAACGTGTACTACACTTAAGAGACAACTCAGTTGACGCGCTGGGGAAGACTGACTAATCAACGGCGCTGCGTGCGAGTGCTCGGTGGCTCCGCGTGGAGGCAGCCCCCCCTGCGTCGGTGGATGGGCGTGGCCGCGGCGGGGCAGAAGACGCTCGGCGCGGGCGGTGGTTGTCGCGGCGCCGGGAAATATCGGCCGTCGAGGCGCCATTGTGGCGGCGCGTAACAAGAGGCGAGGGCGGGGCCCCCGGGCGGGCGGCGTCGCGCGACGTCGCGCCGCGTTGCGCCCATCGACCGCCGGCCGCGCCACTGGCCGTCTCCCGTCCCCGCCGCCGCCGCGCCCGTCTGCGGATTAGGTTAAAGGAGTGCTGCTCCGGGAGGTGTCAAGGAGGGAAGCGACGACGACAACAAAACATCCATGTTTCTAAATATGCATGTTAATAAACCAGCCTCAAAACCATCTATATTTAAAACTTTAACTATAACTTTTATTTACCAAATTCAGCGTGGGAGGTAACTTCAGGTGCTCGCGTTTATTAATTTTAAACAGAGATTTAACTGACAAAAATAAAATATTAAGGGTACTTAACAAAAGTTTTATTATCTTATTCGATTATTTCAAAATATTGCAGACTGCACTTGTCGAAAAACATCTATTTTAATTATTTTTTGTCTTTGTTCCCTTTGAACAATGTCCAAATTATGGATATCGCGAAATTATTACAAGTTTTTATCATGATGGTACTTCTTCACTCAAAAATAAAATATCAACCACGTAAAAACACCGAATACAAAACATCTACGTAAAAAAAACAACGGCTTTAAATAAATTGATGTTAAATACATGAAAATGGAAATAATGAAAATTTGTTTGAAATGTTCTGAAATCATAGACATCAATGTCTCATCTTTAACGTGAAGGGGCCGCCTCGCATGTAGTTCACGGTTTGTAAAAGGAGTCTTGACTTTGGGCGACCAGCGTGAGAGATTTTAGCTGTCACATCACCACGCAAGATCAGAGAACCGCTTCATGTCTAATGAATTGGAAAATACCACGGAATTATACGTGTGCAAATGCGGCAATAAACCACCACGGCCCGTAGCGCGCTGTCGAGCAATAGGACAGGACATGTGGCAATGAAATTAGGCTGATCTGACTAGGTTTTCGCCTGTCAGAACTTCTGTTCAATATTGATTTATCGGATATACCGAAATTTAATAAGAACGGAAATAGCGCTGTATGGAGACGACACTGTTCTATTTAATCGCATTCAAATATTTTCGCATCTGATCAATTACAAAATGAGGTACAAAAATGTACTCAACTGACAGAAATTGTTAGAACGGGGAGTTTGGGAGAATAACTAAGTAAAAACATCAGCTACGCCATTGCAACCGCAATCATAAGTAACTGTATCAAATGAAATCAAATCAAGCCAGTCGTTCATTCTCTTGTCGCACCGGTATTGCATGTTTTTAATGTAACAAATATCGTATGCAAATGGAGGGATAAGTGTAAGAATAATAATAATATATAATAATAATAATAATAATAATAATAATAATAATAATAATAATATGTTTGGTGCAAGTGAGAGGGAGTAAAAAAACGTAAATATTGCGCATGGCCCCATTATGTTTTCATTCACGTGAAGCTTGAGGCAATATGGCCTGCGCTGCCCATCGCAACCTCCACCGCAGTTACAAGATCTCTAACAGCGTGAACACTTTCACCCCCTTTCATAGCCGACGTGTAACACGATTGTTTACGTAAGCGCGGCCGGGGTGTGCGGCTCACGCACTCTAGCACGGCTTGAGCATCGAGCTACTCCGCGTCGTCGGAATCGGCCGAGCGCCACGCCAGCGCTGCCGCAACAAGCACGTGGCCTCGACTTCCCCTGCCCCGTCCCCTCGCCGACCAAACAAGCGCCGGAATACAAACAAACGCAAACAAGCACGCGGACAATGCGCGTGGCGGACGCGGGACATTGCCGCGCAACCACGCTCCACTGCGCCGCCCGCCACATCCCACGCTACGGACGCTCCCGTGCTGAAGAAGCGCGACTCCGGTTGTTCCGGACGCACGTTTGTTGTTGTTGTTGTTGTTGTTGTTGTTGTTGCTGTTCTTAATGTGTGCCTTGAAGTCTGTTTTCGTGCGGTACACACGGAAACCGTCATGCAGAAGTCATTAAAGTGTGTATGGTGCACTACACACTAACAGAAAGTTCACCAATTTATTCCATTGTTCCCAAAATTTAACCGTCGAATTCAATCTTCTTTTATTCTCGCCACAAATATTCTTTTGCGAATTTTGTGACTTTAGTAGAAGGGGCCATCCTAAATGAAACTTTGAAGTTTTTTCATTCCTGATCATTCATTCCATCTTTCATTCCTTGTCAGATAGCTGGGACAACTGACGTAATATAGATCGTTAGATTCGATATTTCAAAAATAATATAGGCTTCATTACGAAAACACGATTTTTGGTATTTTTCACCCTTCGTCACTTTGGTCTGAAGAATATTCGATTTAGGGATATCTGAGAACTATAATAGGATTTTGATACGATACTGATATTAATTTTTGATGATTTTGATATTACTTTTTTCTTGTAAATAATATCTACAACACAAAAATGAGCATCAAAACATCGATACTAAAAAACTTCGGCTTCAAAACATCAATATTTAATCCACATGATTTTATAAAAAAAAATATTTTTTTTAAACATCGACATCAATGACGCTCCCCAAAGGGTATAACTTGAGGAGTTACTCCAAGAAGGGGCCAGTTTGACAGGAACGAAATAAATTAATGTAATATCGGACGATGACATCCCAAGAGGTAGTGGGACGACTGCTAACGAACAGATAAAACAGAATTGTGCGCGTGGGCATGATGTGCAGTGCCCTCAGTAGTTGTCAAAGAGGACCTTTAGATTAATCTCTCCATATCGTGCACGTTCCGCGGAGCGGAGTCGCGCGTGAGTCAGTGCATCTCCTGCTGCGCGGCGCGGGAGGCGGCGGCGGCGGCGGCGTTGTCTAAATCCGGACGCGTAGTGCTCGCTTCACGCGCGGTTATCCGCGTCGCCGCTCCAGCTGCAGCTCCGGTCGCCGCCCGCGCCGCCGCCTCCATTCCTGTTTTTCAATCACTCCGCCCACATGATCGTCAGTCTTCGCTCCCGCTCCTGTCTCCGGCTTCATTCCTGTCTCTATCATCCACTCCGCCCTCGTATCTGCCTCGGCCTTTGCACCCGCTTCCGCCTCAACCCCCATTCCTGTCTCTTTATCATCCATTGCGCCCTTATGTCCGCCCCAGTCTTCGCTCCCGCTCCCACCTTCGCACGTGCGTATCAGCAACTGCGTCTCTACCACATCCACTGTCGCTGTCTTCCCAGCCTCCCGGCTCCCACGTGCTTTCGCTCGTCTTCGTCCGCTGCCGCTGTCCTGGCCCCTCCTCCCAATCACGCCCTTCGCCCGCACATTCACCAAAGCTTTCGCCTCCATCCATCCAAACCCTCGCCTCCGCCTCTATTGCGCACCCGTATTGACGCGTTCTTCTTTTGTCTCGCTCCGTCGCGTATCGTACTCTTTTGCTCCCTGTGCTGCTAAATCCACCCTCGTATGTTAGGCCTTTCTTCGGGTTCGTTTTTGTTGGATTACGGTTCGCGAGGTCCGCGCCGTTATTTTGTGCTGTTCTGTGTATTTGAATACTTCAAAATGACATGTTGCTATCTTTCAGTCGCCGAGTTCAAGTAGATATTGAAGAAAGATCAAAATTCGTGTTGGTATATGTATTGAAAAGCGCTGTTCTTATAAAGTTCACGAACACTGGAACCAATTATATTCAATAGTAGTTTTATATGAGCTAAGACATTCCCGTTTTTAAGCATTTGAATTGGGCTGGTAGTCTTAACAGAAAAAGTATGCAACAAAAACAATATCACTAACAAAAAATTAAAATTCCCCGGATGCCTTATTTCAGAGTTGCCTGCTTGTGACATATGCGCTTCACGCACGAGAGCGTCGCTTTATTGAAAATAACTTTAAAAAAATGGATCTTGTATCAAGACCACGCAGTGGTAAATTATTCCAGAGTCGACCTCGCCTACTCTTCGTCTCGATGTCGTCTTCCGTTTGTTTCCTTGCCCTTGCGACGAGTTCCTCCGCCCTCGCATGCTCGCTCGGAGAGAAGCGCGCCTTGTGTTTTTCTTCGATCTGTCGGGTCTCCTCCCGCTCCCTTTCCCTCCCCTTGCATGGCCTTTTTTTTCTCGTCTCCTGCCCCGAGGGAAGATCGCGTTTCGTGACCTACTTACGAATCTTCTCCATGTAGCCTCGAGGTTCCTTGCCAGTAATGTATCATTTGTTTCCTCTTTGATCAATAGTATTAGACATTTATTTATTACTATACACAGTTCCTTTTCTGCTAAAAAGGGGTGTTACGTTTGTGTTTGCGGTGTACGTTTTTGCTATTAATTCTTGTTGCCGATCAATTTTAAATATATTTAATAGAGGTTTATTTCGTACGTGATGTTAATTTTCCTTACTGGTAATTTAAATGTGTTTCTAACATTTATAAAATTAGTTTTCTACTTCTACAATATTCGATAAAGGAAATTCATCAACGAATTCATAACCAGAGTCGAGTGTCCCTTCTCCAAATTAACTAATCGTATTTAGCGCAAGGTTTCTGGTTTAAGACTTCCTCGGTGTGTTAATTATTGTATCTGTGCTCCGCGTAAATGGCATACATTTAGTCCTGCTATTTTTCCACAGTTTCTTCTATTAATAGCCGAGCTAAAGCCGAAGACCTTAACAACGTACCTTAACGACCTTAACACCGTAACAAACGGCTCACGAATCTTACCTTACTCATCCTTGACTCTCCTTACTCACCTCTTAAGAGTTCGACCGGGCTGCAACGCCCGGAGCACAGAGCTTGGCCGAGCCTGAGCGGTGCCCCGCTTGGGGGGAAATACCCGTGGGGAAAGCCCTGCGAGAAGACGTGTAGGTCGGGGCCGGATCTTACGTTCCTGCGGGGTCCCCACCGCCTCCCAGTATATAATGAACTACTCCTTACGGGGACTGATTACCATAATAGTTGACGAATAAGGAATCGGTAAATTCTCGCTTACTGGCTCGTGACCTCAGTCTTTTTTTGATTGATTATTTATCCCGGGCGTTAAACAACCAAGTCAATTAATCACGTCAGTGTGGTACATGCTCTTTTCTTGCGAGATGACTGTATGTACCACAAACAGGGCTCCGCCCCGGGCTGCGACAAGTTCTAAGCTCCCGACCCATCTCCCGGCATGTGTGGTAGTGTAGTGAAGTGCATATGTGTGTATAAGGAAGGCGGTGAGAATATGACGAGGAAGGAAAGATCGCGCGCGGTCCTCCGCCCGTTCGTTTAGGGTACTTCTCCTGCTTTCGCGTGGTGTTAATCGTAGAACCCACGGATCAGATGAGCCGATGGCTAGAAATCTGCAGACAGCGGCCGAATTCGACCTAGCTTCGAAGCCAGTGTCGAAAATCCTGCCACCGTCGAAGCGCAGGACCTCGCGGTCTTTTTTCTACTTTCCCCCCGCCAGTAGTCCTGGCGAGGCGGGAGTTTATTTACTTTTTGGGGTACAACATACGCCGCAGCTCTACGGCTTATGCGGCAAAGAAGGGGGCAGTGCTTACTTACTAACTTATTTCTAACTTAACCTATGGATGAAGCCGGCTCTTTCGCCGGCAACCTAAGATTAACACAAGACAGGATTTATTCAGACTTCAGGCTTATTAGTTTTAGTTTTCTTGGGTATTTTTTTTTTCATTCACACGCACATTCACACTAGATTATATGTTCACTTGACACACGCACTTTCACACGACACTATATACATCCTAAACACTATTTACACTATGTGCGCCACGGCGCCGACTTTGCTCCAAGCGTCCATGGCGGCTAGGCACAATGTGCCCTGGCAATTGTAACGGGCGGAGCCTCACTCGTCCCGCTTGGGAGCCTCACGCCGCTGCTCGCAGAGTTCTGCGAGAAGCTGCGGCGGTAGCGCCCGGAACGTGGAGGTCACTTGCTTGGGCCTTCTCGGCGCAAAATACGCCCGGTGGACCTCACAGTTCACTGCCCGGCCGGTTTCGCGCAAGAGCCGCGGAGCTTTCGGGCCCAGCGCCCGCGTGAGCGCCGTGTGTGCCCTCCGGCGGATCTCCTCTGGCAGCTGACGACTCACGCCCAAGGCCCCGTAGGTTACACTGTTCTAATGGTGGCGGTTAGGAGGAGGAGACCTCGCGGTCAGACGGACGGATGCCCTGCGCCACCTCTCCCGGTCTCAATGTTACGGGGGGGCGAGGGGGCGAATGTCGTCGGGGGCGTTGGAAGCCGCCCCGGTGCCGCCGGGCCGGGCCGGGCGTTGAGCGAGGCTGCACAGGTCGGCAGGCGCGTGGGCCGCGCCCGGCAGGTTTTCCCCCGCCGCATTAGTTTCGCTCTGACGTTGAGAGTTTGTTGGTTTCGCCGCGACTCGCGAGAAGTTTTCCAGAAGCGAGGAGAGGGAGAGCGAGAGAGAGAAGAGCGAGCGCTGGAAGGAAGGGGGCATACGAGGAAGTGTGCGCGGGCCTCTCAGTTCCCCTGCGTGACCGACTCTGGGAAAAAATTCTGCGCGTTGATTTCAATGGAAAGATGTTGATTCTTATTTTGGGTGAGGGTTACAAATATTTATTTTTTTAATTGACGGGATATGTCGAAAACGGAAAAGTTTGTGTAGAAAGAAGTCGTGGCCAATGTAGGCATTGAATTACTCTTGTTTTGGTTGCTTCTTCCTCATTGCTAAGTTATATTTGCGAGAATTCGTGGTCAGCTATACAAAATAAGCTTTTGAATTGGTTGCTGTTAGTAATAGTGTCGTATTATTGCTCGCGTAATCGCAGACCTTGCCCACGTCATTAAATTTTGAAACTCTCAAATAACATTTTTATGTGTAACTTCTCTTAAGAAATTTCTTCAATGTGTGTAACATGTACATTTCTTGAATTTAAAAAAGGAAGTTCTTTCAGTGGATAGTAAATTAATTGTTACTGTTGGTTCTATCTGAACGGTAGACATGAAGACAACTCAATAGGCCTATTTGGACTTACAGGGGTCCACTGAGAGATCGTTGAAATGGAATGCAATAATTATATAAATTGGATTTCCTATGTGAATACATTTACTCTCTTCCACTTTGTGTTCCGATGTCGTGCTTCTCGTTCTGACGTTCATTCTTTACGCGCAAACTTTGCGAGATCCGGTTCTATTCGTTCGCGCGCCGGCCGCCACGAGCGCGCGGGTCGCCGTCGTTCGAGGAAACAGCCCGTGCAGGCACGCGGCGCGGCGCGGGTACGCGAACCCACAACCACCACTGCCACTGCCACCACCATCACAACAACCATCACCGCCGCCAGCCCCACCGCCCCCGCCCCCAACGCCCCCGCCCCCACCATTGCCGCCACCGCCCACATCGCCACCGCCACGCCCCCACCGCTACTACCACGCCTCCAACGCCATCGCCCCCACGCCCCCATCGCCCTCATTGCCATTGCCTCCAACGCCATGGCCCCCACCACCAACGCCCCCGCCAATAACGCCACTTCTGCCACCGTCTCCAGCGCCGCCACGTCCGCCAACACCCTCACTGCTTGCCGTCCTCCAGCTGTCGTACTGCCGCTACCCAGTGCCCCCTGCTGTCGTCGTTTCGCCGCCAACCCTCGCTATTTCGTGCCGCACCTGTTGTCCTCCCGACCGCTGTCGCTTCCTCTCTCGCCGTCGCCTTCTCCCCTCCGCGCGCGGCTGTTCTCGTCATTCGCCGCCCGACCTCTCTGCCTCCCTCCCTCCCCCCGCCTGCTCGCCCGCCGTCGCCCGCCGTCGTCGTTGTTTTGTTGCTCCTATGGAAGCGCAGAAAGCGGCGGCGGCGGCCTTTGCGGAATTGGATGCTGGAGAGCGAGGGGGCGGGGCACTTCCGGGAAGCGCCTTCGGCACGTGATTCGCCGGCACGCGCGCGGCTACGCGGGCGCCCGCTGAATACCTGCCTCCCCTCCCCTTCCCCCTCTCTGCGGCTTCTAGGAAGGCCCCAAAGACCTCTCGCTTGGCCCGGCTGCAGCGAATGGTACAGACTGCAGATAAGCTAGAATACGTCTAGCCCTGGGAGGTCTTGCTGTTCAATCCATTTTATGTGTGGACCAATACTTTTTTTAATGATCGTTATGAATGGCTGTATACCTCGTACTCTGAGTTGCTGCGTTTAAATTTTATTTAGTTCTATTATATTAAGCGCTACCTATGGGTGTGGCAATACTTTTAATCTATATATGTACTAAGATTTAACTAGTGGCGAATTCATGATCAATTTTCATGTCTTGAAATATTCACTTGCAAAACAATTTATTCAATTCCGCTATCAATTGTATACTGTTTTCCGATAGCATGTGTGCACCTCTAAGAGCAAATTTTGAATACAGTTTTGAAAGCTGGTAAATGTTGTGCAGATTGGGGTTGTGATGTCACAATAATCGTGCGTTGTCTCGTTGCGCCTAAATTAGCTGTATTGCTACCCGTCGTACACGGCTGCAGTACGGGTTGCAGCATTCAGGCGTAGCTCTCAATTTTTAACGCAACGTAGTACTTACTTTACTCATTATTTCTGCAACATATTTTTATTCATTTATTTTAAATTGATTTTATGTACAACATAAGCGCCCGTTTTAATATTTATTCGTGTTTTAGCTCAGGTTCCTTGCAATGGGTTGTTATGAACATTCGACAATTAAATCTGCTTTCTATTTTATAGTTTTTAAGCATCATAATTCTAAATCTGCATTACTACTATACAGTATGAGAAACATAATTATTGAAACACGCAGCATCCGTAGAAGTACCGTTCCATATCTCGCAGTGTTTATGCTGCAGCGCTCCGACCACTACACCAGGCATTATGAGATCTCGGTCGTGATCATCAGGGCTGTCACATTCGCAGACCCCTTTGTGGACAGATATTTGGTGTTGCATCTTTATTGACAGTCAGACATGAACTTAAATAGTTCCCTCCAATATCATAATCTTCCAGCCTACAAATCTGGGTATAGCGTGCTACTTTTTTTTGCTTGACTCTAATCGAACGTACTCTCATTTGCGGGAATAAATTATTATTATTATTATTATTATTATTATTATTATTATTATTATTATTATTATCGTTACCCTCATAATGCATGATGTTGGCAGATAAAAGTACTGTACCAGAATGAGTAAACAGGAATATATTAAATTGGTCCGATTAAACGAAGTTGGTGATTGACAGTTGCCAGTGGAAAGGAATGACGTTGACAGTTAGCGTACCGCCGAACACGTGTTCCCGGGACAAGAAAATAAACACTTGAAATAAATACTATTTACAAAAGCAACCAAATCGTATACTCGCGTTGTGTGAAGCAGCCGCTGCAGAAACACATCTCTCAATCGCCAACTTGCTTCAATCGGACCGCAGTGGCGCGTGCAGGCGTCCGCGCCGCGTGGCCCGGCGACCTTTCGGCGCGTAGCGTCGCCGGCGGCGGCCGCCGCTGACAAATGGCCGGCGTGTCGCGCGGCGCGTGGGCGGCGACCGGCCGGCAAAATCCCCTCCCCCCCCCGCCCCCTCCCCCGCTTCTCTGCGCACCGAGCTATCGACTCGCACGCCGACCTGGCCGACCCCTCCCTACTCTTTTTTGCTTCCGGCTTTGAGCTTGCGGCTCGCTTCGGAAGAGCGCTCGTGGAAATTGGAAATCTGTCAGTTGTAATATTTTTCTCGCGCTATATTGTGGGGTTATTTTGGAATTTTGCGGTTGTTAATTTCGAAATAAGTCGAATAGCGCGTTTGGATAGAAAGATCCGGATTAGAATCTACGACGATTTAACTGTGTGAATTTTTGTTGTTGTAGAATTCGTTGTTTGTTCTGTCGCGCTCTGTCTTTATGCAGAACAGAAAACCCTTACCCACACCCATCACAGTCAGCCTCCGCTAATATCAAACATCCGTGAGTCCCGCCAATGCGTTGTATACCAAAGAACGGATAGAGCTTATCTTGTCTCGGGTTCCACCTGTATTGCTATTCTATTTCGTCTTTATAAACTACGCTCATTCTCGGCAGATCTTCTGTTCTTCTGTTTGTTTCTTATTGTTATTCTTATTATTCTTTCTATTATTCTTATTATTAATTTTCATTTCATTAATTCATTCCGTTGGAAGCAATAATCTTACTGTTGGTCAGTACAGCCAATTGATACAAACCCTCAGTATTACATCTTTTACACCTTATGTTCATCCATTATTCTACGAACAATACAGCATGTATCAAGAATCACTTAATGTATTATTATTAATATTTATTATTGTTGTTGTTGATATGGTATATTTCACCCCCTGGTTACTGTCGTAAGTTTGACTAAGACTGCGTAGGAAAATATGTTTCTGTTCCGCAATTCTTAACTCTCATTACAACTCTGCAAGTACTTAGCTAAAATGTGATTGGTATTCCTGTGCTTTCCAGGCGACCGTCCTGCGTCTGGCGGGCGTGCGGAGCGGAGGCCCGACCCGCTGCGCGAGGAGGAGCGCGGCGGCGGGAGCGGCGGCGGCGGGGCGGGGGGCGGCGGGGGCGGAGGCAGCCTGGACGGCTCGCGCGCCGCCCCCGACGACGACGCCCACGACCCGCAGCACGCGCACCACCACCACGACCTGTGAGTACCACCACCACCACCACCACCACCACCACCACCACCACCACCTTTCACCACCACTCCAAGAAGGGACCGCTTTTGCGGGGGCGGGAATGAAGAGATCGTCGTGCAGGGCGATGGCATTGCAAGAGATAGAAATGAAGCCATATAGAAGTGAGCTAACTGTAGGGCACAGTCTTATATAGCGGGGGTGTTTACGAAAATAACTTTATACACATAACTTACAACATCAAATTGGATCTTTACTTGTACACACTGCATAATTACACATAGATACATGGATATAACCTGCAGTTATGTTACCAGCTGTAGCTGTCAAAGCGGTCCCTCCTTGTAGTGATTTCTATATAACAGTGGGCACAATTTGGGCCGAAATTTCGGTTGGCTGACGTCGGACCGTTTGGTCTGGTGTACCGGATCCGTTCAATATGTGCTGACAAACAGAAATGGTCCTTGTGAACCAGAACAGTCCTCTTCCGTCAGCATCCGAAAACATCGGATCTCACTCGAACTGTTTCGTTTGGTTTTGTTCGACCGACCGCAATTTCGCCCGAAACTGGATCCACTGTGACGTAAGGACAGTAGTCTTGGAACACTTGATATGGTGGTTAATTTCTGTGATTTTAGAAATATACAATCTGCGTTGTAACGTGGAGTGCGAAAGGGGCAAAACGAGAATCTCCCATTTATTTATTGTATCGATATCTCTGTCATGAAAAATAGAAGTTGTCTCTACCGTCGCGATTGACTAAGGAGAAGACTCGATCGTATTTTCGTCTGAAAAGTGTTTCCCGATAATGATAACTAATTGAAGCGTTTTTAACCTTTATTCGTTCACAAATTGAAGATTGTCTTGTCGAGGTTGCTGATTTCTAAGTTAGAGAAAGTGCGAATATGGAGGACCATTAACTTATACCATTACGTAATATAATGGTACGCGATCGCACAATTGATACGTTTGTAATCATACGTAAACACTCGTGGGCAGTATTGTAATCCTGTAGGACACTTAATTTCAGAGTTTTCCTTTCAAACGTAATAAGCAATTTTTAAAGAAACATCAGAATTGGTTGCGAAGTTGTTACTCCACTGATGTAACAGAAGGGTAAGTGACACTGATGGTGACGTTCCGTTGTTCAATGTGCACAAGCCCCGAGTGCTCCGCTCTAAGTGCTTGTTCGCAATCTTAGAGATTTCTTCCTTCGTAGCATTCATTGTCCGACTTCACTTCGCTGTTTCGCCAACAGATCGCGCGTGCGTCTTATCGCTGAGGGTACTAAAGCGGAAGTATGCGAATACAAACTTCCCGTTGCATCAGTTTTTTCAGGCGAGAACGTTTGAAACAGTTTATTTCGTTCGAAAATTGTCGCTTACTGGACTGATATTTTCGAAGAAGAAGAAAAAAAAATGAATGAAATGAGCTGGTTCTTAGCACATTTCGTTTATGTTTCTTAGAGCTTTCCCCTCCATGGAATGGTCTGGCCTATTTTAGAAAATTAAGAGGTTAGTCAGAAAATTCCAGTTTCTTTCCCATCGATTGAAGTATACGACGTTATGATTTTTGTTATTTGGATTCAACGAGAAGAAAAATCATCTTCTACAGCCTGTAAGGGTAAGTATTAGTTTGTTCCATGACTACTGATCCTTGAATTTTATGGCTCCAGAAATGCAAGACTATTTGCGTTTATTTTGAAAGCAGTTTTTGTGTAATTCAGCGGTTTGCTGGAATATCAAAGAACAAATCAAACTGAAAATTACTAGTTTTGCATCTCGATGTGTTTTGCATGCACTTTTCAGCGTGCGTGGTGGCAAATCCTGCCGTATTTTCTTTCTGTACTATCCTCTTTCTCGGGTCGTTCGCTTGAAATTGTGCTCGTTGTTTGTATTCTATTACATCCTAGAATGTTGTATTATTTGTTAGAAGTTGTCCTATTTTGTCTTGATGTTAGTATTTGAATATTCATCACACATGTTACAACGAAAAATGTCAGGGCTTTCGTCTCAGATTTGCTCCTCAGGTGTGAATAAATTCGTTCGTATTAAAAACGTTCTCTTGTGGTTTTTTGTTCGCTTTCTACACTCGGAATGCTTGTCTTGTGGTCATTCCGTCTTGCGGGCTAGCAATTGTATCCTCCTATTCTCGTTCATGTCGCCTGATGGTATGAATATGAAGGAAACATGTCCAACTAATATTTTAGTAAGATTGGCTGAGAGAGTGCATATTAGGAGAAAATAATGGCGTTTTGACGTTCGTAAAATGTTGATAATGTTCGTTTTTTTTGGGGGGGGGGGATCACAAACTTAACGTCTCTAACATACGCTAGAAGTTCGTCACATTTATTCGGAGACAGCCTGAATGCATCAACGTTTCGGCGCCAGTTTTAGTGCCTTCATCGGAATAAATTAAATAATTTTGAATTTGTTGTGCCCGAAGCGTGGAAAGACGCAGCACTGCAACTGGCCTCTCTTTGTGTGTGGAGAGAGTCACTGGCCAACGGCCCGCGGCGAGCATCACAGCGCGTCAGGTCGCGTGCTCGCATCGGCCGTAATCGCCGGCGACCGGAAACCGCCGCTCCGCTCCGCTCCGCCCTGCGCCCGGCCCTACGCCCTCGGCCCTCGGGCCTTGGCTCCCGCGGCAGCGTCGCGTGCCGCGGGGAAAGGTCGCGGGCGCGGTGCTTGACCCGGGCGCTTTGCTATTTCATGATGCGCCGTCGCGGGGGAAGGCGGACGCTTTTTCAAACCCGGGAGGGGGGGATGAATGTCACAGGGAGGCCACATTATGTAAAATCGGGGGGAAATCGTTGAATTTGTAGACGATTTTCAAGTCCGCGAAATTGTTGGGAAACTGGATAGTACTCCTTAAAAACGTTAATACAATGAAACAGTTATTAATGATACAACTGGTAAAAGAGCTTTTACCACGTGTGTCACACTATTTTTTGGTAGCCTTACTGACTTTTTGTCCATATTTTCTTTTAGTTCTTTTTGTCCCTTTATCCTTTTGCTCTTTTTTTGTCCTTGTCGTTTGTTGAACATCGTATCGCTTTAGCTAGTGCTAAAAATTGAGCTTCTACCACGCTACGCTTGCCCTGAAAGAGCTTATTTTAGAAGTGGCTCTCTAAAAATACTTTTTTTTTTTTTTTGCTCAGTTTTTATTTGGCGAAAAATATTATTTGTACCTGTGTGATATTGTAAATACCATGGAAAAAATTAAAGGATGCACTGGCAAACGGGGCAAAGTTAGGGAACATTGTTGCAGGAAATAAGTAGCTACCTTGTAGACAGTAATTCTGATAAGTCAGGTAGGATGTTGGATGGAATTATGTGGTATGTTGTTCGAAATCGCCTCATTTATTTTATGTAATTTTTTGGAATATCCAGCTAATGTTTATTTCAGTCAAGATTGCTGTGGTTATATTTGTTGGCCTGCGCAGTTACTTTTTGATTTTAATAAAATCCTCACAACATTTACTGCAAAAAGGTGGGTTTCCATTCGTGGAACTTTTCAATAAAAATACCTTATCATTGATCTGTATTCTTGGAGATTGAAAAAAAAGTGTTCTTTGGTATTCAGCACACGTTTGTATAAATGTGTGTAAAGCTAAAGATGGTAAATGGATTTCAACTTGCACTCAATTATACATTTTTCTGGGGAAAAAAGTCGTGATTCATGATAATACCTGTGTGGGCGTATTTTCTTCAATAAATAAAGCTTATCCAACTCATTTTACTCATTTTACGTTCTTAGGTCATGTGAGGAAGTTATCTTTAAACGTTCATGCCAGGGTTCTAACGTAAAAGACATCCGTTAGAGATTTTAATGAAGATTTTTTTAAAATTCTTGTTACCAAAGGCGGGTCTAAGCGACCTTCGAACATCTCTTATAGTAAAATTTTATTTAAGAATATAAGCGGGGATTGAAGAAATGTGTGGAGGTAAAACATACGTTTAATGTATTAATTTTGGATGAATTTGCTCTCTATTTTTGTTCAACTGAGCATCACTATCTCAATTCTAAAAGGAGAGAGTCATAGTAAAAAGCGCCCACAAAGGCTACGCACTGTGTAATGAAACGGTAATTCTCGAGTTCATTGTTTTTTCTTGTTAACCACTGGTTCACAATCCACTCAGGCAAATAACGGGTTCGGGTCACTGAATCGCACGGAGCAAATGTCTCGGAGGTGAACCGAGCCGCCAACGCGTGAATCGGAGCGTTGCGCCGCGAGAGGTGGGTGGGCCGTTCCTCGAATTCGCACATGCGACGCATTAAAGGGCACATTCGCGGTGCGTGGTACGTTTCGGTTTTCCCCTTGTGAGTTTGCGCAACGCTCCCAGACCGCTAGGTTTACAGTGTCTCTTGCAGAGTGAAACTAGCTTCACATCCCCAGGTTTAACAAAACCTATTTCCGGGACATGTTTGCGCTAGCAGAAGTTTAGGGCGGTGCAAATGTGGTGCTTAGTTCCGAAGAGAATTGGGAAGCGACATATTCCTTCGGGGCAATGTTCTCTTGAGGGTTGTGGCCACCTGATGTGTATTGTACGGATGAAACCTCACGGATTCAGAATGAGCCACCAAATCCCAGTCAGCAAATCTTCCCATCTGACTGATCTTCTCACGCGTGAATTCTGGTGATACGCTGACGGGGGTGGTGGGTGGGTGGGTTATTCGTGGTCCGTTACGGAATAAATAGATGTACCCGAAGAGATATCTTCAAACTCGTATGCTATTTGTAAATAATTAGTTACATGTTTTAGTCGTAAGTCAGCAATACTTGTGTGAAGTAGAATATATAAGTAATAGGTTTAATCGTAAGTTACCAATACATGTGTGAAGTCTAATAAGCTGAACCATGCGATCTTCTTGAAGTATAATGAATCAATAAAGTCGTTCCTCGTAATAACATTGGGGAACGCAATGGATTGCTTAGACGTTCGGAATATGGGGCAGATTACAAACGGCGTCATTTGCTAAATGGAGCAACTTTCACCTTCACGCGTTCGTCAAAACGGAATCTGGAACTCGTTTACTGCAACACAGATCGAGGGGGATTGAACCACAAATTGGGGTTCACGTGGGGGGTTGAATCCCGAACCTACAGATTTCGACACAGTTTATTTCCCCTTGAAATCGCAAACACAGACGCTCGTTTCCCCACTACGACTAAAGCTATCGGGTAGAACCGTCACGTATTCGAAATGGGCCTGTTCTCGACGCCGTCGCCCCCTCGCGAGCGCGCGTGAAGCTCCTGCGGGGGCGGGCGAGTGGGCGGGTCCTGGTAATTTGGCCGAGCGACGCATTAATCTCGCGCGTCGCACGTCGCCGCCACCCGTCAGCGCCCGCCCCGTCGCCCACGCGAGCGCGTCGGCGTCGGGGCGTCGGAAGCACGGGGCGTCGCGGCGCCGGCCTCCGCTCGTTGCGTCTTCGGTCATTTCCCGCCGCAAACTTTTCTCCGGCAGGAAATAAATAAATGCTTTAAATCAAAATAAAACGGGGTGTTTCAACTTCACGAAATATTCTCCGCGATGTCGTCTTCTGCAAAGCTTCTCTCTTTTAAGTTTCTTTTAGTAAATTAATGAAGTTGTAAATGCCGGGCTGGATGGCGGAGGTCGATAAGGCTGAAGAGTCGTTGCTGCCTCGTGCCTGATGGGCCTGTTCGAATCCTGCCCGGGGCATCGATGTTTGGGTGTGTCCTTATACCGTTACCCCTAATGTTACTTACAGTGGTCACTATATGACTTCAGTAGTTGAAAAGTAACCTTAATTAAGTAAAAAAAAAGTTGTTAATATTTTTATTATTTTTATCACATATCATTTTATTATTGGAAAACTTTCAAATTATACGTACTTACGTTTCGCCACTCAGTTGAATAAAATAATATATATTCTGAGTACGAATTCCGTTCCCTAAGTAAAAACACTACCTATGTGTCTGGGAGAACACTGACCTGCTGAGGAACTGGCGGACCACACTACCTGCCAAGGGATTGTCACCTTGCCAACTTCACTGATAAGTGTATGGCTGACGGGACGGCCACGAATTCGCCTTAAGGCGGGTCCACACATTCGGCATTCGCCGAGCAGCGAGGTACTGCTCGCCTAATCCCGAAAAGCTGATGTGTTCGGGGAATGTTCGCTTCCTTTGATGTCTCCAAACGACCGGCACGCGGTGGGTAGGGCGAGCACCGAATGTTCGTCTCTCGGCAAAGAGCAAGCAACTTATCCTCACTATTCGGGATTCGCCGGGCGATTGCTCGCTATCGCCGAATAACGAAAGTGTGGAGCCGCCTTTAGAGAGTGTGATTTTTGTGTGCTGTGGAGCTCGCCGGTGGCGCAGGGCTGTCGGTGGCCTTGGGCGACGCCTTCGGCGTGGGCGGAGGCGGGGCCCGAAAGGGCAATGTCGCCGCAGCTTCCGCCTCCAATCCCCACCCGCCCCTCCGCCCCCGGAGCCGGAGCCGTGCGATTTCCGCTGTGGGACGCGGGGGCGGCGCTTATCCCCACCGGCGGCCCCGCCCCCGCCTCCGCCCCCGCCCGCGTCCACGCCGTTGCCCCCCGGCGCCGCCGTCGCAGGTAGTTGCAGGCGGGGCGAGGTCGGCCTCTAACCTCCTCGGGCTCCAGAAGGGATTCAGGCAGGAAGAGCGGATTGCGTCCGGCTTGGAAATGGGAAATCCAGCGGGAGGAGGCGTTCGTTCTCATATTAGGATTTCTTTCTTTCCACGTTTTCCCAAATTGTCCCGTTTGTGATCCAGAAAATTTAAATATTTCTATTTTCGGCCTTTATATGCTTGTTTTTCTTGCGAGTGGCGTTGAAGGTGACGGCGAGCGCTCTCATATCCCTTGATATACGATCTAAGTCTATATTGATTGTTTCGTAATTGCCTGGATAGCCAACGTGTAATTAGCTGCCAGCATCGTGTCAGCGATGTGGCGCTCATGGAGGAGGGGTTAGAGAAGAAAAATAGAAAATGGGGAAAAAGGAGAAAGAAGTGGAGAAAAAATGTAAAAAAAAAATATAGGTGAAAAAGGAGAGGAAGAGTTAGGTAGGGAGAGAAAGAAAGATAGAGTGGGGAAGGATGGGGGATGAAAAAATGGAGGAGAGGGAAAAGAAGGAAGCGAATTGAGAAGGGGGGAGGGAGAGAGGGGAAACGCAGCATGCCTTGCAGATTATCAGAGGTCGTTCAGCCGTCGACTCTTGGCCGAGGCGCCGCGCGGTCGAATGGGCTGAGAATTGCTCACCGGAGCGGCGGCCTGCGGCTGAGCACAGGGGAGCGCGTGGGCGCGGGCGCGGGCGCGGAGCTGGGTGGCTGCGTATGCGCATGCGCGCGCCCGACCTTTCGTTTCTTTTTCTTCCCTTCCCTTCCCTTCGACGCCTTTTGCTCTCGGGCGGAAGCATCTGCAGGAAGTGCCCTCCCGCCCCCCCTCCTCCACAACCCCTCGCATCCTGCCCGGAGACTTCGTTATCGCTGGCGCCGTCTGTGGATTACTGCCCCTCGCACGCCGCAATCGGTGTAAGCGCTTGTTACAACCTCGATTGAAGCGTGGGCGGTGACTGCAATCTCACGAGTGGGTGGAGGGCAATGATGAGGTGATTTATACAAAGCTGGTTTACGTAGGACGTGCACAATTACCTTTCATTCAGTTATTTAAGAATTAAATCTCTACCGAGTGCCAGAAATATTAATTATACCAAAGTATTTAACAATTGTAGTATTCTACGTCACTATTTATCATATTGTAGTAGATGGAGAGATTTTTGTATTGGCGTAACAGTTTACAAGATAGATAAATTTATTTCGTGATCGTTTTCGTACAATTTAAATTCGGGTAACTGAACATGGGTTATTTTATAGAGTTTTACTTATTGATTAAAAAAATATTAACAATATCTAGGGGCAGGGTTTTGTAAGTTTTACTTTAAAATAAATTCCTTCGTCCACATGTATGAGTTCACCAATGTTTCCATATAGTTTGAAATACTGAGGAAAATTCATATTTGTGAAAGCATATTGAAAATCAAAATATGTCATCTGATAATGTCTCGTAGTTGCTACCGTGAAACGTAGTTTGCACACTTAATGATACAAATTAATATATAGCCTTTTATGTTGACTGTGTTACTGCTACTATAGTCGACATTAGTTAATTAAGTCACTGTTCGGGTCACTGAGCGACCTTTTATTCCCAGGATTTCATATTGGCACACGTAGGTGTAACTAAAGCAACCGCTGTCCCTGTCATGTGTGGGAGTGGGCATGAACAAATACTTAGAAGCGTTTTTGTCGCGCAGAGGTCTTTTTTTGTCTCGCTTCGGAGTCACCGCCACCGTCACTGTCAGAACCATCACCTCCGCTTCTTTTCCAATGGCTGTGCCGTCCACGCCACGGACTCCATTATCCTCGCCGCCACCAGCACCGCCCACACCGCCGCCGCCGCTGCTGCTGCTGACTTGTCAATCCCCCACTGGCGCTAGTCCAAGGCCGCTGCTGCTTGTCCCATCGCCGCCGCCAGTCACCACCCCACCACCACTTCCACCACCGTCTCCTCTGCATCCGCCACCGCAGTTTCACTGCAGTGCCTTTGACCAGGAGGACCTAGACTTCGAGACCCGATACGGTGGCAGAATTTTCAACACTAGCTAGATTGGTAGCTGTTTGGAGAAGAACTCTTGTGTCTGGCAACTCTGATCTGTAGTTTTCAGTGGTTTGTCCGATTAGTACAGGTGAATGCCGCAGTTGTACTGGAACAAACGGGCTGCGAACCACGCGCGATCTTTCTTTCCTCGCCCTATCCTCACCCTTTACTTCCTTACTGACGTGCACTACTCTTCCACACGTACCGGGAGACCGGTCTGGGGATTAGAGCTTGTCGCGGTTGCGGCAGTGCCCTGCTCGTGGGAGATACCTCGTAGAGGGAAAACCCCGCAACCCGACGGGGAGGTCTGCGCCGGATCTCGTCATACAGCGGGGGAAGATCACCGCTACCTCCCGCGGTACAAACACTCATTACGTACAGGGATAATCGTAGCAGTTGACAACGGCCGGTATCATCAACCCTTGCTCCTGTCGGCATCGCCTGATCCTTGCGTCCGCCGTTATCCCCGCCACCTCGCCCTCCGCCGGCATTTTCACTGCCCCTGCCTCCGCCCCTCCCCCTCCCCCCGCAGCAGCAGCACCCCGGCGGCCGCCGCATCCTCCCTTTGGCGCGCGGCGCGCGTGGGCTGCGATTCGCGTGCGGGGGCGGCGGCGTCGTCGGGCGCATGCGCGCAGCCGCACAGGCGGCGGCGGCGGTGGCGGCTGAGCCCTCGCCCACGCGGTCGCCGCCCCCGCACCGTGTCGTAGGTTCAGGCCGGGGCCACGCCGCCGCCCCCGACCTGCTCCCACGCCGGCGCCCACGCCGCCTCCGCAGTGCCGCGTGCTGCCTACCCGCAGGCGGTCGCTTTCGGCAGGGCCCGCTCCGCGCCGCGCCGCGCGGTTGGCTCCTCGTTAGCGGCGTCGGCGGTCGACTGTGCGGACTCGGCCCTTCGTGGTAACCGGGTGAGGTCCGTTTTGCGACAACGCTGATCTGTCGAGTGCTCCGGGATCCACGTGTGATATTCGGGTTTGACTTTTCGCGGGTGTTAGTTGAATGTTACGCCGATTAGTGTGCGTGATTGCCGCAAGTTCAGATCAGTATGAGAGTGCGATTCCACGAGGTTGTGTGGTTTTGTTGAATATGAACTGTGGATAAGCGAGTTTCGTTTTTTTGAGTGCTGCTACTGTTTTATCGCTGTTCTCCTGAAATTACCGTATAATTACTTGGGCGTTAAGCCACGATTCACTTTATTATTATGAATTGAGTTCTTTCAAAATGCAACGAAGTATGGAATTGTAATAGTTCCTATTGAGAGTTCTATTGGTGTAGATTGAACCTGTTAACTTCTTGTGTAACTAGACTGAAACGTTTCTACAGTGTTTGTCGGTTCCAGAGTGTTTTATCAGTGAGTAGCATATATTTAAACTTGTTTTTCGCTATTTTCAATATTATTGGCAGGTCTCTTCAAATTACGACAGGTCATTAACAAGTAAGAGTGTGAGTCTGACATTACAATTGGCGTTTGATATCTGTGAAGGGGTTACAAACACACAATTATTCTACCTTCATGGCTCAGTTAAAATATTTGAAGAATGTGCTAGGTGCATTAGCCCTATTTCTGCACGAGAAAAGTAGTGAAACGTAACATTTGCATACTAATATAATATATTGTACGTTTTGAATATTTCCAACTGTGCAATAAGTGATCAGACAAATTAAGCAACTGGTCTCTAGAAAATTAATTCTAGCAACTTCACCGGTGCCTTCTTCGGAATCCGAACACCAATCTCCCAGCCAACGAGACTTAACCAGACTCGCGACGTCATACAGCCGGTAAAACGTTCATTTAGTAACTCTAAGAATTATTTGATTTTTAAGGCGCTTTGCATCACCTCGCTCGATAGTTTGCTAATATTGTTAACAATTTTACAATTTGTTTGGTAAGCTGTTGATGTGGGAAACGTGTGAGGGATTTGAAACATCGAACCTAATAATAATAATAATAATAATAATAATAATAATAACAATAATAATAATAATAACAATAATAATAATAATAATAATAACAATAATAATAATAACAATAATAATAATAACAATAATAATAATAATAATAATAACAATAATAATAATAACAATAATAATAATAACAATAATAATAACAATAATAATAATAACAATAATAATAACAATAATAATAATAACAATAATAATAATAATAACAATAATAATAATAACAATAATACTAATAATACATTTACACGATTTCGTACATTACAATTGATATCACAACTCACAACCAATTGTTTAAGACGCTTTGAATATTTTCCCTTTGCTATAATTCGCTGTGAATTGTCCTAGACGTTTCTGGAGGCTGTTGCTATGGGTCTCCAGAGAGAGCGGTTGATGCAACGGATCGATTTCTTTTTATTTTCACTCTGTCTCTTTGGGGTAACGCATATTCAATTTATTGATGTCTGAAAATTATTATAGAATTTTGTTATGATCGAATCACCGAACGCAAAACTTCAGCTTTGAAAACTCGATATATGGACGGTTGTTGAGCTGGACATGAACTATTGTTGAGCTGGACATGGACGGTTGTTGAGCTGGACATGGACGGTTGTTGAGCTGGACGTGGACGGTTGTTGAGCTGGACGTGGACGGTTGTTGAGCTGGACGTGGACGGTTGTTGAGCTGGACGTGGACGGTTGTTGAGCTGGACGTGGACGGTTGTTGAGCTGGACGTGGACGGTTGTTGAGCTGGACGTGGACGGTTGTTGAGCTGGACGTGGACGGTTGTTGAGCTGGACGTGGACGGTTGTTGAGCTGGACGTGGACGGTTGTTGAGCTGGACGTGGACGGTTGTTGAGCTGGACGTGGACGGTTGTTGAGCTGGACGTGGACGGTTGTTGAGCTGGACGTGCACGGTTGTTGAGCTGGACGTGGACGGGTTTTGAGCTGGACGTGGACGGGTTTTGAGCTGGACGTGGACGGGTTTTGAGCTGGACGTGGACGGGTTTTGAGCTGGACGTGGACGGGTTTTGAGCTGGACGTGGACGGGTTTTGAGCTGGACGTGGACGGGTTTTGAGCTGGACGTGGACGGGTTTTGAGCTGGACGTGGACGGGTTTTGAGCTGGACGCGGACGGGTTTTGAGCTGGACGCGGACGGGTTTTGAGCTGGACGCGGACGGGTTTTGAGCTGGACGCGGACGGGTTTTGAGCTGGACGCGGACGGGTTTTGAGCTGGACGCGGACGGGTTTTGAGCTGGACGTGGACGGGTTTTGAGCTGGACGTGGACGGGTTTTGAGCTGGACGTGGACGGGTTTTGAGCTGGACGTGGACGGGTTTTGAGCTGGACGTGGACGGGTTTTGAGCTGGACGTGGACGGGTTTTGAGCTGGACGTGGACGGGTTTTGAGCTGGACGTGGACGGGTTTTGAGCTGGACGTGGACGGGTTTTGAGCTGGACGTGGACGGGTTTTGAGCTGGACGTGGACGGGTTTTGAGCGGGACGTGGACGGGTTTTGAGCGGGACGTGGACGGGATTTGAGCGGGACGTGGACGGGATTTGAGCGGGACGTGGATGGGTATTGAGCGGGACGTGGACGGGTTGTTGAGCTGGACGCGTCCCTAATGCAGCTCGCGCAAGGGCGTGCTCGGCGGGCGCGGCCCCCGGGGAACCGGGCGATCGGTGGCGGGCGGCGCTGCGGCGGTCGGCGCCGGCGGACGACCGCGGCGGTCGGGCGGCCCGGGCGGCAACAGGTGGCGGTGGGCGCGGCGCGAGCCCCGGTTGACCTCGTGACCCGGGCGGACGGGCGCTGCGCGATGCGCGGATGCTAGGCCCCGCCGCCGCCGCCGTAGACACGCCCCTTCGCGCCGCCGTCGTCACCCGTGCGTGCGAGACGAGTGTGTGGCGGGTGCCGCCCCCCGCCGGGTCGCGCTGTGCTGTGCTGTCTTAGCTCCGTCGATATGGAGAGGCCGACAGACGTGTGGAGTTTCGTGCGGGGGGAGAGAAATCGCGTGGAGAAGCGGTACACTGCCTGTCTGTGATTATATAGTGCTGTCCGCGCAGAGGTGGCGACGTTGTCAAGGTGGTTGACGTCCGGGAGTGAAAAAAACGGCTTGCAGCGTGCGAAATGCTGTAATCAGTTTATTCTTTGGTCTTCTGTGATTTCGCGTGTAGTGTGTAGTGCTGCATCGTCTTCTGTCAGGAAGCGATCCGTCGATTTGAGGCGGTAAACGAGTGTGTGATGATTCTGTGAGAAATTGCGTTTAAAAGTGATTTTTGCCCGTCGGTGATTCGCCACGCGTCTGTAGTGCAGCTCGCTCCCGTATGACGTCGGCTTCGGGACGTTTTGAAGATGTTTACGGACGAGTGAAGTGGTGAGCGGAGCATGTGCGAAATTGCATCTAAAACGGATACACAGTTATTCTATGAGTCATCAGTAGGCTTGAGTCGTGCATCTGGCGCTGTTCGATTTTGTGAGACAACGCTTTCGTCCTTAAGACGATGATGTTATGACCATGGACTGACTGGCCCCGTGAGAACCTGCATCCGAAAGTGAACATTTTGATGTTGTGTTTGGCCTCGGTGCAATGTTGGTTTTAACACGTCGTGTACTGTGCACCGCTGTGAAAGCTAATCACCAGGTGTATGCCTGCAAATCGTCTGTTAGGGAAAGTGCGTGTCTGAAGAAGCGAATGGGATTGCACGTTTCATTAGGAAAATTGAGGCACTCTCTATGCTACGTGCTTAGAAATATTCTTTTTTTTTTTAACCTGTGAGTTTTGAAGGTAGAAAACGATGAAAGTACTTTCACTTTGCAGTCGCATCTGATGTCTTGTAACTGGAACATTGTTTTAACAAAAATATTAAACACTCGGTGAGACGTATTATATTTCCATTTTGCCTGTGAATTGTTGGTTCCTTTTAATTACGACAATTGTTCTTCGCCTAGAAAGTTATCGATAAAGTCAGATTAATAACAGTTATTCTGTGTAAGTATCAAACGCCACTTGTGTAGTACGCAACCCTCCTTTTCTCTTGTCAAATACAGTAAACATAAAAACATACGAGGTGATTGCATTGTCGAGCATTGCAAAGTCAACCGTGTGAACGTGCTACAACGGTTTGCAATACAGTAAACACGTGCGTTTTCATACACGTTAAAAAAAGCACTCTTTCGCAGTATTCGAAAATGGATTTGGTTTCGCAATTAAACGAATGTTTCCTGGTATTATCGATTTAATTACGATGCATTGTCCCTATTCGTGTTACCGTATATTTCAATATTAATGAGGGAGCTTGAATATTCTCAACGAATTTGGTTGTTATAATAACTATGTAGAGATAAAAAAATTTAAAAAGTGACTTATTTATTTATTTATTCTCTAAACTTATAAAACCGGACAGTGAGCTACGAAATCGCCATTTTTTGCAGATTACGTTCAAGTCCCTTGCTCGTCAGTTCGTTAACCAGAAGAATTTGGAGATTGGAGTGCGTTTGAATCTGGGAGACCCATTTCGTTGGAATAACAATTAGACGGAGTAGACAAGCGAACAGTGTGTGCGTGTGCGTGGCTTGGAACCGCAGGGCTTAGCTGGTGTGCCGCAGGGGCGCCGAGGCGGCGTTCGATCGCGGGGCGCGCGCGTGAGGATGCGTGCGTGGTGATGCGTGCGTGGTGACGCATGCGCGTGCCGGTGGCCGAGGTGATGTGCATGTGCGTGGCGGTGGGCCAGTACGCTCGGCGCTGCGCCTCGCTCGTGGCGTGCTGCTCCCCCTACGCCTCGCTGCCCGGCTTCGCCTTCGGCTCCTCCTCCTCCTCCGGCTCCTCCGCCTCCGCCTCCTCAGCGGCCACCACGTGCTCCGCCGCTGCCGCCCCGCCGGCCCCGGCCATGGCCCCCTGCGCCGACGCCACCGCCCCCTGCGGCGCCGCGACCGCAGCCGCCTACGTCGTCACGGCCACCCCTGCCTTCAGTCCTCTGCGGTACGCTACATGTTCAACTTAGACAAGTAGTTGTTCTCGCAAGCTTTTTATCCCGTCACTTTTCTTTGATGTTCTTCTTTTCTCTTCAGTTCATTCTTCTTTTCTCTTATTTCTATTCTTTCTTCAGTTCTCTTTTTTTTAAAATATTTTATTTCTCTCTTATTTCAATTCTTTATTTATTTTCTTATGTTTCTCAAGCTTTTTCGGGCGCTTTTCTTATTCTCGTTGTTCGTATTCTCGTTATCGAATAATTAAATTCTGGGGATGAATTTGTTTCGGATAAAAATTCGACATTATGGAATTTCATTAACCATGAACCATATACCACACCATTAATAGCGATTTGTCTGTGACATATTTTGTACTGCCATCACAATGATGTTTACGTCATTTGTTTATTTTTTAGTGCTTTATGCTGTTTAAGTAATTATGCGAACTCGCATCTTTCTTCGAAAAATGCAACTCCAAAATTATTTCATCTGTTCGTATATAATTCTTAATGTAAATGTTAGATAGTTTGGAGCAGAAGTTTCTTGAAAATTCAGAATCACAAATTGAATAGTATTCAATAGATAGTAATAGTATTGAATAGAATTCCGTATCACAAATAGATCCTATTAGCTGAATACTTTTGGTGCTATTTTACTTTTTTCGGCTTTTATTATTATTATTATTATTATTATTATTATTATTATTATTATTTTAACTCAGCATTTGAGTTGTTGTGGTTTTTGGTGTGTGTAAGAGTTCAATGGTTTTGGTTCATTTGTTCCATTTGCATTTTTCATGCTCTTATCAAGATTGTAGTTGCTGTATTTCTATAGATGGTTTCTGTATGAAAAAAGGAATGTATGCAGAGCATGCGTGTATAGTTGATTCCGCCTTGTAACGGAGAAGTTTGTGGGTATCATATTTGGGTTTCATATTTACAGATTAGAGTCGAACTGATATTAGCAACATTTTTGTTGGAGATATCATCAGGAGTTAAGAGTATTGACCTTGTTGCTGTGGAAATTGAACTTTCTAGTTTGTAAATTGATGCCCATGTTTTTTTGTATTCATTCAAATAGCGGAGGAAAATGCCGCAAAGGAGTGGTATTTTTAAGAGCGATTAATCTTACGCGGATCAAATGTTCAGCGGAGTTATTAATAAATTTGTAGGTTAGGTGAAGCTCAGTATCTCTAATGTTATGTATATTCTTTTTTCTCTTATTTGTTAAATACATTCATTTCATTTATACTGGTGTTCACATTAATAAGTACAAAGGTGAATCACGAGTTCAAAGATTTTTAATTTTTAATTAATCGTTAGCGGATCAAATATTTTGGTGTAGTCTGCCATTTCAGATCTTTGCTCATTTTATTATTGAAAATTTTGTAGTCTATGATTCGTACTGTTGTTTATAGGCGATGAAAAGCAAAAAAAAAAAAAAAAAAAATCGTCTCTTGCATTTTTATCATTAGTGGAGGATGTTGCGTAAAATCTACCCCTAATATATGAATAGATGACATTCTGTTAGACTGTGAAATCAAGTTTTTTACCAAAATTGCTAAGAAATATGAAGAAAAGAGCCAGCTCTAAGTAAAATTCTCGATTGAAAATTGGCATTTGATAGTGTTATGAAAAAGAAAGAAAAACAACTAAAACTTTGCGAGATCAGGTAATCTCATGTTTGGAACAGATCGCAGTAGATAACAGGTGACAGAAAACACGGCGGATGGTTGGGACTTTAAGCAGGAAATAGTTCAGAGGAGCCCAAACAATGTGGAAGCAATTTTAAGTGAACCTCGAAGTTCTCTCGATCCACGTGTGGCAGCACATTTCTAGAAATTTCAGCTACGTTTAAACCGATTCCAGATTCCCAACAAATCATACTCGTCCAGTCCCTTCTCGTTCCAAAACAACGTTTTTCTTCTTTCTTTTGCTTTTGCTGCCTTTCTTTTTTCGTCTTTTCCTTTCTTCTTTCTATCTGAAAAAATCAGCAGCTTCCGGTGTGAACTCAACGAAATTTACGTTTTAATTTACGGAGCGAAATCTACCACGAGTTCATAGACCCGGCCGCTGGAGCATGATGATATGTTGACCCTCCTCCTGCTCCGTCGCGAACTTGACCGCGAGGCGCGATTGGCGCGCCCACGCGGCGCGCGTCACTTCCGCTCTGCCACTTCCGGCATCCGGCCCCCGCCGAGGGGAGGGGGAAGGGGCGAGGCGAGGCGAGGCGAGGCGAGGCAAGGCTTCTGCGAGCGGCGCGCGCCGACGTTTTCGCTTGTTTCGCGTTCGGAATAGAGAGGGGACTGGCTCACGGGAGCGGCACGAAAATGTTCCTTGTTGGGTTTCGTGAATAATGTTGCAACGCAAATTCACAAAAAATGTAGCAAATACTATAACCAGGTTTCGTGATAATACTAGCTGATTTGACCTGCCTCTGCCAGGGAGTACGTATCGAAATTCTCTTTTAGATTATATATATATATATATATATATATATATATATATATATATATATATATATATATATATATATATATAGTTAGTGTGGACGGTAAAGTATTTTATTTCCATCCTTGCCCCACCACTCCATCCGCTCTACCCCTCCCGTCGCGGCAACTATCGTCCCTCCTCCTCCTGCCTTCCTCATTGGTTTAAACTATTTAAAAAAGAAACAGTGATAAAATTTCTTTATGACAGTATCATGTTTCAAGTCGAGATTTATTGGTATAGGAATTTTCGTGAAAATTGGATAACTGGTTGAAACGTTTCTCCAGGATATTCAGATTACAGACATATATTAATGTTCATGTAGAGATTTTACAGACTAATATTATTCACGGTTGTGTGTAAATATGGATTATTCAGAGCGCTCTGTGAAATTTATATGTGGGTATGGAGATTGTTTTAAACTATTCTTTTAATTTTTCCGAAATTAACAATATTTGACGGCGTTGTGACGTCATTTCTGTTCTGAAATAAAAACACAGCCTGCCGTTGAGAATTGAATGGATATTTTGAAATTAGGTGTTTATTGTTCGTCACAGAAATATAACGGTAATCTTGTGTGGTTTGCGTATTGTGTTCATTAAATTTAAAACTTCACCATCTAAGTCCTAAGAGGTAGTTCATGCTTGTAGGAAGTCTAGACGGAAGATTGTCTGTAGATGTCAACGCATACAGTTGTCAGACTTGGCCTGAGGCAACATTTAGTACTGATGGAGGAGCATGGCGATTCATGACCCATCGTAAAAGACACCTCCCATAAAGAGCAACATTTTGCCCCGTCACTCTCATACGCACTCTCACACGAAGTGCACGTACCTAAAGTGCAAAAGGAAAGTATTACTTTCGTCACCCTGAGTTCGGTTCGAGAGAGAAAAATTGGTCTGTTCGAAATTTCAGCAGATTTAACAATAAATACCCGTGACACCTAGAGGTTGTAATTTAAAAGGAAAATAAAACGCACTTCTTGTGGCTTTTCAATGTATTATTCTTATTGCATAGTGGGTTGACGTGGAAATGCGTATCCTGGAGTTTTTGAGGTAAACAACCACGAATCCCACGTGAAAACGCTTTGAATTTTGACAACTTTGACTATTAAATTTAACTATGGCATTTTTAAATGAGTAATTATGAAAGTTTTGTTTTCAGTTATAATATTTAAAACTATTTTTTGACATTGGATTTCATATGATGATTGCTTTTGTCAGAAGTTATTTTAAGAAGGAAAAATAAATTGAATGCAAATTCGTGTGAAGGCAAAATACGTACTACTTTACTTGCCCAAACACAAAGCCAAGCTGTCCGAACAGATTATTATTTCCAATACTACGTCCTTCGCGATTCTTGCCTTGGTCACCCCGCCGGCACATTTAGAGTTTCATCGCCACTTTTAAACAACATAGACTTCCATTTGATCTTCAATCGAATGGGTGAACGGTGAACGGTGTGACGGTGAACGGTGAACGGTAGTGAACGGATGTTTGTGATGTTAGGTCTGAGTTTGGCTTAAATGACGTTTGTGCAGCATCCCCCTGGCGCCGACTGAAAAATCAACCTTCTAGTCCATGCGTTTGTTTGCCTTCTTTTTTTGTACATGGGGTTCTGTGTTCTGCCTTTTATTGGTCCGTTTCATTTCGAATTATGTCAGTGTCTTTTCTGTTGTATCTTTCTGTATCCGTCTCTCCCTACAATCACATTACCATGCATCTACCCCGTCTTTAATGTATATTGTTTTTCCCATTCTTCTACTTCTGCACGTGAACTTGCTCATGGCCTGTGTATATTTTGTCATACGTTTGTTTCTTTTTCGATGGAACTGCTTTGATATTTTAATTTAACTAAAACTTACATTTGTTCTAAATTAGATCAATAAAAAACGATTTCAGCTTCCAAAGCTAACCTAATTAAAGACGTGAGTAGCAACATACAAATGATTACGTTTATATGTAGCATATATGAATTGATGTCTTGAAAAATTGTTTCTTGAATTTAAAATAATACAGTGCAATGAATGTATAATAACAGGAGATATTTGCGTTGGTATGTTGCGGCCATTCATTTGAGCCGACCAGTTGTTTCCTTGAGTTCCCATTGGACGGAGTAGTTAAAAGCACATTGCTGGCTGTTTACGTTTCCCCTCCAATAAAATCCTCCGCCGTCCATTCATTCACGTGATCTGGGATGTTTCTTTTCCTCGCTCTCCTTTCTGTGCTTGCCATTCTCGTGTGTTTTTTCCCATGCCTCCTGTGCACCCTTACTGCGCGTCACGGGAACACACACACACGAACCCGGCGCCCTGCCCCTCCCCTCCTCCCCCCCCCACTCGTCGTAAGCGCTAATTATAGCGCCGCCCGCCTCTCTGCCGCCCCCCCCCCCCCCCGCTTGTGACGGCGCCGCCACGCAGTGCACGAGATCACGAATTTGTGGGGCTTATGCTCATTTGGTGCAAGAGTGTCTTAACTTAACTGTGAAAACGTATTCTTACAAAAGAGACACTGTATTTTGGGAACAACGCAGAAATTTAACGGCATAACTAATTATGGACAGAGCTCACGTGTAATAAGAATAGCTCTTGTGCAGAACCGATTTTATTGTTTAGTTTCTGCACTACGAGTCTGCAATCTGTTGACGTGTTTGGCTTACAAAGGTTAGGTTCAGAAGATCGACGGCGAAAGATGAGTTCACACCCGACAGAAATAAATGTTTATACTTCGATTCAAACATTAACACAGTCGGTTTATCCAAGAAATGAACTGCGTTAACGATGTAAATGATGGATGTGCATTTCGGTTAAACTTGAGCAGCTTGACGTTGTCATCACTGTAGTGATGCCATTGGGGTGACGTTCAAGCTCCGATTGGATGACAGCGTCACAGCTGATCAAGTGCAACGGAGTTGATGTTTTAATCGAAATATACGATTTCAGTGGCGGTGGCACTATCGGCCCTTGCGGTGACCACGACGATCGTCTTGCGTAGTCAAAGGGTTTCGGTCGTATCATTTGAAGCCATTCCGGGTTGTGGCCTGCCACAGACTCTCCCTTTTTTGCCTGCGCGGTTAAACAGTTCAGGTAAAATTATCATGCGTCTTGATTACGCGCTCCTTACACGTTTCGTCACAGCTGAGTTACCGTGCTGTGTCACATGCCGCGAAAACGGAAGTTTTGTTTTGACGTCGAGTGTTTCATCCTCCCCAGTGTGTTTGCACATCCATCACTTACGTCGTTAACGCAGTTAATTTCTTGGATAAGGAATTTGTGAAAGTCTTATCATTGCGTGAGTTTCTGCTACGTTGACGTATATTGTATTGACGCGTAGAAAAAATGATACGCCGAAGCTCTTGGAACGAATAAATAATCTATTAATAAAATGATGAATCGTAGAAAAACAATTTCGAATGCGAAAGTGTGGATATTCATTACAGGAAATGAAAAGTAAGCTCTGGGTCGAGTTTCCAGTTCATACTAAAACAATAAGTTGTATGGATTCAGAACGCAAAGTTCCAATGAATTCAGGTAGTGCGTCTTCAATTTTTATTATTATCATGTGTTATTTTTCGAAATTATACGGTCACATGCAAATTTGTCTTTCCTCGAATGTGTATTCATAAGCACGGAAAATATCTGTTAAATGTGATTTCCAAGTTCTTGATATGGGCACGCTTTGCTGAAATCGCAGGCTTGTATTCGTGTTTTTTTCCGGATCTAGGGATCTATCAACGTACTTATAAAATAATTCGATTAAAACATATTTTCAGAAAGTTAATAACCACTGCTAATTACAGTTGAAATTCAGTATTAAATGAAAAGTAGGTACAATCGTGAATTATAAAACCGAACAAATGTTCAAAAATGGCATGCATTGTACATTTCGTTTTCGCAACCCTGGTGTCTACCTTGTTCCGAAGATAACGGATATATGGGGGCTTAGGTTTCCAGATTTTAAAAATGAACCATAAATTTTTCTCATACATAATGAAGACATTGGTAAGCAAGGACAGGTCTATTTAATTCCATCCGCATTCTTGAATGTCAAGAGAAGTGAATTAAAAATTGTGTTACTTCCATCTCAAAAGAAAAGTTATGCTCGAAAAAGTTTTCCAAACAAACATATCAATAGTATTTAATTAACCAAACTCGTGCAATAAAGTATAGTGTTGTGACACTGCACTTAGTGATAAAATGAAAGATAACTTAGGATGAAGAGATGTGAAATGTACGGCTGGGTAGGTGAGCTGACGTTCGTGGTCACGTATTTGCGCCCACTGTGGTGTTTCTGCACGGCGCCCCAACCGCCGCCGTCACTGCCATCTCCGCTACCACAACCACCTCGGCCAACACCATCGCCGCCGCCGAGACCACCACATCTGCCAACACCACTGCCTCCACCGCCCCCGACCCCCCCCCCTGTCACCACCCCGTCCTCGCCCCCAACGCCGCCACTACCATCGACGCCGCCGTCCGCCGCCGCTGCCATCGCCACTGCCGCCGCCACAGCTGTCACACCTCCGCACCGTCTCCTCCATTGACACTTCAACCTACGACCGCGCCACCGTCGCCGCCACAGCGACCACGACCACTCCCGCCACCGCCACGTCCATCGTCACCACTCCCACCACCTCTACGTCCACCATTACCACTCCCACCACCGCTACGTCCATCATTACCACTCCCAGCACCGCCACGACCACCGCATCTGTCACCCACCTCCAAATACTGCAACGTCACCACCGTCGCAGCAAAGACCACCTCCTCCTCCTCCACCACCGCCGCAGCTACCACGTCCTCCTCCGCCGTCGCCACTGCTATTTCCTCCACCACCTCGTTGGCGTCTGCCGCCGCCGCCGCCGCCTGGCGGGAGACAATCAGTGTGTCGCGAGCGCGCGCCTGCGACGGCTGTGCGTGCAGCGGGCGGCGCGTGTGGCTGTGAGGCGGTGCGCGCGTGCGGTGGCGCGGAGAGTGGTGTGCGTGTGTCGGTGCGTGGCAGTGCGTCAAGATTACGCTCCTGGTGCGACCTCCCGCGGTACGACCGCCCTGCCCCGGCGCCGGCCCTGGCCCCGGCCGCACCTGATGCTCCCGGTGCCTCTGTGCAGCCCACGCTCGTCGCCTCGCCTCCACTGCGCACTTAGGGTCTAGCCGGTTCAGTGAGTCGAGTGCAAATGCCAGTTTGTCGCTCGCAGGTCGCAGTGACCAGATGGGAATACTTTTCTTCCACTGATAACATTCAAGACTGGAATTATCGAATGTGTTGAGTGTCAAACTCTCGTCTTGTAGCTTAATATGAAAAGGTTATTTCATTAAATGGTTTTGTGGATTCTATAGGTATTATCATCATATATTTAGTACTTCCAAGTATGTAATATCATTGCAACTTCTTGAGAAATGTTTAATTAATTTTTTTTTTAATGGGAGCCAATAGTGCTCTTTGTGCTCAACACTTCCGATAATTCCAGCCTAGAATTCGATTCACTAGATCCACCAGTATTAGGGTAGAATAGTTAAAAGAATTAGACAATTTGCTGACTGAACTTTCGATTAGATTTCTGAAGGAAACACAAATTTCTGTGACATATTTGCAGAACAAACTAGCCTGCAAATGCAAGTTGAATTGTGTTTCTAACAGAGTTCAGTGCCTCAACTCGACCCAAGCTGTTTGCACCCGGGGATGGGGACATAGCCAAGTGGCTGGTATAATTAGGTTGCCTCTTTCGTGGTTTTTTTATTCGCCCTCTGACTCGACTCGACTTCGATTGTTAAAACAATTGGGGAAGGTTTGTGGTAGTAAATTTACGAGAAAGCCACTCGGATGTTTAACATTTTGGAGGGAACTAGATCTTTCCGTTTTCGTTCTTTTTCTCTTTTCTCTTTCTTTTTCTTTCTTTCATTATTTTTCTTTCTTTCCTTGGAAAACGCGCAGAGACTAGAAAAGATTTTCTTTAATGATTCTGATAGTCATGCACGTGGTCGGATTTGGCAACGAATACGAATAATATCACGTGAATAGGTTCACATAGTTTGAAAATTGAGTTCGTTGTGCTATTGCGATGGGTTGAAATACAAGTGATGGGATTGAGTAAGTGAATCTGAATGCAGTTGAGATGGATGAAACTAGTATCTGAAACACACAGTCAGGATTCAGGAAGAGGAACTTATAAACATGTAAACTAGGAGTTTATTTCGATATCGACATCAACGTCCATCTGTTTAAGAAATGAATATGGAGATAAAGGAGACATTGTCATATTTATTTTTGATGACTTGTTGCGACGGGCCTTTGGTGAATGCGGCCATCGTTGGATGTTTGCGTTTGATAACAAGCGTCTCAAGCAAATAAGTCAGAGTAGCTCTTGGGAACGTAGGCTAAGAAGTATGAATCACCCTTCCACTATTCTCGTCTGCTGTTCGCTGTACATACTTCTTTCGAGTGAGCAAAATCGTTAGTAAATTTGCGGTATGACGTGGATATTATTAGATTACCCTTGGGTTAGTATTTCTTCCCCTTGCAAAATACGTTTAACCAAACAGGCAATACGTATTCACAATTTCAAGGAGCGAAAAGTATAAAAAGTATTAGGTTATTTTTTCCGAATTTTTACATCTTTGTACAGTTTTGTATTGAAAATTACTTTATTTATCGCCATGGATGAAATGGAAAATACTAGTCAAATAACATTTCATATTAGTATGATTTCAATTTGTTTCATTGAAATGTTGGATCCAGGTCCATTTTCCTGACAAATATAACAAGAAATGTACTTAGAAATTTTATGGTAATGACTGGACATCAATAATTTTTATAAAGTAAAGAATACAATTTAGAGATCGTCAAAATACTAGAATGCCTTAAAACGCTTAAATTTCCAAGTTGGTGACGGTATAATGCAGTGGTGAGACGGAAACGAAAGTAAAATGCTACCTGACTGTTGCATGGCATGCAAATGACTTAACATGCGTGAACATTGCTTGAGCACAAAAGTGCAAGTCTCTGCCTTTATTAGGAGCAGTAAGAAGCATATCTGATACGTACTTCTTATCTGTACGCGCATGCCATTAAGATTAGATCCGGAGATCGAGGGATTTGAATGATACTGCTGGTTTCATACAGTACACGTTTCACACGTGAGGTGGACAGCGAAGAGTTGGCGTGACGATTGGCGAAATCGTGTGAATGTTTAGAATTGTAGTGAAAGGTGGCTTCCATCATTGGTGGATGGTACCGAACTTGCTTCGCAGATCGAAGATGGAGTGTTCAATTCAAGCGGAGGGAGATGTATCGTCAGGGCGATAATGATAATGCACTTTGAGCATTCTTTTACTTCGGTAAAACGTCAGCTGCGTCAATTTCATATCTTTTTAGGATGTAAGTATTGTTCACCTTTTGCTGTACTGCTATAGACAGATTTCATTAAATGAAAGTCCTGGCTTAACATCTTAGTGTTGACAAATTATATTCGATTCTGTTCGAAAGCAAGTTAATCGGAGTGTGGAACAAAATAATTTTATATACAACAGACTGCTGCAAAAATGTAGATCGTTATCCAGTTCAAAGGGCGTGGTCACTTTAGTTAAAAGCCAAGTGGAGACTGAAAATTAAAATAAATAAATAAATAAAGCGTGCTAAGCGAAATGATGCTCGGCATTCGCGTAATCGGAGAGCAGAGTCGGAGTGTGGAAGTTAATCGGAGTGTGGAACAAAATAATTTTATATACAACAGACTGCTGCAAAAATGTAGATAGTTATCCAGTTCAAAGGGCGTGGTCACTTTAGTTAAAAGCCAAGTGGAGACTGAAAATTAAAATAAATAAATAAATAAAGCGTGCTAAGCGAAATGATGCTCGGCATTCGCGTAATCGGAGAGCAGAGTCGAATGCGAATCAAAGGGGAGATGAGAGGATCAGATCACAACGGATCGATGTCAATATCATCGAACCTAAATTAGAGGTATCTCATACATATATATCATACAAGATGTCAAATAATTTAAACATTCTATTTCGCATTTACCCATAAATTTTGTACGTTCAGATACATTTTTCAGAACATAAATTCAAGTAACAGAACTGCCAAGTTCGTTTCGAAACCCTTCGAGAATGTAATGATGTGGATTAGCCAGAGCTGCATCTGAAAGTGATATTGGAATGTCGTAATGTTGTTCAGTATTGGGGTTGGTCAGAGCCACGGGGCACAGCATGTTATCGGCACGTGCTTCAGAGGAGCGGAGGCGTGGCATGGGCATGGGGATGGATAGGGTGGGGTGGGGTGGGAATGGATGCGGAGTGGCAGCGGCGACGTGACGACTGAGCTGCGCGCGCGATACGGTTTCGCCACTTCCTTCCGCCGATACCCGCGTCCGCCGGCGGCCGCAACTCGGCCCTGCTCCCCTCACGTCCCCCGACCTCCCGACCACCCAGACACGCGCCTCCCGCCACGCCTCGCCACGCCTCGCCTCGCCTCGCCTCTCCCCGCCTCGCCCCGCCTCGCCCCGCCTCTCCCCGCCTCGCCCCGCCTCTCCCCGCCTCTCCCCGCCTTGCCCCGCCTCCAACCGCCTCGTCCCGCCTCGTCTCGCCTCGCCTCGCCTCGTCTCGCCTCGCCTCGCCTCGCCTCGCCTCGCCTCGCCTCACCCCCACATCGCACCTAACCCTCCTCGCCTCGTCTCGCTTCGCCGCGCCTCCCGTCCCGCCTGGTCATTTTCTATCGCTACTTCACATCTTGCTGTGCTGTGCTGTGCTCTATCACTAGTCAGTTACAGTGCGTTACGGCCGCGTGCAATTTATTGGCTCCTTTCGAAATCTGTGGATCTTCAGATATAATAATAATATTTTTATTTGGCTACAATTGGCTGATTGCCAGGTGATAGCCATAACCCTACAGTTTTACAATATATGAGCATTTATAATTCAAAAACAATTTACCATATAAAAACAATTTACAATACACTCCTTTCGAGCATATACACTCAATATATAAACATACACAGACCTGTATACATCTATGGCACATATATACACCCATACACACACACATACATATATACATATATATACACATACATATATATACATACATATATACATACATATATATACATACATACATATACATACACATGCACACATTCATACATACTGTAACGTTTCTCCGTGGTGAATTAAAACAAACAAATATTATTTAAACAAAGAAGGTTTATTCGTGAATAACTATACACTAAAATCTACTGACACTAAAAACTACTTGGTCTATTTACAGATATATTACACTTAATTATTTACACTGTTACACACGACTCCGTTCTCTTGATTTATTTACACAGTTCACTTCTTACACACTATTTATTTAAACAGTTCTCTTCTTACACCTTATTTATTTAAACAGTTCTCTTCTTCTACAGTATCAGTCAGTCCATGCACCGTCCACGGTCCACTGCACTTGACCCCAATTCCCTGCACAGACCACAATTCCTGGCGCAGACCACACTTCACTGCGCACACCAGGGTCCACTGCACTGCTGTTTACCGCGATGCCCACTTCACAGCTCAGCTTCCACTGCAGACTTCAAACTGCTGACTGCTGTTTCCCCACTGCACCACTGCTTACCGCGATGCACCCTTCACAGCTCAGCTTCCACTGCAGACTCAGACTGCTGACTGCTGTTCAACCACTGCACCACTCTTCACCGCAATGCACACTTCCCAGCACAGCTTCCACTTCGGACACACTGACGGACTGACGTATTACTGCTCACTACTGACTGACTCGCTAACTCTGACTTCTGTAACCCTTTCTCACTGTTGACTGCTCTCACTGAACTCGCGGCCGCCGGCAGCGCGTATTTATACCTGCCCGGCGCTTGTCTCGAGGCACCTGGCTCATTCTCGGCATTTCTCCGCGGCTCGCGGATTGTCCGGTACCGTCTAGTTCGGGGGGGACGGGGAGGGGCGGCGGCCGATGACGCAATCCACGCGCAGCGACTTCGGCAGGTGATGCAATATTCGTTACAATACATACACACACATACATACACATTCCTATACATGAATGCTCACTCTCACGTTCACACATAACACGAACACACACACACTTACCCTACATATTATACATGCCTACATTTAAATGAAGAACATATATTTAGTTACACCTAGTAAACATGCAAAAGGTTTCAAGTGTAGAATCACCGCAGAACAAGAAAGGTCTTCCTACGAGTATAATAAATTGTTAGTGATGAATTTGCAATTTTAATAGAGATGTACATTTTCTTGATGGAGAATCCGTACCAAAATGAACGTGTATTGTTGATTAATTCTTTCATGTAAATTTGTTTTGCTCCGAATTGTATATTTATGAATTAGAAATTGAAAATATTAGATGCCACGATCAAATCAGAGATAAATTCTATTTTGTTGCGATTGGAAATTCTTTGATTGTGAAGACATGATTATCTGTGTTTTTTTTAAATACTATTCAACTTAGTTGTTTCTCTGCAATTAGAATCGGGATGTTAGTTCTCGTTTCCTGAGTGGTTTTTTAGAGTGATAACTCGAGTCATCCCGTGATATTTTGTCATAGAACATTACGAATCCGTCGACCCTGTCATAACGTTGATCATATGACTAATGCAATGGGAGCAGTACCCTTAGAATAGAAGTTGCGCGTTCCTTAAATGCACTTCAGAGTTTTTAGGGGTTTGCAACGGGCAGCCGCAAAATAATACACATTAATGCAATTAAGGAGCTATGGCAATTGCGCCTGGGAATTGACGGGGGGGGGGGAGCACCACCTCGCCGCTATTCCAAAATTCCATGCCGGGACCTCCACCGGCTTCGTCCGCGACCATACATCAAGCCGCTACAGCCCCGAAGCCAGGATAACCAAAAAAATGCTTCGGAGCCCGTTCTCCAGACTCTTACCAAATGGACCTCCAGACCACACCCGTGCCCTATAATGGGAGGCCCTAGAGATCATATCCCTTTAAAAACCTGTCGCGAACCCGATTGTTAGCCACAAATTCCACGGGAATCCAACTCTGTCCTCATCTGTGGAAACGAAAGCGCTATCCATCACGAGGCCCACGAACTCGGAAGTAAATCAAACAGCACGTTCTTTCTCGCCCTTAGTGCTTTCTCGTTCACGAACTCTAAAGAAAAGAACGAATGGGGGAAAGGGGTGAAATGCCAGTTTTTCTTTGTGACTGTCCGTCTTTTTACCCAGGCGGGTTAGGACGAAGCGGTGGGACTGTATGGTATCCCGAATGTGCGCGATGGGGACTCCTTTCAGAATTAGACGGTCTACTTCTGCCGCATTTGGCAGTTCTCTAGCTCGCGTGTTGGGAGTCGAAGAATCGTTGAAACGTTTTACAAATCGACCGATCGAACTCCAGAATAAGACTCTCTGGCACGGTTCACCGTCGTACCGAGCAAAGCGGGTCAGATGCTTTGCGATTCTTCTGTCTCTAACGAACGGCGGGTATTGTTTTGCGGAAAGGGGGGCGGGGATACCCGGCTTGCTATTTTCCCTCGGCGCCAGGACGTGCGACCGTCCGACAAAGATTCGCCTGTGCGACTCGTTCAGAAATAGCCCGTGCCTCCCGCGCGCGAGGGGGTACTCACCCGGCGCGGAGGCTCCTCTGAAGCAGCGGACAAGGCCAAGACCGCGACTGGCAGACCGGGTCTATTTACGTCCACAAAATGGTACGAGCGCGGGTGCCTCTGGAGTAGACAAAGTCGGACGCAAACAAGGGATTTCCACTTCTTGTAGAGTTAACGGGGAACTACCCAACAAATAATGGGGGAAATGTGGCACTATATCGGATGACGAGAAACATTATCGTCGACAAAATTAGAACTCATTTCCTGTGAAAAAAGTGTATGATGTGTGTTTTATCAATGATTGGAAGTGCTGAACCGATTTCTGGAAAGAAAACAAGGAAAATCGAGAAAACGCAAGGAAATGAATGCGCAGAAAGTATACAGGAAAAACGAAGGGAAAATGAATGCTCGTGACAATAATGATAACGTTTGATGTGTCAATTAACAAAGGGAGGAGGTCATGGGGCGTCAGTAGTACTAATCGGGTATGACAGAGAGTAACATTCTGTTTGAAAATGTCTTGTAAAGTGACCCGTATATTACGAAATATTTCAGTTATTACACATTGTGTCATAATTACTCATTTGCGTCTCACGTTGTCAATGTGTTAATAGGGGGAAAACTTTTAGGGGATATATGAATTTTAAACTGTTCTAGAAAATGTGCCGAATTCTTTGCACAGACAGATTTAAGAGAGGAAATTTAGGTGGGGGGGGGGAATTGAAAAGAGATTTAGGTTACGGGTGTGGTGCACCTGTAGTTCGAATGACCGGCAATGAATAGCAATAGCAAATTCGAAGTTTGATCTGCAAATAAATAAAAAACATCGGGGCAATAACATGCTATGCCACTATACACAGTTTTGAGCAAAATGAAAGGAAAGGTTTAAACATTTCCATAAATAAGCAAGATAAAGAACATTAATTTATGAATTATACTTCCATCTCACGGCGAATCTTTAAAATAAAAACCCAACATCTAGAGACATCTACGGGGCGCCGAAATTCACTAATATCTCAGTTTCATCAGAAATGTGGCATAGTATGTTATTGCACCAAGGTCTTGAAATATAGTTTACTTTTTGGCGAAAGCGATGACTGAGCAGAACGCAATGGCCAGCCGGGTTTTGCGACGGCGCCTTGGCAGCCTGACTGAGCGTGGGCGGGCAGCGCGTTCAGACAGACCACGCCTCTTGCACCGTCCGCGCAAACACTGCGCTCGCTGCCAATCGTCAGCGCTTGGACCCGATTTACTCGCTTACAGCTGACGAACGAATTCGGGAGATTTAGCGAACGCGCGTAGGCTCTGGGGCCGCTTAGTGCATGCGCGTGTTCTCTTAAAATCGTTCGTCCAAAAGGAAATGATTGAAGCAGGTCGTACAGAACTGTAAGATACTGTCGTCTTATTTCAAGCGAATGTGCGTCGGCGATTTCCTGACTTGACTTGAAGCGTGTCTTTCCAACCCTGACTCTGACAAACGTGTTCAGTAGAAGTACGGTACTTCGCTGGACAGTGATTCAGTTCTTTTCTTTCTTAAAAGAAATTGGAATATCCCCTCATCAGAACATTTTTCTCCAATCCGAATAATAAGTTGGAAAACTTGATGACCTGTGTTATCTGTTCCTTTGCAGATGCCGTTACTTTGGCGAATCAGAATATCAAATGATCATATGTATGGTATTACGACGTTTTCAATGTAACCCGTCATCGGGTAGTTCGCCGCTCTTTGCTATCCCTGAGAAGGGGATCTTGTTTGCACGAATTCCGCGTTCGAAAGGAGCTAAACTTCTGGTCATTTCGACACATCAAGCCCCGTAGCGTATGTATGAATAAATCTGTTTACATACGTCTTTTACGTGAAAAGTAAAAAAAAAAATAAACAAAAATCTACCGGAAGAAAGTGTTGGGAGGCGCGTGACGCCCGTGCCCTGCGCTCCGCTGAAAGTGTTGGCCCGGGGAGGTACGTGTTGCTGGGCGCCGCAAAGCAGGTGGGCGGTGGTGTTCGCTCGCGGGTCAATGGCTAATAGGCGCCGGGCGGCCGGGGGCGGGCGCGGGGTATAAATAGACGGCGCCGCCTCCGGAGATGGATCGCCCCGGGCGAGGAAACAGCTCTTGGTGAATGAACGGCGTGGAAGGGAAGGGCGGGGCGGGGCGGAGAGGAGGGGAGGAAGTGATCGCTGATGGAGACGTCGGACGCCCGCCACGCGCGCCCTCTGCGCTCCTCGTACGTCGTCGGCCCCCGGTGATCGCGGCGGGCGGGCCGAAATGGCCCTGCTCTAATGACAGCCCACGCGACGAAATTTACTAAATACAGGATCCTCGGGGAGGGAATGAGAGGAAATTCCCCGCCCCGCCCCCTAAAATTTGACAGTAACTATAAGTTTCAACTTGTCACGAAACTTTCAGACAAATATATTTTCGGATAACAATTGAAACGAATAAAATGGTATCGCAGCATGAACTGAGCGTAGCCCGCGACATTTTACCTAATAACGCATTTGACCATACATTTTATATTTCCCTTCCCCAAATTTCTCTTTTGATCCGTTCCTCCTAAATACGATGTACGTCCATTGACAGAAGCTAAAAAATTGAAGAGTGCCAGGTCTAGATGGGATTAATCTGAACTTAATTAAATACGGCGATACCTCGTTAAAAACTATTTTTTTTAATTTATTGAATGCCTGTCAGGAGATTTGTCCGGATTCCAGAAGAATGGACAAAAGTGAAGGTAATATCACTATTAAAAAAAAAAAAAAAAAAGGAAATAGAAAGTAAACCACAGAACTACAGAGCAATTACTTTGATAAATGTTGCTTAATTTTCTTGATGATCTCTTCAGGTATTAGGAGTCCCCTGTTCCGTCTTCAGCATGCCATCTTAATCTTTGATGGCATCACTTTCACAGCGAGGTCTATAATGATAAGATTTGTTTTGGGATGCGGTCACTACTCATTCTATATAGATGTTGGGACCATCGGGGATCCTGTATTCTTCTACTTCATTAATGGGAGTACTTCTAATTGTTCTCTTATTAGCTAACTTTTTATTTTGTTTAATACAATGTAGCTTTTGATTTGACTCGAGAACCTCTTCCCAGACGTCTGAATTCTCGTAAAATCTTTCTTTTGAATGGTTCATGTCTCGCATCCGTAGGGATATATGAATGGCCATTATTTTATGAAATTTAGTTGGTGTTTCCTTTCTTTTTTTGTTTCCCAGGCACTAAATATAATTGCATTAATATATCCCCCATGCCGGCAAAAGTAGTACGTCCAAAAATTAGGCTAACCAAAAAAGATTTGCTATTGAATTTACTCTACGCCATGGAACACCTTGGACTTGCTTTACTAAATGCGAAACTCTAGGCATGTAACTGTAACTGAATTTTACTGTTATGTTGCCATGCTCTGTAAAAAAAATAATTCAGCGCGACATACACCTCTTAAATACATGTAAAAGTGTAGTAAAATTCGACTACGAAAATAATACGAATGAAATGAGTCTCTCCTACGCGAATAAATATTACAACTAATCATTTGGAGTAGAATTACGCAAAACTGTAAACGAAGACAAAATGTTACTGGCGTTGGGTTCACATGGATTATATTTGATTGCATCATCGAATTGGAAAAGGCCCAACATTTCTGATTGCAGTTGAATGGGTGACTTCATGTCTTAATTATGTAGATCTAGTTGAATATTGGAAAGAAAATGAGTTGCACGGAAGCCTCCACCCGAGAGTGTTACTGGGCAGTGCCCTGCGCCGCCTCTCGCCGGAAGGGCTGCCGGGCGCGCGCGGCCGGATGCCTCGCGGCTGACTCACGCGCCCGCGCCCGCGCCTCTCGCTTCGCGGAGCCGCCTTGGCCGCGCCGTCGCGCTTACGTAAGGCAAATCGCCCGTGATTTCTACGCGGGGCGACGCGCGCTCGCGTATTCTTATGGGGAGACGGTGGAGGAGGACGGGGCAATGTGGGACGAAGTGAATAGATTGGTCAGAGCGGGAGCCTGCCTGGGGGAGGGAACGGGGCGACCGGCGCTTGCTATTCTTATGGTGGGGAGGGGGAGGGCGATTGAGTAGGAGGGACGAAGAGGCGGAGATTGGTCTAGGCGGGGCGTGCTACAGTGAGGGAGCTGTCCCCGAGCGAGTGGCGGCGGGGAAGGGGGAAGGAATGTGTGGCCGCCCCTGCCTCCGGGGGCGTGGCGCGGAGTGCGTGACGTATGTGGCCGGACGGTGCGTGGAGGGGCGGGCCGCCGCCCACCTGTGCGCGGCGCCGGGCGTGTCCGTGGCGTGTATTTGTGGCGCGTGGCTAATTCGCGGGGCGAGAGCGCGTGCCCCGGCGGGTCTGTCTCGTGGGCGCCCGGCTACACCGGCCGCGGCTCTCTGACCCTGCCCTGCCCTGCCCTGCCCTGCCCTGCCCTGCCCTGCCCTGCCCTGCCCTGCCCTGCCCTGCCCTGCCCTGCCCTGCCCTGCCCTGCCCTGTGCCCTGCCCTGCCCTGTGCCCTGCCCTGCCCTGTGCCCTGCCCTGTGCCCTGCCCTGCCCTGCCCTGCCCTGCCCTGCCCTGCCCTGTGCCCTGCCCTGCCCTGCCCTGCCCTGCCCTGCCCTGCTCTGTACCATGCTTTGCCCTGCCTTGCCCTGCCCTACCTTATTATGACTTGGTGTATCCTATTCATTTACCTGCTTTGTCCTATCCTGGTCATGGTGCGCTGTGCCGTACCATTTCTATCACATCCCATCCCTACCTAACCTCTCCGTTCGCCAGTGCTACCTTTTCCGTTACTCTGCCCCTCACCATCCTGCCACGCCCACACTCATTCAGGCCCTCGTCATTGACCTCTTTCCCCAACCGTCTTGTTCGGCCCAGTTCCTCGCTTTCTGGGTTCAAATCTCAAGTTCGATTCTGTTAGTTGACGAAAACGAAGGAAGCATTTCTATTTGTAGCTCAAAATTACCATAAACGAATATTCTATTGCCGACAAAAATAGTTTGCCATATTTTGATGAAAACTTTATAATGAACTGATATTGTTTAATTCGTACACGTTTTTCTGTTCATTTCCTTCATATGCAATTTGAAAGTTCAGAGTGGCCTCGCCGCTCTGCCTGACGATGGTATTCCCATACCTGCCTGCAACCCATGACCTACCTGGTTGCCCTACTTGCCGTTTCCACTTTCCGCCACGCACCTGGCCTGCGTCGAATCCAGAGAGGCTTGAGGGTTTAGGCTCGCCAAGACTTTTCGAGCCTTCCTTGTTCTTGTGGGATGAAGCACGACGGCGGTGGCTTTCTTCACGGAGAGCAAGCGCAGTCATTTGTCACGTGTGGCGATGCGTACCGCGGACCATAATTTTTAGTTTTTGCTTTGATGCGTCGAACCGGTGAAGAAATGTGTTTGTGATAACAACCTCATATTTAGACGCAAAAGCCTTTTCGTTAATAACGTTCCTAGCAGAACTAAGAAAATTGTATCTTCAGGGACCACCTATGAGGTTGCACCGTCAAAGCAGATTTCTCCGTTGATAGCAAGTCCCAACACCGTCTCACGAAGTGAGGGAGTCCCCAGTGAAGTACATAAGTTCTTCTGAGAGTCTCGGCTCTCAAGGCACATTGTTCCCTAAAGATTGCGAGGGCACAAATTCCCCGCGTAGTCGTGAAAAGAAAACCTTCCGAAGTGAGGAGACCTTTCTTCGACGCGAGGGTTTGCGAGCACGAGACAACGAAGTGCACGAGGAAACGTTACGCTTAATTTTACGCGCCCTCCAATGTATAAAGACTCGTCCTGAGCCAAGTCAAGCGCGATTTATTGGCTGAAAGTGTCAAGGCGGATGAAGAGAACGCTCTGTCAGTAACCGACGACGTCCACAGTGGACAATAACCTTTAGTAGTGCGGTCGATGTATATTTGTAAGAAGCGCGGTGGACATCGTTTCGATTCCCAAGAGTGGACGTCAGACGGCGTCCAACACCGTTCCACGAAGTGAGCTAATACTCTGCGAAAAACAGAACCACCGTGATTGGGCAAAAGAATTCGTCCCAAGAAAGAAGTACTGTGTTGGCATCGCACGATCGATGGCATGGCAGGAAACGGCGGGTAACAACGCCACTAGACCCCGACATCCGCGGTGAAAAAGTACTCTTCCCCCTACGCGCTGTCGGCAGAATAAAAAGTGTATTCAAATCGAAACGGTGCGTTATTTTGCTACGTGTGACTAGTCGACTCACAAAGCGACGAACTCCATGAGGAAAACATAACCCTTCCTTCTCTGCGCTGTCGAAAAAAAAATATCGTTCCCCGAAGCCTGCTCCATTTTGCGCGTCATGACTGGCCCATCGGACGCCGTCCAAGCGAGGGGGACGCCGTCCCACGAGGCGACGCCTCCATCGTTCGGGCGGCGGGGAAGGTCGGGGGCGGGCGAAGGCGGGAATCGTGTTTCGTTTGTTTGGCTCCGCGTCGCTCCCCGACGAGACGGGCGGGCGGTGGCGGGGCCGCGCTGCCCAACAGAAATACTCGCGCGACGCCGCCCCCAAGGTCGCCAATCACCTACGCCCGCGCGTCTTATGCTTTTTCCGTCCTTTTTTTCTCTTTCTTTTTTTTCCCCTCGTTCCCGTCAAGCGCCACTCTTTATTATCGCGACTCGTTTCGTTTTTAAGCGCCGACGCTGCTGCCAACTGTCGCACGGCTTCCGCACGGCGGAATTAGGAATTTCGAGGAAGAATTTACGTGAATTTGAGAGCGCAGAGTGTTTTCTTGCTGTAATTTATGTGGCCTGTTGGGCTCATTTCTTAATATTTCTAAATCTGTCCATGAAAGCTACGCTACCGTTTAGGCATAATTGAAAAACTTGTCGGTAACTTTAGAAATTGTCTCACTCAGGCTCTACAACCTCAGGGCATGTTTAATATGTACACGGGCCTTACTTAATCTCAAACAAGGGTTTCAAATTTGGTTTTTGCCTGTTGCACTGCGGGCGGTCGCCCCCGCATTGTCCCATCAAGGATAATGCATAAAATTGATGATAAATTATCATGTATCTGATGTCAGGGCCGTTGAAGTGGGCATCCCACTTTATGTTCCATGGTGCAGTGGTAATCTGCGGGCCACTGTGTGACCCTCCATTTATCAGTCCGTCGAGAGAGGGAGAGGAAAGGCTCAGGCGCGATCGGCTCAGCATAGTGGAAGGCGAATGGGTCGCAGGACATTGCGGCAGGGAACCGCAAGGCTTCTGGCCAATTCTTACATTTGAGTAGCCTTCTTCTAAAGGACCCTAAGTATGATGAAATTATTGGTTCCCCTGATAATATTGAAATATTGAACATAAGCAATCGAGATTAATATGAAAATAACAATGTCATATGCATTAAAAATAATATTCAATATTTTAACATATTTATGAACTACTATATATTAAAAAATGAAATAGGGGGTCTGTCTTCAAAGGGCTCCAAAGCACGGTGAGTCTCCTCGTGCGTTAATCATCCGCGTCATGCAGTCCGCGGGCGCTTGTTGGCAGCGCCGTTGGGAAACTCGCGGCGTTATGTCCTCTCCTCCTCCTGCTCCTCCTCGTATGATGGAGCCAGCCCCTGTGGGCGAGCGGTGTGTGTCAGCGGCGTGTGTCGTGCAGGGGGGGGCGGTGGCGGTCGCCGCGGGGCGGACAGCGTGTCCTCACGCCCCTGGCGGCGGTCGCCTGAGTCAGCCAGGTGCGCGCGCGCCAGCCCCGTGCATTAGACGCGCCCGTCTCCTGCGCGTCGGCGCTTCAAAGCGCTCGTCCGTTGGGCTGGCGAGATGGCTGGGGTTTGTCGGCTGTTTTGACGTGATGCGACTTCAAAATCGGTTCGTGGAGGAGAGGGACTTTAAAATTTGTCCATGGAGAAGAGTTTCATAAAACCTCGTGAAACTCAAAAAAACTGTGTTACTATTTTCCAAAGCACGCAGGAATCAATTACAATTCTTCATACTGCAGGAGGTCAATTGATTCAATTTTTCCTTGAGGATGGCGAGACGTCGGATGGGATACAGAAAGCAAATATCTGAATGTTCAGTTTATGTAAATGTATTGACTGTTCAAGATTGTGACTGCCAAAATTATCTGGGTAATATTATTGACTAATTTTGAAAATCCTTCACTGTTAGAGGTTTAACAAATTTGAATATTACACAGATTTAAGTGCGCAAACTTTCACGATACAGGCAACGACTGGCTCGTAAACTGCCAAAAATCAGCAGCCGATACGTTTTTTTCATGAGATTTACCCGAAGGTCCGTGCCCACTCTGACGGGTCAAACCGTACGGGTAGAACACTCGTACTGCGAATTTGGGGAAAGCAAAGACTCTAAAGTATTATTATTATTATGATGATGATGATGATGATAGTGATGTTAAGCTGAGATTTCCGCTTTTCCGGAGGTAAAATCCTGTCTAAAGCCGTGGATTTTTCAGGGCGAGAAAATCCTTCGTACGCCTTCCTTCGGAGGGGAAGTAAAGCCGGCTGTCCCATGTTAGTAGATTTACTTGCATGTAAAAGATCCTCAAGCCTAAATGACGCCTCTGAGCTAAATTCAAATCGCCTGTTTCTCGCCCAAGAAATACCTCCTTTCTCTGCCAGTTGGTGAAAGGAGCGTAGCGAAATTTGCGTGGTCAGACGGAAGAGCAGGCCTAATGGCCTGAGTCTCGCCACGTAAAATAAGGCATTAATTCAATTCAATTCAATTCAATTCAATTCTAAAGGTTGTGGAGGCGGTGCCTGCATTTGTGGCGAGAGAGGGAGTGCTGTGTGAAGGGATGCGACATCGATGTTTTTGCAGAAACAGAGTTGTTTTGTCATCGATGTCTTTTTCTTTTCCGATGTTTTGTTTCTGAATGAAAAATTCCCATTATCACAACATTGTAAAAGTTGAAATATGAAATAACTAATAGTAACTCTGTTATTCATGTGAAGAAATGCTAGTTGCTTGCCTACAATGACCAAACTGTCTAGCCCGTGAAGACTTGTATTCCATTGTATTTCCTTTTTATACTCATTTTGTGCATTGAGATGAGGCCAACAAGTTCGCTGTGGGCGTAGGGCCGGCACCTTCTCTTTCATACCCTTATTCGGCCAATTGATAAACACGAACACTGTCAAAATAAATTTTATTGCACACGAATTTATTGTTGAAGGTTACTAATCCCGTCTGTAACATCGATGATGGAAAAACAGCGATGGTTTTTCGTCGATGTATTTTTAATATCGATGTTGTAATTTTGAACAACATTTTTTTGCTAACATGAATGTTTTGTTGTCGATATCGCATCGCCCGTGTGGGCGTGGGGCGTATGGCGCAGTTCGGACGTCGTCGTCGTGACGGCGCGCGGGGCTTCAGAGCGGAGCAGAGCGCGGCGCGGCGCGGCGCGGCGCGGCGCGGCGCAGCGGTTCGTCGCCATGGCGACGGGATATCGAGCCTATGAATAGCCGTGGAGAGGGGCTGGAGCCGACAGGGCTGCCCCCCCCCATCCCCTCCTTCTCCTCCTCTTCCACTCTCCCTTCCTCTGTGCTTCCCACGCGCGCCTCACCGTCGCCCCGACCCTGTCGTTGCCAGAGGCTGCGCACCCCTTGACGCTGTGACGTAAGAAGGTGGCTCAGGGCATCGACTGACGGCACCGCAGTACCTCTGACCGGGAGGTCCTATGGTTCTGCCACCGTACGGAGTGGGATTTTCGACACTACCTACCCAGTGAACTCGAGTTCTCTCGTTGCCTGGAGGAGAATTCTGGCGGTCGGTTGCTCAGATCGATAGTTTTCCGTGGTTCCTTCCTTCAACACCTAGCGAACGACGGAGCAGTCTTCTAACAAATGGTTACGGATCGTGGGCGATCTTTCTTGCCTCTTCCTCACACACACACACACACACACACACACACACTCACACACATACTCACACACACACACTCACACACACACTCACACACACACTCACACACACACTCACACTCACACACTCACACTCACACTCACACACACACTCACACACACACTCACATGCACTGCACTACCACGTATGTCGGGCGACCTGTTGGGAGCTTAGAGCATGTCCCGGCTGTGGCGGTGTCCCGCTAGTAGGAGATACCTTGAGAAACTTCGAAAGACTCAGAGTTGGTCATTCCTACTCTCTTCACTTAGGGAACTAATGATCCTGGCAGTTGACGCGCACAGAATCACTAATCAAGCTAAACGAAGTGTCTTTAGGCGGGGACTGAACAGGATCTTACAAGCTCTCGTGTTCGAATTTTTGCCATATCGAACAAAATCCGTGTTATTAGAATGTGCTGAAAACTAAAACATGACTTCTTTAATATCATCCTAAGCAATGTAACTGAATAACAAATCTTTAAAAACACGCCATGTTTGACATTTCGGAAAATGTCACTTGTGAAGCATTGCTTTCATTAATCAAATGTTTGACTGACAGGAACGTTTAATAAAATCGAGATTTTACTGTCTGTTCGTAATGATAGCATTATACATTCATTTTATACAACAATTAAATATTCTATGAATATAATTTGCCAGTGGTCGGGATATAAATTGGAATTCAATTTCTTGATAGCATGTTAAGACGTACTGAAATTGCATTACAAAAAAAAACACGCCTTGAATACTAACTATGCACTGTGCGATTTTTAGACTACTGCTTTCTTTTATGTGAGAAAATTTGCCATTGAAGTACGTCAACTATGGTGCTGGCGGAACTTAGTATCTTCGTTTCGTCTCGCTTTCTCGTTTTGTGCCTGCATGCATTTTGCGCCCTTGCATGTGTTTGGAACGCAGTGATGCAATAAGGCATGGGTTACTTATCCATTCCTCGACTTCACTCCTGTTCTCTTCATCCTTTTGCGCTCTCCCGCGCTTCGTTTCTTATCGCTCGCCCACCCTTATCTCGGAGTCGCCTCGCTCCGTTCTGACCACTTCCCTATTCAGGGCTACTGTTCTGTCGCAGTACAAGCGAGCTACTGATAACTGTGTAACGTATTCATTGGAAATGATTTGAAAATGTTTATTACGCGCTAGATAGAAATTGTGGATATGTGCGAAATTCTGGATATGTGCTGTAGAATCGTATTGTTTATAACATTGTCATTTCGTACTAAGTAAATGGTAATTGGTTTTATTTGTCAGGAAAAGTTTGTTTTTTTTCTACTGCCGTTTTCATTTTTACGCTCAATTTGAAGAAATTGTATCGCAGTCCAGATTCCTTTTGTGTCGTATGCAAATTATAGGTTGAAATAAACTTTGGAAATAGGATGCTATATATTGATCAGAAATGCAATGTGACTTTGAATTGAAATATCTTATTATGCGAAAGAAAAATAGACTAGCAGTTAACAATTGCAGAAACGAGAGGCAATTCTAAAATTGTCCCCTTTGTATGTGCTGATGTCACATAACACTATACTATACGGTTTATTACGTAAGTGAAGCGAGATTTGAAACGAGTTTTAAGCCGAGAGTGGCAGTCCGTTATTGTATCTCGTAAAAGTTTTAACGGGATGGGAAATGGTAGCGTGCATATTGCCGAATCACCGTCATTTTCGCCCCGTAACGATTGTGTGAATCGAGGGTTTTAATTTGAGATTTTTTTTCTCTTTTGTTTTCAGAATTAAATCGGAAAATTGGCGGAGCCGTTATGTCATGAAAACACTGAATGAGAAGTATGCGTGAGTTAGATTGCGACAATCCCTTTGATATTGAAGGTATATTGATATTGATGGTACTATTAAATGACATGTCAAATCGTCAGACGATTTATAGAAATTGGTTTAAGTAGATTTACTTCAATTTGTGGATGAATAGCGCGACGTATTTCCTTAATAAATGGTTTAACAATTTATGGAAAGTATGAACTTCGAAATCTTGCGGAAGGACGTTCCATTAAAATATTGTGGTTCTCTTGACAATCAACAGCTAATAGGCACATTTGGACAAAATTATTTTACAAATGACAAATGTTTCGTGTGAAGACGAGAACTAAAATTTAATGCACGGGAGGACGGTGGTTGGTGACTGGGTACGTCGAAAATACACAGCATTCAAATCCCTCTATCGCAATCCACTGCTTACAGATTCGCAACATGTTTTCATTGTTAGCTTTTATGTCATTCCCTGAAGCTGTTTACTATCGATTTACCTTCGCGCTCTCGGCTAACTGTAATATCCGTGCGTGATACCGTACTCGATTTAGTCTTTATTCGTAGCTTTTGTGTTATCAATTCATGAGCTATTTAAATTTAATTGTTCGCAATTTGAGCACTAGCGCAAGCTGTTACACTGACTACGTGTTAAATAACAAACTGTTATTTAACATGTTACCGAAAACAGTGTTTCTAATACTTTTTTTAATGGACCGCCAAGAAACTGTCAATAAGGTGTTGGAGCATGTTCAAATTCCTATTGTTATACAGGAGTTGCTAGTGGGACATCAGATAGCAGTATCTCTGATTGAAGCACAAGTAGCTCTGTCGGGAAGTTGTATCGTTGCGTGAAATAATCAAGTTGGAGGGGCGTGCTTTGGAAACAGCCGCTGCCTGCCCTCTTCCGTCCCCATCCCCTCCTCTTCCCTCCCCATCCCCTCCTCTTCCCTCCCCATCCCCTCCTCTTCCCTCCCCACCCCTCCCCTCCTCTCCCCTCCCCGCCTCTCCCCTCCCTCCCCCTCTCCCCTCACTCCCCCTCTCTCCTCCCCCCTCCCCCCTTCTGAGGCTGTGATCACTATCGATCGTCGCCGCCGCCGCCGCCGGATCCCCTCCTCTGCCGACCCTGCCCCTCCCATCACACCTCACCCGCTCCCGCGCCGCCCGACACGTCCCTGTCGGTGGCAGCCGCGCGATGCATTTTATCAGGTCCATTTTTTTCTGTTCTTTGGACGTTTATTTCGGCGAACTCCGCGGGCGAATCTGTGTCAGCCCTTTCCGATAAATTTGGCGCTCTTGGTGGTCAAGTGCTGTGGCGAGTTCCCGAGGCCGGAGGCGCGGATTCGGTTGTGGCCCAGGGTGGTAATAATTTCGAATGCAGCCGACGTTGAAGGAACCTCCAATATGGAACAATCGTCGTTTGTATTTCTCTTTTTGAGCGGTTAGAAATTAGATTTTTGGCGATGGGTCGTTATACGTGGACATATGCGTTATATGACGTTTTGATGGTTGTGTTTCTATCCAAGTAATATACCGTACATTGTCAACACTCGTCTGCCTCATTGTGCTATAAAGCATCGAATTGACACGTAAAACATACGTTGTGTCTCTTTTCTCGACTTACTGGCCATAAATCAAAATCCAAACGCACAAATTAAAAACAATGCACATGTACATCGTATTCCTGGTTTTTGTATGCAACCAATATATTTGAGTTCAATTCACGTTCTGGTTTTGTTATTTACGTATTATTTCGGTCCTTTCAAGTTATTTTCTTTACCAACAACTTGTAAAAGTGGGTTGCCCGTAGCACAGTACCGTAAACGCACACATCCTGAGGGTTAGTTGGATATAGAGCTTTCACAAAGAGAAAGTCATTGGAATAAGTATTGGTGCCGTCAGCTTTGTCTTGTTATAATACTGACGTCTCTGCGAGGGGAGAAAGACAGGTGGGACGTATTTATGAAGGACGAATATTGACAACCGCTGTTGATGAATTGATCATTGAAAAGGAACAGCAGGATAGAGTGGGAAGAAATGAAACTTGTGAGGTCTGAGGAGGAAGAAAAGTTGCATGTGACAGATACAGGTGTGGGGGACCAGTCATTGACGCGTGGATCCAGGAACAGCGCAAAACGAGGTCACATACAATAGTTTTCTCCTGTGAAGAAGTTTAATTTGCTTTCACTGTAAATTATTTTTCGTAACTTAATTGACGAAAAACGTAGTTCTTCTATGTAATGGATTAATTTCCTGTAATAAATCGTCGTTGTTTAGAAATGAATGAGGGGCACGTATTTCACAGGCCCCCTCCGCATCCGCATGTTTTAATTGTAAAATTCTGGCGAAACACACTATGATAATAACTGGTATCAATGCTTTTGGAGTAATGCAACAGTTCCACCTGTAAAAAGGGAGTGGGGGGGGGGGGCTACCTGAACGGCCGCCGCCATTTAATTTCCTCTTCCTCAATAGCCCTGCCAGGCAGCTTTCAGGGAGTGTCGGAGAAGTGATAACAGTGAAAGGCTTTACAGAGATTACTCGTATATTATTATTGGCTTGATGTGGATTGGTGGTTTTCAACAATCTCAGTTCGGATTTTCCCTGACAAATGGATATAAAACAATGTAATCGGTAGCGCAAAGGAATGAAAAAAAATTACCTAGAAGTAAGAACGTTACATGGTTTAAAGGGGGAACATTCCTTTCAAGTTTAGTATGCCAAAGAGCTTTCGTATTTAACTGTACAGTTAGATTAAGCTAAAATTAATTTTAGTTTTAGTTGGTTATTAAGAAAAGCCGTCCCCCTTTGTATTAGATGCTTAAGCCGTAAGGCAGCAGCATACTCTAAACTACTCTGGTGGGGAAATTGAAGGATGCGCTATGTGCTTCTGTGTTTGTACTAATGAGCTGTAAGCTCTTAGGCGCGCGCGCGCGGCTCGTCTTCAGCTATTGACGAGCTGAGGTCGAGCACGGGGCCGTATTTCGGGCAGGTTGTCTTCGCCGCGCTCGCGTGGGATGGGATGGGAAGGGGCGGGGGGAGATAGGCAGGTGGGCGTCTCGGTAACAGGCGTGGGACAGGGGACGGCGCCGCCGTCGACGCCGGGGGAGGGGTGGCAGGGGGCGGGGGAGACGAGTATTTCGGGGGCCGGGCGAGCCCATTGTCTCCGCTGGGGGCGGGGCAGGGCAGGGCCCGACTCGGTCTACCTGTGAGCGCGCCCGCGACTGTTTGTCTTGGGACAGGGTTGGCTCCGGCCCCCTTCCGCGATGCTCTCCGCGGGTGCACGCGTCCGCGCCCGCGCCACGCGCTCGCCGTGCGCCTCTCGGAAGAGAAAGAAAAGAACAATAAGATTGCGTTTAATTTGTACGCGTATTAATTTTTGTACTACATATAAAAAAGATTTTTTCTATATAGTTATAATATTATGTAATAATTATTCCCAAGGTATCGAAGTGCCGTTCCGTTGCATTCCACCAGAAATCAAATCCTGGTTCCGCCCTGTCAGGAGCGTATATGTAAAAGGACTAAAAAATACAATAGTAATAATTACAATAATAATAATAATAGTAATAATTAGTAATAGTAGTGATAGTAATGCAGCTAAATGTAAGATTCAGTGCAAAATTCAAGAGTCTTAGGCCCTTCTCTGAATAAAAAATAATTCTCTTATGTTATGCCGACGAGTTCATAATAATGTCGTTAGAATGTCCTGAAAAGTTCATAAATGAATTACTCTTAAATCTTGTTAGGAGGAAATGTCTCAGTTTCCAGAATAGGTTTTTCGAAATGTTGCGTAAAAAATGGTTTAGTTCAATGTTTTTAGTAGAATATTGACTTGTCGAACTTCCCCCGAAAGAAAATTTTGGCAATGGTGTTGATCCGAAAGACGTTCGATTATGTTCTTTGCGTAGTTTTTATTATGTGTCAGTGTGTAGTGTCATGTAACATTGCTTTTGCTTTACGCCTTTGTACAAATTTCTAAGGGAGAATATTGATTTTTAAATAAATTTTTACATTTTATACTAAACGCTGACATTTTGGTCCGTACATTGTCTCAAAATGTATAACAGAGGGAAGGTATAAAAGAAGTGGAAGGTGAGAGCAGAAAATATTCTTCCTTTGCTGTCGGTTAAAAATTACCCTCTGCACCGGCTCCCGCAACCGCGAAAATAAATGTCAGCGTACTTACTGTCCAAGCATACTCTTCTTTCTCTCTGGATCCCTTCTTGGTGTCTCACTTTTTTTACGTTAGATGTATATACAAACACACGTAAGCCGTGTCTAAAAGCTTGTTTTTGAGCGTAAAAATCTATTTTAGAATTCGGGCTGTTATGAAATCTGTAAATGCTGATCCTTTCTGGTTCTGAATGATCAATGTTGTGCAATTATTGTGAGTACCGAGGTTTCGTAAACGAAGGGCGGACGGGTTCATTGATCTGTTTTCTAATCTTTTGTGATTAATGGTTGCTTTAAATAATGCGAGCTAAATGCAATAACGGATTTCTTTCTTGACTCCGACCGCTATTTTGATCGCAAGGAGGTCCGCAGAGAATAATCGAATGAGACGAAACTAGGCGCTTTTGCATCACTCTTGGCGTCTAGTTCCGTAGGTATCTGCTCTGGCCGTCACCCAGGAGTAAAGGTTTTTCCCGTTTGCTTCATCCAAGTTCGCTGCTTGTCAACAACACTTGAAATGACTCATGATGAAGTAGGTGTCTTTGCACATACGAGAAATATGAAAACAATTCATCAGAATAAGTCTTTCATCAAGATAAAATTCTTCTCGGATGACTGGGTTACTAGTTAATAGGCTCCTCGTAAAAATAGTTTTTTTCAATTTCATTGGAATGAATGACTTGTGCAGTTGAAGATTTGCACTATTTGTAATGTTTTCCCGCACATTAGTTTGAAAAGCAATGACGTGTGGAAGTGACTTCATGTAGTAAAAACGAAAGAGAGTGAGTGATATAAATTTAAAATGTATTGTGATGATAGGAAAACGCGTAAATTCACGCAGTAGTAGAGACGTCAGCGCCTTCTCCTCTTATATTACTTCTTAAAATTGCAGGTGGAACTTGATTACTCAAACCCAAATGACACATTTTGTAAAGGTTCCGTTTTATCGTCATGAACTACCTTATTGGTTTGCCTGATTTCCGGCTGGCGTGTAGTGCTGCTTGGAAATTTCGAGGGGCACCCTTCGACACAGGATGCTCGCCTCGGTCAATCAGAGTACTCCATCACTGCCCAAGCTTCTCCTTCGAGGTATCTCTTGGACCCATCTCGGGTTCCACCTTTTGTGACACTCGACTTAGCCCGCGGACCCGTCTCAGGACTTGCACCTTCCTACGTACGGGTATAGGGCGACAGCGCCGTTGCCGTAGTCTACAGCCCCGTAGCATATTATAGCAAAGCTCCCTCCTTTTTTAACATTACCTGGTAAGGCAAATGGATAAAGACAGGGTGAGTGATTGCAAAGAGGAATGTGACTGCCCTCCAGCCACAATCACTACTCCATCATCCATGCCTTTATTCAAATTCAAGTTGGTTGGTTGGTTATTCGCCCCATCGTATTATCACAAATTTAATAGTTATTTATTCGCCAAGGGCGTTTTAAGGGTTCTAATGATCGAGCGGCGACAAAATACTCGAGGGCCTTTGGTCCGAGGGCCTTTTGTCGCCAGAGATAATTAGATCCAGTTAACACCCGTGGAACATTATTTATTACCTAATTTTATTCAGATTTACTTACTAATTAACTAGACGTTAACGTGTCTCAGTTTGTCTTTTCATGTTTCCGTCCTATAATTCCCTCCATGAAGGAACAACTAGCATCATTCAACTGTTTTCATATTTCCCCCGTAACCCCGATCCTCTCGATCAAGGAAAGTTATGTAGTGTATATCGAGCTTTGTATCGAAAAAAAGTTATAAGTATCAGTAAAAAATAAAAATAAAATATATTCTTCTTACCCTTTGAGATTCCTCACGCAAATGTTTCAAGGCTGTAGGTTTCGAAACCGTGTCGATGTTATTCGGATCTTTTTCCTCAGCGCCCGCCCACCGCGTCCTTGCCAGATGTAATTCCCCTTTTTTCTGAATGGGCGCCTTTCCGCAGAAATGGAGTCGCGCGTAAAGTTTCCGACCGTGAACCCCGCCGGCCGGCACCGGCCCCTGCGGCGGATCGCTTTATTTACTGCAAGTGTGTCGCGGGGGGGGGGGGGGACGTTATTTCGGCCCGTGACTAACTGAAGCATTCTGCATATCGCCCCCGGGGAATGTCCTCAGCCTATTTTTACGCGCGCCCTCCGCCCACCGCCCTCGCGGATTCGTTGGAGCCCGCGCGCGGTCCGGCCGGTTGGTCACCTTGCGTCGTGGGCGTGGGCGGGGAGCGAAGGCGAGCGGGGGTTCTCGGAAGCAGGACGAATGTTTGCGTGATTCGTTCGGGGCTAGTGAGTCATCAGGCACATCATAGGAATCGACGCTCAATACGAACGTTAAAGATACGCATTATGGATTTTATTTAAGATTTGTTTGTTGTTTAATTAATTTAATGATCCGTGTACGATTACTATCAGGCTCTGTGTGTTTGTGAATTTGAATACCTGGAATTTATCTTCAGTAAGTTTCAGGTATTCTCTTTTCACTTTGTGTTGCACTCTGAATTAAGAAAAGAAAAAGAAACTGCTAATGGAAAAACCGGTACATGATAGACAATATATGTTGGTTTTGGCATTTCGATTATCCAATATCGATAAAATAAATATTTGAAATATTTTAAATTCTGCTAATGAAGCCGATCATTAATGAATTTCTGTTCGAAGAAGTCACGTTAATGAAGTAGAAGAAATTTGTAAAGCAAGGGACAACTCACTTTAGGAGGAGAGAGTTGGCGGACTGAGGCGAAGATGCAGTACAATGGCTTGGTGAGAGAAAAGCCCTTGGCGTACTCCCGTTAAGAAAAAGATAAATGGGTATTTTGGAAAATGTTTCGAACCCCCGCGCTCTTCTTGGATCCATCTCGCGTTTCTGGCCTCGTCGGTAGAAACTGCTCGCCACATGTGAGGCCCGGATGCTGGGGAGTCGGGTTCTGCGCGGGGCCTTGAAATGCCTACGCTAGAAAAATACCAGAACCTCACGGTCGAAGGAGACACTAATATTTGGAGATAAACAAGGAGAAGCGTTTCGGAAACCAGTGTATTAAAAATGTTTCAGTTTCTAGAAGTGACTACGACAAAATTGCCAACTAGCTAATAAAAGGTCATATTTCAGCAAATTTCTATTTGAAAAACTTATTTTCAAATTTTTCTTCTTATTTTGTAAATCGGCATTTGTGACAAGAAATATGCTGATTGGGTTGTAAATAAAAGAAATGTTTTTTTTAATATAATTCGTTCTAAAATATTTTATAACAAATATTACGTACCTCAGTTTCATGCGTGCAAGTGTTATTTGCACTACAAAATTAAATTTTCATTTGATGTGGTAATTCTGTTGAGTTTCGCTGATTAAAACCGAGGGCGTTTTTTGCCATTTCACTGTGACGAAGCCGACTGGGGGTAAAATTAGATGGCTAATGAAGATTCATCGTTACGAAATTGCATTCTAGTGGGTGCAATGTGATGCATCCACATTACGCAATATACATGCAACCTTTGTCCGATTTACTTTTTCAACAGGTGACTAAACAAACACAGCCGAATTTGAGAAAGTACAATTTTAAGCGTGTTGGCTACTTTGGTTTAATATGTAGTAGTTCGATTTTGCTCGTTATTTGTATTTACTAGTACAACTAAACTCTTTTAGGTGAAGTGGTCTTTTGAATGAACGAGTGGTTGAGACCAGGATAGTTGAATAAACATTTTTAGGTGCTGATTTGAGTACTTACGAACTTAATCTAGGAGAGTTTAGATAACTTTTTCTTTTACGTGGGCGACCTAGTGTGTGTGGAAATGAAATTCTTTATTGAAATCTTATTAAAAATTATGTGCAGTAATCTTCATAATATGTACCTTGAATTGTCGGTCCCTGAAAATACATACATTTTGTAAGCATGTGGACAACGGCGCATTTGATGTTTTTGATGTTTGATCAATTTTGATGTTTAGTTACTTGAGATACACGCTTTCATATTGTTTTCGTTTTTATAAGGTTGGGTTTCTATTTTTATCAGGAAACCGTGACCTCTCTCTCTCTCTCTCTCTCTCTCTCTCTCTCTCTCTCTCTCTCTCTCTCTTTCTCGCTCGCTCGCTCAAGGGAGCTCTGGTTTAATTTCAAAGAAGTGCTCACGGTGATTGGCTTGGGAGGGTGGGAGTGGGGTAGGTCGCGTCGAATCAAGTCGAGTTGAGGCAGGTTGCGCCGGATCGAGTCGGCTCAGATTTGAAACCACATAGGTCTGGTGGAATCTGGTTTCTTCGCTTCCAGTCGGGGGATGAGGCGAGATCGATTGGAAGAGCACAATGGGGTCAAGTGGAGTGCATGAGAGAAGAAATAGAATTTGACGTCATTCGGCAAATTGAGTACATTTTGAGAGGCTTTTATTCAATTAAAGCGGAGGAATATTTTTTAGTTTGTTTTTGAAAGCGTTGTAGTCAAAGTGACAGTTGTAAACAAAACATTAACATTAAGCAGATTATCTTCGACGTTGAAATGATACATGAGCTATGAAAACTTAAACTTTGGTGAATGTAGTAAGTGCAGAGTAGGAGAGGGGGAAATTAAAAAAAAAAAAAAACATAGTGGCCTCGAACATACAGGACAGGTATAATTAGAAAAACCTATACGTATCCTGCAATTGTTGATTTACACTTAACTATTCACTTACTATTTCTTGTAAGTGGAATGCATCCCCTTGCTTGTATTGCATTCGAAACATATAGTTTTACTTTGGGTATCACAGTGATAATAGCCTGAGAATTATTCCCTGACGAAGGCTATTTATTCAGGTGAAACGATTGTTTAATACGGGGCAGGAAGCGAAGGTAAAATTAACCTGAATTCGTCTGATGTAATTTTATTTGATTTATTTCGTCAAAAAACAAAATCTACAGGTGATAATGTGGTTGTGTAGATTGTTAGTATGTGTTCCCTCATCGTTACCCCAAAGTTACGTTACAGTGGTCGTTATATTAGCGTTGGAACAGTTGGAAGCGACCTTTTATGAAATAAAATAAAAATAGGAAAAAACATACGGTGGTACGGTCGTGGGTGGAAAGGTCTCGTGGAGGCGAGGCGGGGCGGGGCGAGGCACTGCGTGGGGGTGCAGGAGGGGCTGCGCTGACGTGGGCGGGCCTTGTGTGTTGCAGCGCGGGGGCCAGCCGTCGTCGTCGTCGGCGGGCGCGGGCGCGGGGGCGGGCGGGGGCGGCGGCTTCGGGGCGATGGTGCGCAGCGCGCGGGGGCAGGGGTTCGGGCCAGGCGCCGCCGCTAGCATGTTCCATCGCAAGCGCTCGCTGCCGGCGCCCGCGGAGGCCGTGGCGGCGGCGGCGGCGGCAGGGGGGCCGGCGGGGGCCGGGGCCACGTCGCCCGGCGGCAGCCGCAGCCTCGGGGCGGTCAGCTCCTCGGGCCTCGACCGCATCGGCGTCGAGTGAGTCCCACACCTCATGCGTCTCCGGCTGATGCGCCGATCCCCCTTCACCTCGGATACCCACATCTCCTTCACCTGGGATACACGCACCTCCATCTGATGCATAGATGTCCCTCGCCTCTGATGCACAGATGTCCCTCGCCTCTGATGCACAGATGTCCCTCGCCTCTGATGCACAGATGTCCCTCGCCTCTGATGCACAGATGTCCCTCGCCTCTGATGCACAGATGTCCCTCGCCTCTGATGCACAGATGTCCCTCGCCTCTGATGCATAGATGTCCCTCGCCTCTGATGCATAGATGTCCCTCGCCTCTGATGCATAGATGTCCCTCGCCTCTGATGCATAGATGTCCCTCGCCTCTGATGCATAGATGTCCCTCGCCTCTGATGCATAGATGTCCCTCGCCTCTGATGCATAGATGTCCCTCGCCTCTGATGCATAGATGTCCCTCGCCTCTGATGCATAGATGTCCCTCGCCTCTGATGCATAGATGTCCCTCGCCTCTGATGCATAGATCTCCCTCACCTCTGATGCATAGATCTCCCTCACCTCTGATGCATAGATGTCCCTCCCCTCTGATGCATAGATGTCCCTTCCCTCTGATGCATAGATGTCCCTCCCCTCTGATGCATAGATGTCCCTCCCCTCTGATGCATAGATGTCCCTCCCCTCTGATGCATAGATGTCCCTCCCCTCTGATGCATAGATGTCCCTCCCCTCTGATGCATAGATGTCCCTCCCCTCTGATGCATAGATGTCCCTCCCCTCTGATGCATAGATGTCCCTCCCCTCTGATGCATAGATGTCCCTCCCCTCTGATGCATAGATGTCCCTCCCCTCTGATGCATAGATATCCCTCCCCTCTGATGCATAGATGTCCCTCCCCTCTGATGCATAGATGTCCCTCCCCTCTGATGCATAGATGTCCCTCCCCTCTGATGCATAGATGTCCCTCCCCTCTGATGCATAGATGTCCCTCCCCTCTGATGCATAGATGTCCCTCCCCTCTGATGCATAGATGTCCCTCCCCTCTGATGCATAGATGTCCCTCGCCTCTGATGCATAGATGTCCCTCGCCTCTGATGCATAGATGTCCCTCGCCTCTGATGCATAGATGTCCCTCGCCTCTGATGCATAGATCTCCCTCGCCTCTGATGCATAGATCTCCCTCGCCTCTGATGCATAGATCTCCCTCACCTCTGATGCATAGATCTCCCTCACCTCTGATGCATAGATGTCCCTCACCTCTGATGCACGCGTATCCTTTACCTCTGATTCATCCCCGACCTCCTCCCGCCTTCTACTCCACCTCGTACTCTACCTCAAAACAAGTTTCGTTCTAGTTTCAACAATTCTGTGATTGGCCATGAATTCACTCTTGCTTTCACTACCACAACGCGCCACATTGATTGAAGCTGCAAAAGGGGATATCGTCCAACACAGGTCGCTCTTCCACATAAACGGAATCCGAATACAGGTCATGTCATTTGTCTGTGTCAATGCTGATTGCCGTTGGTTTTCATGTGTAAACCCACCGTCGGCGCTTATCTCAGTATCCTCATTTGCGCCCCATTGCTATGAACGAGGTTATCTGGCGGGTGCCATGCTGGGGCGACTCGCTTCTCATCACATCCGTCCTCGTCACTCTATCCACGGGGCACAAATTGAGATTGTTGTAATTGAGGAAATTGAGTTGCTTCCATGTGCAAAATTGTAGCGTACTCATTTGTGCACGCTTGTCTTCTTTTTTTTCTCCAGTAGCGCAGCTTCTATTGTATAGTCGGTTCTTCATTACTCTTTGCTTTTTTAACTAGGCAGTTTAATTGTAATCGCCTTCCCATTACGTCCACGGCTGATACATTGCAGTATCAACCGGCGTTGGTTCTCTTCATTCTTTTGAATGCATATAATTTTTCATTGCCAGTTTGTGCTTTTGAAATCGTTTGTTTTGCTGCTTTGTATTCATAGTTTGGAAAAGTAATTTATATCCTGCCTGTGTTGGAAATAAGAGGTTTTGATATCCTACTCAAAAGCTATTTGAGAATTCCTTGTTCTCTGAGTTTACTGTTTGAACATGTACGTTTCCCTTTACCACGATTATGGATCTCTTTAGAAGAACACTTGCCAAGAGGCTGTCAAAAAAACAGCGTTGTTGTATGAGGATCAAGAGCGTAGGAATCCGTGGCCGGAATAGGCATCTACTTGGCTGTCCGGTAGACGCCGCGTGCTAGGCACAGGTGCCAACGTTGCGGGCGCAATTCTGTGACCTTCCTCAGGGCGAAAAAGGCGTGATGCCCCCAAGTATCATCGTAGGTTTTGAAACTCGTAGCCTTTGATACGAGCGCTGCGTGGGAGCGGATTGGGCGATGAGCGAGTTCTGTGCTGGCGCTGGCCGGGTATTAATAAGCCTTTGGATGCCGCGTTCCTCCCCCCCCCCCGCCCCCGCCCTCCGTCCCGCTCCACCCACGGCCTCGGCGCCGCATACCTCCCCCCCCCCCCCTTCCGTGCCTCCGTCTGCTCCATTCGCGTCAGTCTCAGGGGCAGCAGTCGTATTCGTTTCTGCCGCTTCCTTTTCCTTTTGTCTTCCTGTTTATCAAATCTATTTATTCCTTCGCCTTGGGGATGTGGAATTAATCGATGCGCTTGTGGAATTGAAAATTATTATAAGTAAATGCTCATATCTGAAAAAATGTAGGTCGTTGAAAAAGACGTGGTTGTTCTAATAACCGATTTCCCCAGTTCGTAGATATTTCTACCCGATTTTCACTATTCAATCAGAAGTTTCAATCCCATTATTAAGTTTGAATTCTATGCAAGTAATTAATATCGTAACAGTTGAAAAGTATCGTTTGTGTTCTGCCCTCCCTCCAACCCTCTCGAAAAAACTTCTAATTCGTTGTGATGGAGTCACTGGATAACTCGTGAGATTAAATGAAAATGACGAAGTAATGAATAATGTCCTTTTTCTGTTTTCTAAGTTACAAGAGTTCGAAATTTGTGAAGAATAACATTTCGAAATCATGTCATAACTTTTTAATATCTCATCTACGTGGTTTATTCAATTATTTCTTCTTGCTTTCACACTCTAAAATTCGTATATCATTGCACATCTGTCGATATTCTTTTCGAGTTGTCAATGTGGGCCACATTTAGTTGCTCTGAAGGGAATATCATCCATTCTTTTTGACTTCAAGTGTGTAATATCAGCCTGTAAGAAGCTCGTGAAAATTGTTATATTTAGCGATTAATCAGGCAATTAAATAGGCAATCAGGTAATCAAGTCCGTAATTTAATAGAATTCGTGTTCATTGTACTCCAAAGTTTGTCCATTTTTCAAAATTGTTGTGACAAAGACTCACATGGTACACAAACAGATTTCGACTTTGAGGTTTGGTTTCATCGTTGTTCTCTGTGATGGTTTTCATCGTGGTCAAGTAGTGCAAATATTAGTGGCTCTATCAAAGGATGAGGAAATTCGCAAGCATTCACTGAAATATTTATGGATTTATTCGAAGTGTTTCACTCTTCTAGGAAAATATGTTCCTCTTGTATATGCGTGCGAGTCTGTTGGCCTTGCAGTCTTTATAGCTTCCTGTTCTTTGGAGAGGAATATTCGTGTGGTGCATTGTGTCCATAGCAGTGCTAAAATTAAATTTGCGTTACTTTCTTGGAACTGCGTATCATGTCGTTTTTGTCAGAAATAGCCTATTGATAATTTTAGGGATATTCTTTGAACTTCGTATGTTTTGTCATATTTTCTACTTGATTGTTATGAAAACCTATGTTTGTGGCTCTAGTGGCTTTCTAAGATTCCAAGTATTAGAAATCTAGCCACGGTGTTCGTGTTCACTAATTTCTTCATTTACAATTAATGTGTCTTATCTATTGGGAGACTCAGTGAAGTGGTATCGCCGGTCTCAAGTAGTATCATTGCAACCCGGTTTTTCTGAGGTAAGCTGTCCGCAATGTTTCTTTTCATTTTGACAGCCCAAAAAAGGAAGATTATTAGATGAAAATAATTAGCTCTTCGCAAATTAGCTCTACACCGTTTCAATGAATTGTAGCATTTGCCCCAACTTATTCCAAGACGAGTTTTATAATCTTCCAAACATGGATATTTAAAACTTTTCATTGTTTGTAATAATTTTGTCTGTAATAATGGATACTGATAGTGTGTAATCGGTGTAAGAATCGATACACTGATTGCGGTGAGTTTCATTCAAGGAATACGCAGTTGCGTCCAAAACGAAGATCGAATTCTAGTGAGGCGATTTTCAACAGTCTTCGCCTACAGCCTTCGCCCTGCGGCCTCTTGCCTCATCGATCGCGCCGCTGTCGCCTGCATGGCAGGCGCGTCCGCCGCTTTGGACGGGCCCGGTGCGCGAGTGCTGACGTGTGGTTTGTGTGGTTTTGCAGGCCGCACCACCACCCGCCTACGAAGCCCTCGGCGGCCTCCATCAACCGCTCCGAGAGCTACAAGGAGCGCAGCTACAAGGAGCGAGTCCAGAAGGTGAGTACTCGGCACTCGCTCCTCTTCCCTTTTCTCTTTACTCTTCCTCTCTGCGATGCACCCAACGGTCAGTGGGCCACAAACGGTTGCTTCTGGACTACGAGTGCAACAGACTGCAATTTACGTGAGCATGTGCGATGACCCATTTAAAAAATAAAAAATAAAAAAATAAAAAAACGATACGGCATAAATGTGCAATGTAAAATTGAATTTACATGCAGTTGCATACTAGCAAATTTGGCAATTAATTATTATTATTATTATTATTATTATTATTATTATTATTACCACTATTAATTTCATTATTATTACAATTCAGGCTCCTTTTCTACGATACAAACGTCTTTTGATTATTTAATTTATATTTTCAATATTTCACATATCATATGGGTATTTCACATCTTTTTGGAAGTAATTGTTAAACTCATTTAAAGAATGATAAATGTGGCATTATTCGATTTTTTATTTACTAAGATTTCTTTTTATTGTAATTTCTTTCGATCATCAATAGCATAACTGTTTCAAATAAAAGCTATAGATTTGATGACGATGTGTTAAATGTAAAATTACACCCACCAACGTGACAGTCATTTACAACTTGATGAGTAATTGCCATTGGTTTAGGTACCATCGCAGAGAGAATGTTTTTGCATGTTTTTTAAGATGATTCCATTTGTATATTTGCTCATTTTTAGAGATAGATGCATCATCATTCTCGATAGTAATATTAGTTTCAAAATAGTGTGTTCGCTCTTCAAATGTTGAAGAACATTAGGAAATTGCCAGTTTTGTGGAGATATTTACACAATTTTATCGGCGAATATCTTAGGTTGTTGAAAAAACGAGTTTATTTGTGGACGTTATTCATAAGCGTTATAATTAATGGTAGGTCTTTCAGAGAAGCCTGGCATAGTTGGCAACAACATCAACTCCTGACGCACCGATAGTAGCCCATTAAGAGTAGAATTCATGACTCCTTGATGTGCCTTGTAACTCTTTTTTTAATGTATCTCCTACTGGTACTAGGTACTTGACAATTTTCGATAGCACATAAAATTGTGTACTTCAATCAAGTTTCTGTATTGGCCGAGGTTATTCCCATTAATATTTGCAGTTTAATGGCATATGCGAAGGTAAGACATTTTTAAGAGGATGCAGATGCTGTTTGAAATTCACAATGTTTCCAAGACATATGTCTACTACCAAAGAGAACAAAGTTGACAGAATTTTTTTTTTTATTTTGGAAAAGGAAACCGTTGAATAATGAAATAATACAATTGAGAGGGAAGCTTAGAACTTAGCCGAAATATTCAAAATCTTATTTCCGCCTAAATACTCGTACCATGGATATCTCGCCTAATTTTTACAAAAATATCGTCAGTCTGTTAAAATCTCATGGAAAAATATTAAGGTCCTTTGAAAACTTGTTCCTCCTTTCCCTAAAATCGGAGAAGTACCTATAGGTGAGCTCGAACCTAGAACTTCCGTTGCATTTACTCTCAAATCCAGTTCCTACTGATTCCAGGAAGAGGATAGGAGTTTCATCTTATTTTTCAAACGCTTTCTGTCTGCACGAAACGCATTACATATTTGTACGAAAATACACCTGTTCTATTATGAAGCCAGTACAGAATTACTGTACTTGTATGTGATGCAAATCACGTTTTCATAAATAACATAAACAAACCTTTTGTCAAATAGTTCCTAACAATTTTCTGAAGCTCTCCTACAATCGCCTGCATTTATCTTTTATATAAATAAAAGAATATAGTTTAAAATGATGTAAATTTTTGACGGATTCTAAAATAAATTTGAACTAGTTTTAACCTTTTGAGTACATCGCACAAAAGGAAGAACCGTTTAAATGTTACAGTAGAAAATAACAACGTAGTGTGCATTATACGAAAAATCGGTAGCCAACTCCTTCGTAGTAAAACGGTTAAAAATATTTGGAAATCCTGAACATGATCCCAAACACCTCCCTGAAAAACGCATGTTACGTGTTGGGTGTAAGTGTAAGCAACCATCTGTAAAACTGTTGGGAAAAGTAAAATTTCGCTGCCTCGCGATGTCGAAGTGGCAATTTTTGCTGAGTTTGCTCGGAGCCCGTTCGCTGCCGCAGGCTTTTGGGCGTGTGCGAGGTCGTGCGTCTAGCGTCCGGCCATCAGCTGCTTCGCGCGAACCCATGAGGAAGGCATTAACGCCCCGGCCAAGGGCGCGCCCCTGGATCCACCGCGCGGACGCGTAAACGCGTGCGCTCTGCGCCGCTGCCTCTCCCCGTGCGTTCCAGAGGCCCCCGCCCCGCCCCGCCCCGCCCCGCTCCGCTCCGCGCCCGCCCTTTTATCTGGCTCGCCACGCCTCTTTCCGCCTCGCCCGCCCCTGGGGCCCTGGTCCCCAACGGTTTTAAATTCACCAACACCATCTCCGCCACCTTAGCTCTTTATCATCGCGTCGCCGTAACGTTGATTCCCGTTAGCATCGCGTCCCTTTAGCCTCGCATTCTCTTAGGCTCGCATGCCCGTAGAATCTCGCCGTCTGATCTTCACACCCCCTTTGCATCGCGCTCCCTTAGCATCTCGCCCCCTAAGCATTGTTCCGTGGCATCACGTCCCCTTAGTATCACGTCCTCTTAGTATCACGTCCCCTTAGTATCACGTCCCCTTAGCATCACGTCCCCTTAGCATCACGTCCCCTTAGCATCGCGTCCCCTTAACATCGCGTCCCCATAGCATCGCGTCCCCTTAACATCGCGTCCCCATAGCATCGCGCCCCCTTAGCATCGCGCCCCCTTAGCATCACGTCCCCTTAGCATCACGCCCCCCTTAGCATCGCGCCCCCCTTAGCATCGCGCCCCCTTAGCATCGTCCCCGTGGCATCATGCCTCCCTTAGCATCACTTTCCTATCCTTCACGCGGATCACCTCCCTGTCCCTCTGAGCCCACTCCCTCGCCGTTCCCTCGTTCACCCTCGCAAATACCTTCCGCAGTGACCTCGACCTGTCCCCCCCCCCTCCTACCCGCTCCTCGTCCTCGCCGTCGTCCTCGCTCGGAGGCGTCTTCCGGCGCGCGCGCTCTGTCCGGAGCGGCCCCGACGCGACGTCCCCGCCGGCGGCCGCGAGGGCGCGCGACCGAACCCCCACGGGAGATCAAAGCGCGCGCCTCGCAGCCACGCGGCGGTCGCTCTGCGCTTTGTGTGTGCCTCGCGCGCGCTCCCGTGCGCTCGCGCGCGCGCCCGGACCGCAATCATTGTCATCGCTCGCGCCCGCGCCCACCACCGCTCGCTTTGAGCCACTCGCGTCAAAAGAACGCACGGAGCGTTTAATATAGGGCGCTTTTAATTTAGCGTTTGCGTAGAAGGTATGTGGAATTAATAAATATAGCGAGGAATGTTCGGAGTTTCAAAATACATTGCGCTTAATTCGGATTGGTTAATAATGCGGTTCAAAGTTCATTATAGAATTGGGTGTGAATTATATTTTGGGATGTATATTCTAGTGATTAGGCAAAGGAATGTTCTGTTGGAATGATCGCACTATTTCTGCGAACTCTGTTAATTTGTGTTAGGATATGTCGATTGTTCTACCATGTTTTAGCGCTCAGAAGAGCAACAATGAAAAAGGTATTTGCATTCCCTTCGTCATGAACTACTCTAATGCATTCCTTGAACTGACGGAAATTTGCTAGAACTATTGAGATAATCGAGTGAGGGAACGATTGCTTGGCAATAAATATACGTAACAAACCATTATTTTGTGCCACCCGAAAGAAAAAAGAACGATTTTTAATAGAAACACACGTGCTGAGTTTGTCTACTCGTGCGAATGTATGGCTGAAATTTTGTTAATAATTGTTTTCTGCCACAAGAATCATGGATTTCATATGCCTATTTGCCGATACAGTTGTTTCAGCTATTTTTTTTAGATAAAATGGGCAGTTCGTTAATTAGCGTCAATGTGCGTCACATGGGAAAATTCGTAATTCGAAATTTTAGTGTTCCTTTTCTGCGAAAAACAACAAAAGAGAACTTTAATCTTAAGAATTTACTTTGAACGCTTCCGGGTTTTGCTCTTAATTTCCAACCCTGTCGGAGCGGTTGGGGCTACCAAGTAAGATCCGGGGAGTATATAACGGCCTGTCCAAACAAGTCGAGCCGAGAGGAAGTTTCCACATGGGAGCGCTAGGCGGGGGTCACTCCCTCCGTTGGGGTTCCCGCCCCGCCCCGCCCCGCCCCGCCCCGCCCCGCCCCGCCCCGCCCCGCCCCAACCTACCCCGCCCCGCCCCGCCCCAACCTACCCCGCCTCTCCCCGTCTCGCCCCGCCTCGGCTCGCGCATCGTCTCCTCTTCGCTCAGCCCTTTCCCCTCCCCACCCCGCCCTTTCCCCTCCCCACCCCGCCCATTCCCCTTTCCACCCTGCCGCGCCCTCTCCTCTCTCCACCCTCCCCCGCCCTTTCCCCTCCACATCCGCCCTGCCCTTTCCCCTCCCCCGCCCTTTCCCCTTCCACACCCGCCCCGCCCTTTCCCCTCCACACCCGCCCCGCCTTTCCCCTCCACACCCCCGCCCCGCGCTTTCCCCTCCACACCCCGCCCTTTCCCCTCCCCTCCCCGCCCTTTCCCCTCCCCTCCCGCCCTTTCCCCGCCCCGCCCCGCCCTTTCCCCTCCCCGCCCGCCCTTTCACCTCCCCTACCCACCCCGCCCTTTCCTTCCACTTTCCCGCCACTCCCTGAACTGGCACGCCCCGACCCCATCTGTCGAAACCCATGTCACACCCTACCTGTCTTAACCCCTGCACCTCCTCCCCGACCTAATCCTCCCTCTCCTTCCCCGTCGTAAGCTTCCGTATTCTGCCCCTCCTCTCTCTTCCCCACACGCTCCGTCCAGCTCTACTTCTGACGCAGCTCCGTTCTGTTCCTCTCCTCTCCACGCTGTGCTGTCGCCCCGCCCTAACCAACCCTTCTCACCCCCTACCCCTCCATCACGCTCGTTGCCGCTTCCACCGCTCGATAGCAGCAGTGCAAATGGTTCTCGCGCCCGCCGCGTGGCAGCGCCACCCGTCGATCTGCACTCTGCCTCCCTTGCAAATGGACCGGTAGATTCCGTCCATTTCTCCTTTCCTTTTTTCTCTTCGTGTAGATAGTATTGCATTGCTGCGCAAGTCTGGCAGTCGCGCACATCGTCGTTTTCCCACATCTTTTATATTTCGTAGTGGTAGAGTTGTATCGTATGGCAAAGGAATCGGCAAGTCACCCACGTTGAACTAATAAAAATTATTTGTATTAAATTTTCTAAGCGATTGCTGAAAATTTCAGACCGTGGCATTATTCTAAATTTCAACATTCTCGACGGACTTGCATTCTCTGTTCGATAAAGTGTGTCCCAGTCGTTTAATTCCAAAGAGCCGTCGTTGTGCAACCTGTCGAATTCGCTCGTTTCTTTGTGGAAAAAACGCAGACGGAAGCAGTTTCCGCGTCTCTGAATTTCATTTCCGCTCCGCGTCCGCTTCCAATTCATTAGCGCGCGAATTGCGATCAAAGGCTGCCCCGCCCCGCCCCGCCCCGCCCCGCCCCGCCCGCCGCTGGAGCAAAGGAATCGGCTGCTAATTGCTCCCGGCCGCGTGGCGCGTCAATCACCCGATGCAACTCCCACGCAAGATTTACTCTGGGTTAGCTCGGAGACCAGCATTGCCGCTGTCTCTGCAACGACTCCGACGGGGAGGTTCTGGGTTCGATTCCCGACGGATAACTGCTCTCAGGAATAGGCGGTTGAATGATATGACTGTATTGTTAAGATTGTTACGTTGTGATTTTCCCAAACGTCCAGGGAGGTATATTGCAACGGAAGAAAATTCTAAATGTTTGTGATTAATATGTGATATTTTACTTTCTTTAAATGCTTTTTCATATCAAAATTCGAAAAAAGTTCACTTTATCACTAGAATGTGTGAGGTAAAGAGTTTCGCGTGGCATTGTTGACAAGTATTGAATGCAATTCCTTGGAAGAAAAGAGTCTGGAAAGTGTCATATGCCTTGCAAATCCATTTGGTGTATTAAAAGTGCACTTTTGTTATCGCCAGAACAGTTTAAAAACTACGCATAACAGTTAACACAAGGCAAAACAGCAAAAGAACAAAACAGAAATGACACAGTATGAACTAGTTTGGATATGCTCTCTAAGTTTTTTCATCGCTTTAAAAAAGTAGGTAGAATTCAGGCACTGTCTGTACAGAATTATGGTTCTGGTTGTGTTAAGTTCTCTGACCAATACTAGGCGAATAGCAAAGCAGTACTGTAACAAAATGGGCCTCGAACCGTGCGCGAACTTTCCTTCGTCTTTCGTCCAATTCTCCCCCCTTAGGCACACACACGTATACTCACGAATGAATTATCGGTCATACAGCAAAGTAGTTTAAAATTTATAACAATCTCGATTAAAATTATTTACGAAAAAAGCGGGTAAACTGTTTCGCTAGTTGGTCGTTCTTGGTTGAGGGGACGGCTCGACCAGGAGACAAAATATCGTATAACATACCGTTGTACATGTGTACATTTTAGCATGTGGGTATTTTGTTATGAACAAATGATTGGCGAGCACCCGAACGGGTTTAAATTCCTGGCGATGTGAACGTCTGAATAAAAATAAGTAGAGGACAGGAAACGAATAGAGAGGAAGAAGTGGGTAGTCGGAAAGTGTGCTCGCCCGATTGCGAGTGGGGATTTCCCGCTGGTCTGCGGTTCGTTCTGCCGCCGCGCCGCTTCCTGGGCCTCTCGAGCCACGCGGAGCGCCGGACAGACGAAGATCGCCAGGCGCGCGCGGCTAAAACAAGCGGCGCTCTCCAAGCGTTTTTAATAACGCCGGATTATCTGGGCGCCGCCGCCCCTTCCCCCTCCTCACGCCGCCGGCCTTCTCGCCTCCAGCCCGTGCTGCCCGTTTTCGGCCCTCGCCCACCTCCGTCTCTCCCAGCGGCTGCCTGGAGAACTCCAGAAGACCGCTGCTCTCATTGGTACTCTTCCGTGGTTTCTCCGATTAACATCTGGCGAATGCCGGAGCAGTACCCTAACAAACGGGACACCGACCGCGCGTGATCATTCCTCCCTCTTCCTTGTCCTATCCTCACTCTTTACTTACACACATACTAACATGCACTACTCTACCACTCATGCCGAGAGACCTGTCGGGAGCTTAGAGCTTGCCCCGGCTGGGGCGGTGTTCCGACGGAGGGAGATACCTGGTCGGGGAAAACTCCGCTAGCCTAGGTGTAGGTCGGCGCTGTACCTCGCCAGCCAGTGGGCAAGTTCCGCGCCACCTCTCGTGATAAAACATGCACAACATTTACGGGACAAATGACTTTTAACAGTTGGCGCGGCTGGAATCACAATCAATCCATCCCCCAATCCTCCCGTCACCGTTCGGCGCCGCCCCGGTCCCTTACCGCTGCTCTCGCCTAACCAACCGCCCCCACCGCTCTCAGCGGCACTGGCCCATTGTTCTCCCCATTCCCGCAACTAGACAGATGCGTCGTGGGTCGAATAGATGCGCTATGCACTCCGCCTCCGTCGTTGCGGATTGTGGCGAAACTCTGCCGGGTTTTCCTCCTTTTATCTTCGGAATGTCTCGAAGCCACTACCACAGACATTATCGCGTACAAAACAAACTTAAGGGCGTACTGTTATCGGGGAAGTTGATAGCCTCAGTGAACTTTTCTGATGTTATCGCCATAAAACATATTCGTGTAATTGACTTTGAGCTATATCGTGAATATCATTGTGAAAAGGGAAATTATGGGAACATGTACGCCGAATTTATTTTGCTCTTAATTTGATCTCATATTCCAATTTAATAATTGGAATGGAACGAAATTAATTACGAACCGAATTATATTTATTGCACGGTTCAATACTTCCTTGTACTCTACGGGAGATTTTGGTTCATTACAGTCTACCGTAATCCATTGCCTCCGCATATTTAGTAAAAAAGCTAGAAATGTTTCTAGCCTTCATTCCTCTCTCCCAAATATTAGCTATCAGCGCAGGAAACGCCTCTTTAATCATCTGTTCAATTTTTTTGTTGCCTGCAAGAATAGGGACATATTGGTGCCTCCAATTCAAGTCTCGTCCTTGATGTCTATGGGCTCGCGGCCTGTGGGATAATTAGAACTAAAACTTCAATGACTTTCTCGTTCCTCTTAATTAGAATATTTTTTAAAAGCAAAAATATATTGAAGCAGAATGAATAAGAATTGATTGGGGATAATAATCGTAGACAACATTCCACACACCAGGAAAATCTCCAGAAGTCTCGAAAGCACTAGGGATGGAGTGGGACCGAACGCTACCATAGAAAAAAAATTTCAGGGGGGGGGGGACGCGATTTCTTATACGAGTATTAGGTTTGCGTCCCTTCCATCTCTTTTCGTCCTGACGAGCCAATCACACACATTTCTATTTAAAGCCTTGCAATTCTCTCGGATGCAATGATTTGCTGTACGAAATTGTTAGTGGAATACTCATCAGTGAACTGCAAATATGTTGCATCGTTCGAACCAACTCTGCGCATTTGTGTTGCCGTCTGGCATTTGCGCGCCGTCGGCCGCTGCAGCAGTCGGGAAATCGGAGGAAAGGCAATTTCGTGGAAAGCGTCTCTAGAAACCGCCGTAACAGATTGCACCCGCGAAGTAAAATTTCATCGGAGCCCTGACGAACATAAATCGGTTCGAAATGGGGGAAACAGCCCGTCGACACACAATTTCCAATCTGCAGAGATTGCTTCGTAGCCTGCTGGGCGGAATTCGGGAGAAAACTCGATCGCCTTACCTTCGGAACAGACGCTGGGAGCGCCAGTCGCGGCGGAGCTGCGCTCTGGTGGCCGCCGCGGGAATTGCTAGCGGTGCCAACTAGGCAGGTGGCGCCGATTGGCGGTCGGTTGGCGAATTACATTGTGAGCAGTTTTGCGCGGTTGACATTTATAGATGTGTTTTACGCAATAATCTATCACTGTGAACAAAATAGTATTTCTTCAGTAGTCTGAAATGAGATTTATTAAAGATTATAAGTAGTTTATGGATGACTCAGCCACCTCGTTAACGTGTTTTCGTTGCATTGCTCTTTGTAATTTTCAAAAGTTGATGCAATGGACTATTTTCGCCGATAGAACAGTCACTTTAATGCAAATTGTCATCATGAAATAACGCGATGATCAATTAGACTATAAAATAACTGATAGTTGTGAATAAAGTAAATGTGAGTTTCGTGTTGTATGATTGTCCCGAACATGGCTTACTGAGTAACTCTTTAGAACTATTCATGTAATGGGGAGTTGTCACTGTACGACGAAAAGTATAAAAATATAAAGTGGAACTATCATTTTTTTTGTTGCGACATACTGTTGTTTAAGCTACTGGAAGAATAATAGAATGGGGAAACAAAGATTAACATATTAAAGTATTCTAAAATAGAAACTTGTATTTGTTCTATTGAATGTGTCTTAGCAAAAGGCATGTTATTCTTGTATATATTAGTCGATGAAGAAAAATTGTCCGATTGTGGTTCTAGCCCCAATTTACGCCAGACGTTCAGGAGCTTTCCGTACCTTTATTTTTTAATGTTTAGTGATAGTAATTACAGTTGCGTAATTCTTCCAGTTTTATTAATTAAAAATTGTAAACATTGAAAAATCTCTCATAGGGATAGATAGATATTATGATTCTAGTTGATAGTTGAAAAACTGATTCTTTGCAATCGGAAGTCAACATGTAAACGATGATTTAGAATTTTTTGCTATATTACGCAGGTAATTTTTGGTTTTTCCATGTTGCAAACCTGCCGCTTCCACAGCCAGATCAATTAATTTATTGTGTATTTTGTATCGTGTAATACGTTTACTAATCAGTCACATATTTCTGTGCCAGTAAATATCGTTGACACTTTTTTTTTCTCTTGGCACACCCTACTGTATCATGGTGATCGGCGGCGAGAGGGTTGTAGTTGGTTGCTGGGTCTGCGGATAGATGGCGCAGGCAGCGCCTCTCGCGACGGAAGTACGGGGTTAATCCGCACGAGGGCGCGTCGAGCGCGGCGGAGGATGAAGGGTGTCGGAGACGGCGAGGGCTCTTGCGAGCGAGGTTCAGCGCCTCTTGGCTAGTTATCCGGCGACGACCCCTCCGTCGTTCTTCATTTCGTGGATTACGGCTTCTCCGTTGTGCGCCCAAATCACTTCTGAATCATTTACCATAATTAAGCCGGAATTTACATGGCCCGTACCGTATACTAATCCACGTAGTTGATATAAGCGTCTTCTCTACGAGTATGTCACATAATTGATCAGGATCTGTAGAGTTAACCTTTCTACTCATCTTGATCTATTTTATGATTATAGTTTTTCAACCCGTAGAATTCAAGAACTATAACTGCAGTACCAACGTTAGTAACCCTCTGGAAGTTTAATTGTAAAGGTGCGTGTTTTAGGGTCTCATTCCTAGTGGACAGATAAAATAAGTGTTACGTAAATGACGGATTCTTATTCACCAATAGCTCTTACTTTTAAATGAGTGAGCACAACTCAATCCTAAATGGGAGGTCGCGTGTTCCCTCTAGTATTCCGTATCCGGTTTCCTTTTTTCTGTTTTAGGTTATCTTTTACGCGGCGTTCACTTCTACTATGAAATTCTATGACAATGATTTCGCAGAATAATTTGAGTTCTAGTGTGAATCTACTTTGAGAACATCATTCGTACAACGAAAAGTTACATCAGGAACATGAACAATCCATTGATCAATCCAATGATACTGACAGCGCGCAAGTCAAATTAACTTTGGTACGAAAAATGTATTGCGTTCCGCGACCGCTCAACCACGAAACAACTGGCGCAAATGACACTCGGCAATATTTCCCATCACAAAGGTAGCATCCTTTTCGCATGTATAAGAAATGTTTGTGCGATACCGATCTCTGTTAGTGATCACTTATTTTTATGCCATTTAGTCTTGCCCTTATGCAAGAGGTCTTTCTTTTACGCATCCGAGAACCAAGTAAATTAAACCGGGATTTAAACCACCACCATCGTGAAATATCCGCACCTCAAGATTTTTTTTTTATATTTTTTTTTATTTTTTAGTTATTAGACAGATTGGGACTTTAAACGTCTCGGGTGGACAATTCTATTCCCAAACAGAAAGGTTTGCAAGTGGAGTCGTCGTCGTTGACCTACTTCGAATATCGTGTTTGAATAACCAGAGCTGGAATCACTGGAATGCATGCTTTAAAGACGCATGTAATTACAAGATTGAACCTACTTTGTCGGACAGTGAGTTGCATTCGTTCACTCTCATTAATTTTCACGTTCACTCACTCGTGTGTTCACTCACAGAGCACCGGAATCGTGTGTGCATTCCACCGTCGTGCTTGTACGGGAAGTGCTCTGCGTTGTCGATGACTTGTTCCTAGAGCAGGTAGCTGTGAGTGCTGGTGGCCGAGGCGGGGCGGGGCGGGGCGTCGCTTTGTCCGTGCGTCTGCGGGGGGCGGGAGCGGGCACGTGCCCGGGTTGCGCCGGGAATCGATTCGGGACGCAGCCGCTGCCGCCGCCACCTCCTCGCCCGCAGCCGGCACGTGGGCGGGTCGCACGTGCACCCGGCGGCGGTGGGTGGGGGTGGGGAGGCGGTGGGGGCGGGTCCGCAGCGCCGGCTGACGGCTGCGCCCGCGGAGATAGGGCTGCCCCCGCCTCACGCCGCCGGGGCCCGGGCGAACCTCGCACTCCGCACGTTTTTTCTGTCCGCCCCTGGAGATACGTATTTGTGTGTGTGGTGGGGGGGAGTCTCTGTTCGAGTGCATGAAAATGTTGGCTCTGAATGTGTGACTTTGCTTTATGTATTTATGGTTTAATCGTGAGTGTGAGTACCTGAGTACGTGTGTGGGTGTGGCTTTGGCGCTGTATCTGCGGTGGAGGCTTCAGATCTGTGTGTATGTGCGTGAATCACTTGTTGCGTATGTGTAGCTATAGCTTGTTGCCGTGTGTTTCGACCTACTTTTGAGTGGGTGTTTTTGCAAGCGTGTGTTGCGTTGGCTCTGTATGTGAGACTTTTTCTTTGTGTATTTAGGCTTTTTCTCTATGGTCTGTGGTGGTTTGTGTGTGGTGTGTAAGTCTGATTCAGAATGTATGTGTGGTGTGTGTTGCTTGGTGTGCCTGTATCTGTGTTGGGAGTTTTGGATCTGAGCGTGTGCTTGTATCGCTTATTGTGAATGTATAGCTGTGTGTGTGTGTGTGTGTGTGTGTGTGTGTGTGTGTCAGTGACTGTATATTAATGTGTAACCAAACGATTGTCTGTGGCTGTGTATGAGCGCTCCTACCTGTGTCGCTGAGTGTGTAAACGTGTGTGTGTGTGTTTTGTGCATGTCATCTGCAAAGCAAACAGATTCTTGCCCGCATTCTCTCGGGGCGGGCGCGGCCTTCGGGCGCCTCGGGGTGGGTGCCCCTGCCGCGGCCGACGGTCGGCCACCTGTACGGCACGGACGCAGTGGCAATGAAGCAGGGGCACGGAGGAGCACTTTCTTATTGAGCCATTGCTTCGCAGTTACAGGCATCTCTTTCTGCTTATCAGCTTTTGTTTTCTCTCGATGGTGTGGGCGTCATTCGGGACTGTAATTGCAATTGCCGTACTTTCAAGAAAATACTGAAATATATATTATAATTCGTGAGAATCATATTAACCAGGGAATATTTACTTGTCGCCGTTGGAAAGATAAAAATGGGGATTTCCACACAAGTGTAAACTCAAGTTTTGTTGTAGTCACATTTGAAAAATCTATTATTGTTATTTAATAACAATTTTTTCATCAATTACTAGGTTCTCCTTGTGCCTTCTCCGTAATGAGGGTTTCTGAAAAAGAAAAAAAATTCAGCCTTGCAATTCGAAAACTGTTATTTGATAGAATTTCTCTGGATTTCTTTTCAACAATTTAAAAACTTAACATGATGCTGATGTGAGACACACCTTCAACATACTACGCTTTAAAATCCAGTTATATTGTCGAAAAATGATTCCCAGATAATCAGTATTTCTTCTGATTATTTTTTTGACATGTTCAAATAGTTGTAGTTCGATTAATTTAGTTTATTGACATTTGATTAGCTGTTACGAAGTCATCCAATCGGGAACTTAAACATCACTAATGTACGTGTCGTCCAAGTTCCCGATTGGAAGTCACCATAACAGCTGATGATTCACGTCAACGAACTCAATGTTTAATTCGAAGTATAATGCAAGAATTATAGTTTGTTTAATGAATTGATACGCGCTGAATCTACCTCCAATAGTTCGTCTTAAAACTAAACTTAAGTTTCTTTCAAACTTCAAAGTATGGATATGGCCTTAGAATTCGGAAACTGGGTTTTGAAAGTTCTAATTCCTGCTCTAATTACTGTTGATCATTTTTGAAAACTTGAAAAACATGATTAAGAAGTAAGACGCACCTGTAATATTGAACGCTATAAAATCAACTAATTATATAGTCGAATAATGATAAAAAAATAGATTTTTTTTTTTAAATCAGTATTTCTTCTTGATATTTTTCTGATACGTTCAAACAATGATTAGTTAATTTCAAATTATATTAAGACGAGAATTGATTTTCGTTTAATGAAAACCTACTAAATCAACCATCGATAGTTCTCCGTAACTGCCCCCAAGTTTGTGTCAACTTTTAGCTGCCTATGCGTTCGGAACGGTTTTACAGCCGCAATCGTGTTTTTCCGCTTGACGCCAAAATATCCGTCGCGCCTGTACAGCGCGCGTGGCGAGAGCGGAGTCGATCCACTCGTCGAACTTGTTTGCGCGAGTCCGCCCCGCTCCGCCTGGGAAACACGAGCGCCTCCCGCAATCGAGAACAGCGACTCTCGATCGATCGATGGATGGATGGATCGATGGCGGCGACCGCTGGAACGAGGCCGTCGCGCCGGCCGGGGCGGTATAAACTAACTTTATGGGGGAGGCAGTAAAGAAGCCAGTAAGAGCATTAGAAGTCGGGCACCCGCGACAAAACAAGACTAGACGACGCCGCGGCGCGGCGGCGCTTCCGCTCCCTGCGTTGTGTTATCGCGCGCTTGTGCTACTCCGTTTGGCGTTGCGTGCGGTGAGTTACGTGGCCTGTAAAGGAGACCGTTTTGTTAACGCGCAGCGGCAGTGGGCGAGTCGTAACGGGATTGCGGTTGTAAACCTGTTTCAAACGCATAGGCGGCCAAGAATTAACACTAATTTACGGCGAACTATCGAAGGTTGATTTAGTAGGTATTCATTAAACGAAAACTAATTCTCGTCTTAATAATTGTTTGAACATGTCAGAAAAATATCTAGACGTAATACTAATTTTTTCCCCGGGATCATTATTAGACTATATCGACTTGATTTTATAGTGTTGTATATTACAGATGACTTACTTCATCGTGTTTCTCAAGTTTTTAAAATGATAAAAAGTAATTAGGGCAGAAATGCTTACTTTCAAAACCCAGTTTCTGAATTAGAAGCCTCTATCCATATTTTTACCAGAAATTATAACTATCGGGAAGGCTCAAACTTCGCGAGGATTTAGAACGGGTAATAATGAATGAATCAGTCTTCCGTAGACTGAAGTCGCCAACTTCGAGACCGCAACTCCTCCCGTCAACATTCAACAATATGCATTCTCCCATTTTAATATCAGCATTACTTAATTTTGATGTTTAAAGGGAGGTTGCCATAGCTCACCCTTCACATGGAATATTTTACCACATTCTGCAGTATTTTTTTAAAACTTTCAGAAAATATAATAATAATAATAATAATAATAATAATAATAATAATAATAATAATAATAATAATAATAATAATAATAATAATAATAATAATAATAATAATAATAATAATAATAATAATAATAAAGATCCCTCGTGTGTAATAGTTTTACACGTGCTGCCTTTCTCGCGAATGCAAAGGAACAGTGTTCGGAGAGGCGATGGAATGCGTGCTCTGCGTCGTCGGCTGTGGTCGCAGCCTTGCCCTCTCCGCGCAGCGCGAGTGCGCGGTGCGCAGTCCCTCCGCCGCAGCGGCCGTATATATATCGCGCAGGGGCTCTGGCAGCGACAGGCAGATCTACTGCCACTTGCCTCTCCCTCGCGCCACGCCCCCCCCCCCCCCGCCTGCCCCCTGCTCCTCTTCATTCCTCCCCTCTCATTTCCTTCGTTTTCGTTCCTTTCCGCTTTTTTTCCTTCGTTTCTTTTCTTTCCTTTGTTTTCATCGTTTCATTCCTTTCCCTTTTTTCCTTGTTTCATTCCTCCTTTTTCCTAGTTTCTTTCCCGTCCTCTTTTTTTCCTATCCCCTTTTTTTTTTCTTTCGCTTCTTTCCTGCTCTCTTTTTTCCTTAGATTCTTTCCTGTTCTCTTTTCTCATCCATTCTTTGCTTTCTTCCTTTCTTCTTTCTTCGTCAGACTGTGCCCCTTGCTTATTACATTTTTCTACACGATTTCAAATAACTTTTTCATTGATTTTCTGTTATGAAATTTTTTTCTGTGTTCCTTTTCTACGAAAGAGAATGATTGAGTTGGTATCATGAAATAATTAGAATTGAAAATAAGGTATGTTTGGAGAGAATACGAAAAATGCAGCACAAAAAACAATGACTGTGGCTAGAAATTATCAAAGGGGAAAAACGTGTAGAAAATTAGACACAGGGAAGAAGAATGCTGCTTCGGTTCGAAAATGGCAATCGAGATAAATTTTCCCCACTAATTTGGTTGTTTTTATATTTCCTTGAATTTATTCCACGAAATCTTTTTTTGCCATTTGAATACAGTCGTTATATCTACCTCTAATTTCTTCGCGCATTCTAACTTCCTTTTCATGCCATCCTTACCTTTCCCCTCCGTTCTTCCGCGTCCCTGAATCTCTTGCAGCGCCCTCGTCTCTCCCCCTCCTCCTCTGCCCCGCCCCCTCACCGCCGTCGCTTCCAAAAGGTTGCCACAATGCGGCGCCTCTTTTTCGCAGCAGCAAATCTCCGAAATATTTCGCCCCCCTCGCGGGGTAATTGAAGAGGGCGGCGCGCGGCCACGCCCTGCCGCAGGGCTGCCAACCTCGTGGCGCCGCGTACGACCGCGCAGCTCTTGTTCTCTCTTGGCGAAATGTTCTCCTCTGAAGGAGAGCGGACCGTCGGCGAAGTCGGGATTGTTGTGAATGCAAATGTGTGGGGTCATGCTTTGCGCAGGGAGTGGATAACGGAGGCTCAATATGAGTTGCTTAAAGCAGATGTCGTCTTTGTGCACCACCCAAACCGTTACCGTAATTTAATTTTGTATCTTTACTTTTTCACTCCCGTACGTCATGTTTAGTACGTCATATTATTAATTGAAATCTTGTGATATGGTATTCGCAACTCTTAGGAACAAAAGGATACGAAAATAATGTGCTGTCTCTTTCTAAAGCATTCAATATACTATTCCAATAACCTTATATAACACAGTTCCCCGTGAGAGAATTCAAATATGTATTGTATTTTCTTATATTATTCTATATCATTCGAAAAAGTAGACGAGGGAAAGGGTTCTGTTTATAGATTTGCAGGGAAATGATATCCAATAGAAATGTTCTTCCATCGGTTACTGGCGATTTCTAATGAAATTGTTTACGAACTACAAACAGAGCATTACGTATTGTTTTCACTCGACGGTGTTCATACTCATATTCGAGGTAAGGTCATTCGTATCAATAAGTTTACGCAGAAAAACGCGAATTCTCAGAGAAACCACTTTTCTACTGGATTTAGTTCTTTTTCGCAATCGCCCCCTAACACAGTCCAAAGCGCTATTTAATTCCCTTATAAAATTCTCATTAGAGGTTTAAAAAAGGGGGTTCCTCCGCTGTCTGCGCGGTCGCCGATTCTGGGCAGCCCTTCCCTCGTTCCCACGCACCAGGTCCTCTCCCCCCTCCTTCCCCGCCTCCTCGCCTCAGGGAGCTACGCACCGGAGGGATAAAAATCGCGTGCGGCGAAGGGTGGCTGGCGTTCGCCGCGCGGGGGCGTAAACTGCGTATCCGCGCTGCCAGATGCGCGTTTTCCGCACGCGTTCTCCTCCTTCCCCCTCCCCTCCCCTCCCCATCCCCCACCCCTCCCTTCGCCTCCCCCCTCCCCCTTCCTCCTTCCCCTGTCGTCGCCGCACGTTGCGACCGAATCACCGAATTGTGGGCGAAAGCTCAAAAATGCGAACTTTTCAAGGGATAATATAGTTTATTTTCTTAGCTTGGAATGTGGGGCGATAAATTAGTGCCGTTTGTAAAGGGATAGTAGTTTAAGCGTGGTGGGGCGGAATCAGCTTGCCTCAATTAATGCGTCTCTTCGTAACATGGCTATTATTAAAAAAAAATATAAAGAAAGTCGTATTACATTATTTTTAAAAATAAGGAATCTTCTGAATATGGCGGTTGCAAAAAACATTGATTCTTCTTTTGCTCCATCCAAGCTTGAGTTACTTTCTAAAGTTTGTAGCTCTTTTAACTCGTTATCTGTGCCAATTCTCAGTAGTCGTTGTCTACTCCGCGTTTTAAAAAATTCCGACAATTTAAACATAGATTCATTTTGTGCTTGCTGAATCTGAAAATGTAAATTTTCGTGATAGTGGGTTCATCAGCGCAGCAACAATGAGATTGGCTTCTATTGATTCCATTTCGCAACCAGCCTAACTCTAGAGATTCCGACAACTAGGGGAAATTCGCTGATTGCATGGGAGTTATTTGGGGTTTTGGGCCGGTGTTCGGCAGTTGGCCACACCGTGTGCCTCGCGTCGGCAGGCGATTTCTCTCTCCCTCTCCCTCTCCCTCTCGTCTTCTCTCTCCCCCCTGCGGCACGCCGCCTCGGTCGGCTGTGTTTGGAAGGCGACGTTGAGCGGTGCACGATTCACCTGCTGCGCGACTGGGATTATTTGGGCGCGCTGTTGATAAATGTCGCCGGGGGACGTTGGCAACGCCGCTTCCTCCGCGATGGACGGGTGGGAGCGCGATCGCGCCACGGCGGGCGCGCGGTTTCTCGGCGAGAGCAGAAGCTCCGCGGTGTTACAGGAGGGAGGGTGAAGGAGGTTTCGGAGAATGGGGAGTAGTCTGTCTCCGAATAACAATTTGACGGAAGCCTATTATAAAGATTTGAGTTCACATGTGTCGAATTGATATTCACGACATAAAATGTACCGAGAGAAGAGGCTGAGGGCGTAGCGCGCTAACTTCGCATTTGGTTCAATCCCCGTGCCAGCCACCCTCTTTCGGGTTTTTCGTGGTTTCCCTCGGTTATCCACGCGCATCGTGGGATGGTTGACCTGAAAGGCTCATCGCTAGCCCAAAGCGTTCAAGAAGGTTAGGCGAATTTGAGAAGGTTATCAAGAAGGTTAGGCGAATTCGAGGCATCGCGGGTTCCTGGTTGGTGAACAGACTTCGAAACCCTGGATCTAACGGCGCCGAGGGCAGTTGCCCTTCACGGGACATGTTGTGTTATGGCTTAGCACATAATATTAACGGAAACTGATACAGGCGTTTATATCGAGGGGAAAATGCGATAATTGGTTACTTCTTTCGGATGTTGAAAGGCCGAAACTTATTAACGTATATTGGGCAAAAACTACAGACGCTTCATTTGCAGGTTTTTATTTTAAGAGAACGAATATTATTTTTGAATTAGAAGTTAATTACCGGATAATTTGACACCTATGACATTGTATGCAATTTACGTTTTATCTGAACGTTTCCATATTGTTCGGTGGTGGAAATAAATACGTTTACGAAGCATTCGAGGAAATTTCGCGACCTGATTCCAGGCAAGGCTTCTGTGGGACGTGCGTCATTGATGGAGCCTCCTCCTCTCCTCGTCGTCTCTTTTTTGTCCGCGGAAGCGACAAGTTGGCGCCAAGACCGCATCCCCCCACCCCCCGGCCCCTCCCGGTGCATTGTGCGCGCAATCTGGCGGCGCCATCGCTCCATCGCCCCCGAGCGGCGGGCGGCCACAAAGGCCTCCCGTCGCCCCCGCCCTCGCCCCCGCCCTCGCCATCGCCCCCGCCCCCGCCCGCGACGCGCGACCGGTGTCGCCTTTCGACCCCCGCACCCCTTCATGTTGCGCCGGTGACCTCTTCGGTTCGTCACTTCGCTCATTTGGAGCTAGAGGCTTCGCTTTATTCGTGGTAATTTTCTTCCCAGTTCGAAAAAAAAGCCGACGATTTCGCGTTAATTTTGCGGTATTTTTTAATGACCTCTTCGGTTAGTCCTTTGGTCGTCTACAGATAGACGCATGGGTTTGTCGCGTTCTTCAAGGTGGCCACTTTCTCGATAACATGGAAAACTGGCAACTTTCATTGTTCTGGAAAAATCAGGGAATCTATAGAAGTCAGTCAATCGTTTAGATCTTGTGTTAAAGAATCAGTCCCAGGAAGTGACCTTAACGATGGAAATCAGGACGTGAAAAAGAAGTTTGCACGCGGTTCGACAATTGTTTCTCTGAGATACTTGCGCAGAAGTTACAGATTAGTGTAGCCGACTGCAGAATTCTCATCTTAGATCTGGTCGCATCCATTCTGTCGCTTAACTGATGTCAACAAATGACTACCATCGTCTATAAATCTTTTGTAGACGAGAAACTCAAAATTAGAATCCCCTCTCGTCTACAAATCTTTTTGCTGAGATGTTTGAAAATGACATTTAATTGCGATCGGCGTGATGCCGTATTTTGATTCCATCATAGTAAACTGGACATTTTCGCCTAAATTTGCACGTATAAAGTTTTAACACTTCCCGCAATCACGGAAGTGGATTTCGGCTCCGTGGAGAATCGTGTGCCGTATTTCCGGGAATGGAGAGACTTTAATCCGAGATAATGGCTAAAGCGTAGAGCAAATTCGCTGCGGGCTGCTCTCTCAACGCTGTCGCCACGGCCTCCCTCTGTCGCGTCCCCGCCCGTGCTCTGTCTGTTCCCTGGCCTCCCTCAGAACCCTCCTTTCTCTGAGCATGTCTCCGAGTTGGCCGGTCCCCTCCATTCTCCTTACCCCGCCAGTCTCCCTTTATGCTGTCTGCCCTGCCCGTGTCCCTGCCCCACCCATTCCTCTTCCTTGCCGTGTCTCCTTCGTCCCTTCCTCCGCTCGCTCCCCCTCGTCCCTGTTTCCGTCTCCCGTCGTTGTCTCTCCTCCCCACCGCCGCTACCCCCGGCGCTATCTCGCGGCCGCGTCGCGTCCGTGACGGTGCCTAACGACGATTGATGCTCTCCCGGTGGCAAAGGTCGCAGTCGTCTCCCTTTCTGGGTTTTGTTTCTCTTCTCCTTTTCTGTTTGTCTCTTTTTCTTTGTTGAACTTTCTCGAATTACTTTTTTCAACTTTCGCGTTTACTTCTTTATGGCATATGGGGAAATGCTTTATACATCATTGCATTTATTTGAGAAGTATTGGATCACGATTTAAATCGACTTCTGTCGTGATTTGTTGCCTTCTCTTCGTGTTCTATTAACCTTAATTTAGACGATTTCACACTTCACACCACGCTTATATGTTTCGAATTTACAACCACTGCCGACTAGTAGAGTTCTTGAACTGAAATTACTCGTAGCCAAAAACGTGTTTTAACAAGAGATGCAAAAATATCAACGTATACGAGAATTTTGACTCAGAAATTATAAAGATTTTTCTGATTGTTTATTCTGCTATAAAGAAAGTTCGACGTTTACGAAAAAAACAAATTAATGATGGACAGATCTGATAGGCTTATTGTTCGAATGATGGGAAAATAAAGACGGAAGGGATTAAAAAGGAAAGTAAATCTCTGGAGTGCCCCAGGGGCCGGCATCGAGGGAGGGATCAGCGACTCCGGCGGCCGTTTCTTGTAACATCTGAGAATCGAGAGCACCGATTGCCTCGTGGCAGAGCAGCTGCTCTGGAAGTAAAACCGAAGCTGGGGCAGTGACGTCACGGGGTGTCCGCCGCGCCGCTCCGCGCCGCGCCGACGGCTGCCACAATGCCCCGGGACCTTGGCATTAGGAGTGCCCCTCCGTCCCCAGCCGCGTCCCGGCGCTGACGTCACGGTCCGCGGCGCCGCCGTCGCGCCGTCGAGTCGCTCGCCTGACAGGTGCTGCCCGCCCCCTCGCGCTCCTGGACGAGGAAGCGGCTGGACGCGCCCAAGGGCGGTGGGGCGCAGGAATGAGGTTGTACCGCGGGAGAAAACACTGTACAGGGGAATCGAGAAAAATGTCTTTATTTACGTCAAAAAACGGTTAAAAATTGTGAAGGGACTAGTTTGGGATAAGTGTATTTTGTGTACATTTTCAACAAGAATTCAAAATAAAATTTTCGCTCCCGTGTATTAAAAAACTATTTGCGAACTACAGACTATGGGCTATTATTCCTGAAACCTCGTATTTGTGTATGAGTCGACTTATGACTATGACTATGATAGATGACAGTGCTATTTTGAGATTGGCGTTCAGGGAGGAAGGAAAAGATAAGAAGCAGGACATCGAAGGGTTATGGGAATGAAGGAAATGAGGATTGTGAGATAGAAAACGTACAAACACTTACAATTCGGGGCAAGGAATATCCATTCATGGGGCTGTGGTAGCAGAAGGCAGAATTCCCTGAACATCACATTCATACACGCATTGGGACTCATTTAATGCTTTCTTCTCCCACAAACGTTGCTGGAGACAATTCTTATGATTTTCTCACCATAGAACTCCAAAATGTATCTTCCATATTGATCATATCACCACTTTTTTTGTAAATCCCTTTAAAATGTGTAAAAAAAATCATAGAAACTGTGAATATGGAAAACAGGGCAATACGAGCAAAATAGATTGGAAAAACATAAACGGTTGTAGTTCAAATGGAAGTTTGCGAACCTTCTTTCTAAAAAAATCGTCCTTCCTTATCCTGTTCACACCTCGACGCTCCTCAACTTCCGTGGTCGCAGCATCAATGGAAGGGTTTTTTTCGAGGGCGCAGGTTGGCTGCCCTGGCGCTGTGCGTCGATTTCGTTTACGAGCGTTTCGCCGCATCGCCCATCGCTCCGCCCCCGCCCGCCGCCCGGACGCGCGTTTGCACGGCGAGCCGGAGGAGGAAGCGTGTCGACAGGCACAGACGGGAGGAGCCCGACGCGGAAGGCGTGATTCAGCTGTTAGGGCCCGCGGTTCAGCGGCGGAAGTGGGGACCGGCGTGTCTCGGCGGGTAAAGCATGGTGAAGAAGACACTTTGTGGTAGGCCTTCACTTTGTGTGGTAACAGCCAATGTCAACGCTGTGGAAAATGGAGGGCCGAAACGGGATAATTGGGCGTCTTCGTCAGTTCATCGGTGGTAAAATTTATTCAATTGAATCTAGATATGTATTTTGAATAAATGAATGACGACGTGATTTTAGGGCTGTGTAACTTGTCTGAATCATTGATAGGATTCACTATCATGATTTCATGAATGAGATAATTTCATAAATATCTGCTTACAAAGGCTGCTTGAAATAATGACGTGTTTCGTAGAGTTCGTCGATTATTTACTAAGTATCGATTTGTTGACTTTTGGACGTTTGGGCTTTTGCACGTTGTTAAATGTGATAAATTGCGTGGGACAATTCTGCATTAGTTCATGGAGAGACTAAAATTCCTGAGGATAAATTTCTGTACGTTATAATGTAGCCAATGTTAATATTACTTAGTTGGAGGGGAAGTTACAAATCTTTAAATAAATTTGACGGATGTTTTTTGTGTCATTCATCTTGTAAATGACAACTCGCTACTGTTTTGGGGACGTAGTAGGATCATATCAACATCCACGCACGTGTATTTTAGGGAAGGTCACAGTGTCTATGCGAGAGCTTAAACTGTTGGAGAACGACGAAACCTCATTCACTTGCGCTTAATTCTTCTTCATTTATGCGTGTTTACATGCACGGGAACGCATTAGCATACACGCCCCAACAAACCCGAGGCATATCGCTGCTTCGCAGGCGAAGCGGTTGCGCCAAACAATTATTGTCTCCTGGCGAGATCCAGCTCGTAGGAATGCCTGCCGTTCCTCGCTTGATGAATCAAACGCGCTTTGCGCCCGTGAGGCAGGAAGCGGCGGCGGCGGCGGCGAGTGAATGAGGAGGCTGATTGTATTGGCAGCCCTGACGCGGTGCGGGGGTGGGGGAAAGGGTTTGCGAAGGCGGCGGCGCCGGCGGGGGAGGGGATGGGCGATATTGTGCACCGTAAAGGCTCTTTATTGCAATCGATCAAGCGATTCCATACCGCCCCCCACCACCACCGCTTTCGCCTCTGTGCCGGCCTCTCCTGCTCCGCCTCCGCACACTTCCGTCTTCGCCCCGACCTCGACCCGTGCGTCTTCCCGGCGACTTCCCTGCCGGGTTTTACTTCCCTCAAGGACGGTCCACCGCCGGAATATTCGCGGCAGCTTCCGCTCGCCGAAAAACGCTGCTCTTTGTAACCAAGACTGTTTTAACGTTCTGCTGTTTGATATTAGTAGTTTGTCTCTTCCTGTATGGTACAGTACTTAAATATGTTTACCTATACCTTACATAGTTCAAGAATTTGCCTTGAGCGGTAAAGGTGATTTCGATTTGATATTTGGAGGAGAAATATCTATGGTCTATTCGTGGGTGTAACATCGATTTGTTTCTAACAGTATTGAAATAATTGGTTATTGAATATACAGTTGCATTAGATTTTTTTACAAAATAAAAGGAATTGATGTTGCTGGCCGTAGTCTTTTTGTACTCGACGCATCCTTTACGAAATTCTTGGTAGCTCATTTGTTTATTTATTTTTATGGACTAGATATGGTCGGGGGAGAAAACAAATTTGCGCAGTTCCGTCAAAATTGTTGTGGTTGTGCAGCGAAAGTAAGAAGGTATAAGCAGCACCAAACCATTCGTTCATATTTTTAAAAAATTCTAGAGATGAATTAATTTGTAAATGATATCGACAGCAAGCGCCTGTAGAATGGCTCATGGGCAGTGTACTAGCTTCCTGTGGTGAGATCCGGCGTTCGAATGTCGGTTTAGGCAAACATAGATTTGTAGCTTTCGGTAAAATTGTCTGTTTCTGAAGCAGTGTGACGAACCAAAACTCGAACAGGCAGATCTTGCTGGTTACGGGGAAGAGAACACGTTATATTCGCCCCCATCTCGCTCTTACCCCCAATCAAGGGAATTTAACTAGGTCCAGTCAACGGGAACACAGTCAGCTGAACTATCGACTCAAAAATTCCTAAACAACAGACCTACATACATTTCGCCAGCAGCGCGAACTGCCTGCAGAGTAGCGTTCGCTTTTGTTCGCGGCGGCACCTCTCGCGAGTGGAGTTGGCACGGGCCTCAAAGGCGCCGGGGGCGTGGCCGCCGCGGTCCACCTTAGGCGCATCGCGGCGTATCACTTCCGCGGCATTCCTCGGGGCCTAAGCGGGCGGAGCGGGCGTAAGTGGAGCGCTGGGGGGAGGAGACCACATGAAAGACGGCGGGCGCGGCGCCGCGGCCACGGGCCGGCCGAGGTTCGCTCCGCCCGCCCCGCTCCTCCCCGCCCCGCTCCGCTCCGCCCCGCTCCGCCCCGCTCCGCCCCGCTCCGCCCGACGCGCTCCCCTGTGCGCGAATCGATTCGGCCGAGAGCGCCGCCCGCACCTCTGCATCACAAAAGCGGCTCCCGCTGGTGGCTGCAGGCGCGCTCGCGGCCGCGCGTCCAGCTGCCCCTGTCGTTCTGGGCGCGCCCTCCCTCGCCTTCCCTGCTCGTCGCTCGCCTCGCGCCATGCCTGGCATCGCATCGTCTTCTCACTTTTTCCCACTTCAGCTCCTCCACACGTCACACCTGCTCACTCCACCTCACGTCACTCCGCTCTGCTTCAACTTACTTCGCCCCACTTCATCTCACTGCGCCCCACTTCATCTCACTGCGCCCCACTTCATCTCACTGCGCCCCACTTCATCTCACTGCGCCCCACTTCATCTCACTGCGCCCCACTTCATCTCACTGCGCCCCACTTCATCTCACTGCGCCCCACTTCATCTCACTGCGCTCCACTTCATGTCACTGCGCTCCACTTCATGTCACTGCGCCCCACTTCATCAAACTGCGCCCCACTTCATCTCACTGCGCCCTACACACCTAATCCTATCTGCGTTATTTAATGTCTCAGTATCACCTGAGCAGTGCCAAACGTTGCTATATTGCCATTATTCTCATACCGTTGCCTCCCTCTTGGGCCGTTCTCGCCTCGCCTCGCCTGCCTGCGAAAGCGCAGTCAACAACAGTTTCTTAGAGTTCAAAGCAGCTGCGAATGCATTACGAAAACGACGTCCGTCGATAGAAGAAAATCTTGTTGCTGTCCAGGACAAAAATCCGTGTCAATGATTGCTACCTCTATGTAACCTGTCTCGTTTACTTTTATACCCGTCTTAATATTTCATAGTGTGGAAAATGTTTCTAATTGCATATGGTATGTTTACAGCGACCTCTGCGAGAAAGGCGGAAAACGAGTGATCCAAATCTTTCCTCAAAAACAAAGTGAGTACCCGTATATTTTATATGAAGGAGCAGCCAAGTCGACCAGTAGCTTTGAGTCGGATTATTTGGTTTTGAATTAACTTTCATTTCTTAATAATTTTATTTCTAAAAAATCTTATTTTTTTAAGAATGATTGTGCATATCACGTATTACGTTGTAAATCTACTGAGATTTGGCTGCTCTATTATTTTTGTTGTATTTTTATTTAACCTACATTGTCTGCATAAAGGTCATTCAACGCATATTCAGTTAATGGTCGTTAACATTGTTAATCCTCGTATACCTAGGTTTTTTAATAAAACATTTTTGAAATGTTAAAGTATGAAAAAGAAACGTCTATAATACACAAACGTATAATACTTCAGGCATCTAGTGGCCAAGAGTAATTAGTATACTTCCTTTGAAATCAAGAGTTCAGTGCAAAGCCGTACACTTGAAATAGAAACATGTGTTGTGTCTAAGGATTTTAAGTGAAAACACATCAAGTGCTGAGATGTAAAGCTGAACAATGAAAAATATATCCAAAATTGAATACAACCTGTAAACTGAGAGATAAATTTTCTCAGAATCTGGAAAGTTTCACTCTAGACTCCCCTTTGACTCTAGTATAGTCGTTATGCGTTGATTACGTTTATGCAGAAAATGTACTAGAAAACTCATAGAAAACATAACATCGCATCCAAGATCGTCTATGAAAGTGACAGTTTGTGTTTTGCGCTGATTGTCACTCAAGAGGAATCCTGTGAACTCAAAAATATCCAATGTGTTTTTCAGTTCCATTTGTTATTACGTCCTTGTTAGGCCTGGCCCTTCATTTGTTCCCGAAATGCAATGTTTCTAGCTCGTTGTACTCTTCGACGCAACGTTTGGTATAGCGTTGCCCCTGCAAAATGCAACAAATCTTGTTTACTCAGGTGTGTGGTGCGGGCTGCGTTTCCCCTGTGTACACCGTTCGTAATCCGGTCGTAAACGTGTTACATAGGAAATAACGAGTTCCTGAAACGATGAAAACTCATCAGCTGGTTTCTAAATAGGTACATTACTTCGTGAACCAATTGATCTTTTGTATTTGGTGCAATTCAAAGCCAAGTAGAAGGAAAACACGATTTGAGCGATGTAGATTTAGAGATTCACTTTTAGATTATGGATTTGTTGCCTTCATAATTTTGATAATTTTTTGTTAAATTTAATTGCGAATGTAAAGTTTCTGATAATTTTGTGTTCCAATAAGCCAGAATGTTTTTCTCATTGCTTTTTTTTTTATTTATGTATTTGTGACGTAGTTCCCGACTCTAAAACATGTCCTTCGTGGGAGGTTGGCGCGTCCTCTACGAGGACGAAGGGCCCGTGATCCACGTGAAGTGACCTTACGTCCTCTGTAAGTCTATAGCGCCATGCGTGGGTGTCTCATTGTTGGGCCGCCATTGTTGTGGTTCAATGGCGAAATGCGAGACGGACGCCTTCAGAGTGACTTCGAACAAAAGATGACCGTCAAGAAACCTTCCGTTGTTTTGGGGCGGCGACATTTCGGCGTATCCTATCCCCGAGCTCTGCTTACCACGAAGCTCGCCCTTGACACGTTACAAAATATTGCGCAACAGTTTCATCTAACTACAGGCGCTGTATTACGCATGTCTGGTTATGAATTCTTGTTCTAGAAATTAACCTGAGTAGTAGTTGAAATGCAGTATTATGGTATTATTAAGGGGGGATAAGGGCAAGTCTTTTTCCAAGAATTAAAAAAATTCGAGTTGACGAATTTAAGCGAATTCATTAAAAATAAGTTGCCAGTAACATGGTGGAAGAAAACTTGAATAACGGTTCTAGCTAATGTCAAGTACTGTATTGTATACTGTAGTAGATGTCTTCTTCTTTTTTCTGAAAATTAATTATTAGATAAAAGTATCCGTAGTGTTGTGGCTTTATTCTGATGTGATAAGAGCAACTCTTAATAGCAAATATGAAAAAAAAAAAAAATCGAGTGAACGAACGAACTCGAGCGAATTCATTAAAACGAAGGTCGTCATTGACACATTCTAAAAATCTTACCGTAACGTTTTCTTCTAAGCAAGCCCTGTATTTATTGCGCATGTACCGTAATGGATACTTCCTACATTTTCTGAAAATTAATTATCCTGAACATTAGTTGGAAATTCCCGTAATGTTACGATGTTATTAAGATGTGATGAGGATTTGACTCCACGTACGAAAAATAGTTTGGGATCAGTAGAAATTATTACCGGTGTAATCTGTGAATTTCTAATATAAATGAATGTTGAATTATTTGGCATGTTTTCACACTGCTGAAATTTCGTGAAACTTCGAGAATACCATTTCATTTGATATATTTGAGGCTTAGAACATTTCGTTCTTCTACATCAGTCCTCATACGATAACGTGTTATTTGTGAGAAATGTCTTTACTTCGGTTTCAACTGAAGCTTCCCACTTCCAGCCGTCGCCATCACCAGCCTCCCGTCTAAGCGACGGACAGAGTTACAGTTCCTTCACCATATCTCGTGTCTCGTCCCAGCCCTTCTTTCTCCATTTCTTTCAACTCATCTCATCTCCCAAATATCTCTCACTTCATACCCCTCACCCTGTTTCCTTACTTTCCCCCAGGTCCTCTCTCACAGTATCCTCCTCGTCCACGGCCTACGTCGTTTATATCTTCCGTCGCCATGTCTCAGATCACCTTTTCTGTTTTCCGTTCTCTGAAATACATAGGGCTTCTCTTCTAACTGATCACACATACTACGCTCGTGCCCTCGCGCACACACATACACACGCACATTCACGCGCACACATACACGCACGCACACTCATACACGAGCACACGCACTGACATGCACACGCAGGCATGGTGAAATACTTTGTAGAGTGGCGTCGCCCCCGCCGCCATCCCCGGAGATCCGTCCCCGCCTGAGCCGAAGGCGTCGCCGGGGCGGGGCGGGGCGGGCGCCTCCTCGTTACCCTAACGAGGGCGCGCGGACGCTGTTGCCGGAAGCCCCGGGCTATTCTCGGAGGCGCGCCGTGCGCCCTGCGCCCTTCTCGGCGCCGCGCGTCGACTTCGGCCCAAGGCGAAGGCCGATCCGCCGGAGGCCAGGGAGCCCAACCGGCACGCACACCGACACGCCAACCAACAGAGAGATTACTAGGAGGACCCGCGTTGGCAGCTAGTGCTTGGCCCCTCCAGGCAATATCGTGACCTTGCACTCAATTCACCGATGCGTTCGTTGACAGTGAGCTCATCTGTGAATGGATTCATCACTTTCTCTTGCAATGCCATTGCCCTACACGTTGATCGTTAGTTTTCCTACCTATCAAAGTGGTCTCTTCTTAGAGAATCTCTTCTAAACCAACGCGAGATGCATATGGGAATGAGGTCTCTTTTTTATATAAGTGAAATCATGTGCAAACATTTCTGGGAGCCACATCACACACCCTGCCTTGAAAGCGAAATCAGTGCTGATGGGGAGGCAGCTTCCTGGCGGTTAGCGTTTGTAGCCCTGAGTATCGACAAATTGGCGTCAGATATTGTTTTCAATACAGAAGGTAACGCACTTGATTCGGATGGTAACATGATTCTGGTGGTTGATGATCGAAATGTGGAAGGAAAGATATCGCACGGTCCGTCACATTCTGTTGCGTAGAGAGGTCAGAACAGTCGGGAAACCAATTAGGCGGGCGCCAGTTGGTTCTGGAAGGTGCCACGAAGTAACTGGTCACATCAAGTAGATTTGCGTGCTTTTCGCCGGGATCTGAACCTGCGACTTTCCAATCATCGAAACGTCCTCACGAAGCGCAATGCATTCATCCGAGGTGACGGATGACTTCGTAGGGCGTGCCGGAATCGAATTGGACTTCCCGACTGATCTGACCAGTGGATCCCCCGATCACATGCAGGCCAGAGCAGCTCCCTACGCATCTGGTCGTGGCGGTCCGCGCGCCATCTTTCCTTCCCCAATAACATCTTCACCACGAAGGCGTTACCACCCGAATTGAGCGCTTTATCTTCAGTATGCAAAACAATATTTCTCACCAGTATGTTGATGCTGCTTGCGGCTCGTACCGCCAGGAAGCTGCCTCCATAACAGACCAGAGCGTCGCCATACGCAACGGAGACGGACTGCATGTGATCTTTCCTTCTCCATCACAATCACATCCAACAGACTTGAGATCCAACAGACTGTTGAATTCAGTTGGGACTACAAAGAATTACGTACATCACGGACCGAAAAACAGGATAGTGAATCTGGTGAATAAATACTGTTCTGACTTGGAATTCTTCGGAGGATCTATCTCTTCATTTTTGTCACAGATAGAGAAATGTGGTGCTCTCTAGAAAATGATTTCGTCGTATTTTCGATTCTATACTTCGATTATTTTTGATCAGTAATATATTTAATGTATTATGAATTAAATTATATTTTTGTTTATATATATATATATATATATATATATATATATATATATATATATATATATATAATTATTATTTCAATAATATACTGCGATAACTTCTGTTTCAGTAATGGTTTATTGTAAATTATACTTAGAAACTCGATATATACATTGTAATTTCTTATTTGTGTAAAGCCGATTGGCGTAAATTAAATAAATAAATAAATCATGGGTGGAGCGCCTTTGCGCACCCCTATGCGGGGTTGGTTGTTCGCGCTGCGTCGGTGCGCGTGGGCGTGGGCGCGGGCGCGAGCTTGCGCTGGGAGGCGACGCGGACGGCACGGGACGCGGCGCGGAATGGCTGAGTGGGCGGCGGGGGTGGCAGCTTAGCGCCGGGCGCTGCTCGCGTCAAGTTCAAGTTCGCGAAGGGAGGGGTTGTGGAGGGCTGAAAGGGGGGCTATCGACGCGGAGGTTCGCGGCGCCCCTAGCGGCCGGGTACGCTACTTTTTTCGCGCGTTTGTTCAGCTCTCTTTTGGCTAGTTGCGGGAGGGTATGTCGTCGGCAGTTCTATTTATGAAGTGAAATCCGTAGTTATTTTCTGATGGAAAGAAGTTTTCTCGTAGGGGGAAGCGAAAAATGTCATGTTCTAGTGTTGCCAACCACTCCGTTTGGAACGTTTTTTTGTCATAACTGAAATGTGTGTGTAATAAAATAGAGGGGTAGAAATTGTGGAGATTAAGAAACAGTACGCATATTACACTTCCCACCAATCTCGTGGAGATTTTACTTATTTTTGGCAACATAAAAATCTCTTTCGTCTTCTTTCAATCATTTTTTTTTTTTTGTCTTCCGATTGTGTTAACAGTATTTTGTAAATATCCTCCACCTCTTTTTGTTTCACTCCTTTTCTTTTCCCCGCACTTTGGTCCCTGAATACTTAAACATCATCAATGTGCTTTTATTTCATCGAGAGCAAGTAAAAAAGTAATATTACGTATGAAAATAGTTATTTCAACTTTTTTTACCACCATGGTTTATTCATCTTGATATACAAGATTGGACAGTGTTTAAAATGTATATACGAGAACGAATACCTGAATCCGCTATTGAATTGGTTGCTACATGTTTATATTGCTGTCTCTCGACCTCGTATTTATTAGTTCGGATGAAATAACTCTGCTCCGATTTTATTTTCCTGCGCCCTATATCGCAGTTGTGGAATCCCTCCCTCGCTTTATTTAGTCGTACTTTGATCAAATTGCGTTTATTGACTGGGACGCTTTTGCGTGCGTATGCTGCATGGAGTATCAGATTTCCTTATGGGGCACGCAGAGCTTGGGTGAGGCGGACGGTGGATACCGAGAGCAGTCCAATTCGCCGGCTCGGCCGCCCGCCTCCCGCCCGCCTCCCGCCCGCCTCCCGCCCGCCTCCCGCCCGCCTCCCGCCCGCTTCCCGCCCGCTTCCCGCCCGCTTCTCGCCCGCTTCCCGCCCGCTTCCCGCCCGCCTCCCGCCCGCCTCCCGCCCGCCTCCCGCCCGCCTCCCGCCTCCCGCCCTCCCGCCTCCCGCCCGCCCGCCTACTGCACACCTCCCGCCTACTGCACGCCTCCCGCCTACTGCACGCCTCCCGCCTACTGCACGCCTCCCGCCTACTGCACGCCTCCCGCCTACTGCACGCCTCCCGCCTACTGCACGCCTCCCGCCTACTGCACGCCTCCCGCCTACTGCACGCCTCCCGCCTACTGCACGCCTCCCGCCTACTGCACGCCTCCCGCCTACTGCACGCCTCCCGCCTACTGCACGCCTCCCGCCTACTGCACGCCTCCCGCCTACTGCACGCCTCCCGCCTACTGCACGCCTCCCACCTACCTACTTACCAACCTGCCCGCCCACCTATCTACCAACCAACCAACCAACCTACTCGCCCGCCCACCTACCTACCTATCTACCAACCAACGTACCTGCCCGCCCAACCCACACACCCACCCACCCACCAACCAGACCGCCTACCTACCTACATACCAACCTACCCGCCCGCCCGTCCGTCTACCTATCTACCCGCCCGCTTACCTACCCGTCCACGTACTCGCCCGCCCGCCCAACTGTCCTCTCAACTGTCGGCCCATCCACCTGTCCACCAAGAAAAGACAGACCGGGATGGATGGAGAGGGCCGGCAGTGTGTATGGGACGTAGGAGTGACGTGGGAGTGGGAAGCGGACGCTGTTCACGTGACGTGTCCTAGCGCCGGTGCCATGCAGCGTCCTCTCGCCGCCTCCACCTGTCGCCACCTGCCGGGGCATGTGACGGCTTTTGTGCTGCGACGCGGTTTCCTTATCTGCGCGCTGGCCGTGTTTTGGGTGTGATTGTGGTTGGGGAGAGTATGGATGGGATAGTTTTGTGCACTTTGGATAAGATTGTTATGAACAGTTTGGTTGTCTTGCAGTTCTGTTGCATTTCTCCGACGTGCGTTGCTAGTGTTGCTTTTTTCTGCCATCTAAATATTTCAGTTTCCTCTTTCAATATGGCATCTCGAACGCACATAGAATATTCATATTGCTCATGTTGGAAGTTCCAACCCTTGGTTTTTCTAAACGCAGAATTTCGAATACGCGAAGGTCGGCGAAGAGAAATTTCATCCCCAAGGGCTCTCGAAACTGCAATTAAACGCGAAAGCGAAACGGAGTATCCCCTTTCTGAGTACGGCCTGTTGGCAGACCTGTCGGTAACCTTCCTCACCTTCGCACCGCACTTGATGGAGCTGGCTACACTGCCGTCTCCCGACCGTTCTCCCGACCGTTCTCCCGACCGTTCTCCCGACCGTTCTCCCGACCATTCTCCCGACCGTTCTCCCGACCGTTCTCCCGACCGTTCTCCCGACCGTTCTCCCGACCGTTCTCCCGACCGTTCTCCCGACCGTTCTCCCGACCGTTCTCCCGACCGTTCTCCCGACCGTTCTTCCGACCGTTCTTCCGACCGTTCTCCCGACCGTTCTCTCGACCGTTCCCATGGATGTTCCTCTCACCGTTACGCTGATTGTTCCTAACTTGTATTCTCGACAGTTGCCGAATAAGTTCCCCAGACCATCCACTACCTGTCCTCCTGCGGCCGTCTCCTGACAGTTCTCCCTCCCTCCGCCGGCAGTCGTCCTCCGACACAGTCTCCGTCGCCGGGGACGGCGCGGCGCGGCGCTGCGCTGGCCTCCTCCGCGGGATAACTCAATACCCGGTCGGCGGCGGCGCTGGCGACGGCGCGCGGCCGGCAGGTACTGCGCACGCGGGGGCGTGGGCGGAGCGCGGAGGGGCGGGGCGGGGCGCGCGGCCGCCAGTGCCCGCCGCGCCGCGCTGCGAGTCGGACGCCACCCCGCCCCGCCCCGCCCCGTCCCGCCCAGCGCCGGCGCCGCCGCCAGCGACAGCACGTGTGCAGTGCGGAGCGCCGGTAACGCGTGTGCCTGTGACTGTGTCTGTGGTGGCTCTCGCGAGCCGAGTGTTGCCCTCCCTCGCCCCCTGTTGTGTGGAGCGTCACCCCGTGCGTGCTCTGTGTGATTCCTCGGCGCATGCCTGTGGTCCCTTGGGCCGAGCCATTAGCGGCCTGCCTGATGTTCCCTGGTTGCTGATTGCCGCGTTGGTTTGCGTTCGCGGCGAAGCCCCACTGTTCAGTTGGTCGCTAGCTGTTGTCTGGCTTAGTTTTCCCTCTGCTTGTTTTGCCTCTGCTCGCCTCCTTTATCTAAGTTTGCAAGGCTCTACCATTCCTTTCACTTCACCTTACCTTACCTTACCTTATCTCATTTGGTATAATCTTACAGTATCTTCAATCTCATCTCTACTCACCGCTTTTATCCTCTCTCCAGTACTTTTTCTCCTCCCTATACGTCTCGCCCTTCTCACTCCATCTCCTCGTACTTCACCCCGCCTCCCCGCACTCCTTATCCCAATACTTTATTCCCCCTCCTCTCAATAATCTTGACAACTTAATTTCATCTCGATTCTTTGAGTTTCTCCTCTTCAAACGTATCCCGCGTGGTACACCTTTCCCACACATCATTTTCCCTTTCGTTACTGCTCCTTCCATTCCTGCATGTCGTGCCGTGTTGGCCTGATTGACGCACATGTCGCGTCGTTCACCTCACATCTCCTTCCCTCTTTTCGCCCCTATCCGGCTTCTGTGAATTTGCATGTGTTGTCTCGCTGCTGTTTTCCTTCCTTTGCTTTATCTCCGCCGCTTCTTGTCTCCCTCGCGTGTTGCTATTTTCGTTTCCCCGGACGCTGCCCGTGTGTTGCTTGCTCCCGTCCCCCGCATGCTTCGTCGTCGACGACGCGGCGCGACCCTGTTCGGAGTGCATTGCCGGCGAAAGTACACGTGATATAAGTGTATAGGAAGAATAGTGTTGGAGATAAGTTTGGATTGGATCTGTGGCATGTGTTAGTGTTGTAAAAAGAAGTGCCGAAACACCTATTTTCTGATTCGTATCCGTTAAATACGAAACTCCATTCCCATGACCCAACAGTCTTTGTAAAAAATATTGTTCATTATTTTGCTGGAGAGTGCTTAGCTTTTACGCCGTTTGCTGGGTAAAACTCGCCCATCGCCTTGCATACATGATACTCATTGAGGAAAATGAACAAATGCTATTTCAGTGTGCAACGTCATTGTTGTAGTGGACACATGCATACAAATGGAGTGATGTTTGCCATTTTGTATTTGCGAGAGAAGAGAGTCCTACTTCTGTAAGTAGGTCAGCCATTCCCAAGAGAATCTAGGCACAAACTACTGTGGCAAGTCGTGATAGAATGATTCCATATTGGTGGTATGATTTAATTTCGAAGTTCGGTATTTTGTACTTTTCTTGTTTATCTTCTATGCGATGGTTCTGTCGTGTTTATGCTGTACCAAACCACTCGATTTTTACCATCAATACAAATGGCATTATAGACATTTTTTCGTTTATCTTTATAGGGAAACAGGTGGTGATTTTAGAGTCTGAAACTATATACATACAGGTCACCTCGTCGAGAACTGTTCCCCAAAAAGGGGCGTTATAGAATTATCTCTCATGAATGCGTTGCTGGAATAAAGTGTACTCTAGTCACGCGTCGTTGTTCGTGGACCTTTTCCGTTGTCTTCTTGCAGTGCACCTCGCGTGCGTGCGTGCGTGCGTGCTTCTCGGCCGCTCGACCTTGACGCCGCAGCTGACTCTGGACAGTGTTTGCGTAGCATGTGTGCAGCACTCTCTTTTGTAGCCACGGAGCCTGCAGAAGTCAAACGTAGTTTTCGCATCTGACCGTATTCCTTATAGTCATTGTACTCTATTCTTCTGGTTGAGTACTGGTATTTCGCAGTGCAACAAAACAAAACACACACAAAAAAAACTATCCAAGGGTTTTGTGCATCTGGCTCTTTAGGGTTGCTTTAGAGGTTGTTGTGGTATGGTGTGTTTGGATGTTGTTTTTTTCCCTTATCTTTTTCTCTCTTTTTTTCGAATTATGACAGTTGGATACGCTAGAATTAAAGTTTTCTGTTTATCTTGATTGTTTTCGAAAGTCCTTGAAAATCCGTCATTAGTTGGGCTGTTGGTTACAGACAGGGTGCTTGTTGAAGCCTAGTCTTCCTGAAGTGTGTTTGATCAATCAAGTGTTCGAAGGAGCTTGTTTCTAAATTCCTTTCTCAAAGCGCAGTTGTGAATACCTATTTTTGATCTTCTGTGGGTCTGTGGTATTTGCGTATAACACAATTGATTAGCTCATGTTACAGACGTGATTCGCCATTTTCTTCTATTTGGCAATCCAAAGAATGCTAATAGTGAAACTTCGCAATTGAAACATGTGCCTGTTTACCTTTTAATCTTTCCTTGAGTAAACTTTTGATGTCATGTAAATGTCAGAACATATAATAGAGCCTTGTGTGTATTCATCATTGTTACTGCTCGTTTGTGTAACATTATATCGTACAGCCTTGTTAATAATAAAGCACTTTGAATCCAGGACTAACCGGCTCATAATCCACAATTAACAATGTTGCGCGCGTAAGGACGTGATTTCATCTGCATTGACGCAGGGACGTTGCAACAAAGCTTTATTCGCCCGATGAATACTGGTTGCGTGCCTTATTCTCGTCCTGTAATGGTTATTTTTATCGCTTATAACGACAATGTTTAGAAACAATACGGTGCGAAAGAGAGATAAGCGCATGATGGTATATCCTTCCATAAAAAGGGAAGGAGCGCGTGTTAAGTGTGGGCTATTATCGAACCTCTCGAAAAGCTGAATCGAGATGGGAGATCAGCTGGGGGAAGGCAGTCGTATGCGGAATTGTACACTCGAAAATAGTGTTCGTCGACAGAATGTTCAGCAGTCAGAGAATGACACGAAAAAACTTGCAAAAATCGAAATGAAAGTTCCCTGCATAAATTGTTTGAAATGTTCGAAAAGTATTGATTCCCATTTCAATTTACGGGTAATTATACCACCATACACCTTAATCGATTATTTCGTTGTCGCCTTCAAATTCAGAATTAATCGTTTCTTATTACGATGAAATTTTGAAATAATGGAACGATAAATCGTGATTCAAAACTTCGTTACAAGCTTCCAGCTTGTAAATACATCGTGCTAGAAAATTCTTGCGTCTAGGCATTTTGAAGAGGGGACAAATCACTGAATTCGTTGGCTACTCTCATTAATATATATTTCTCGTAGGCCATCGCGTTGAATGCGTCTGAGGAGTGATAATATTAGTGATAAGAGCAACAGTGAGCTCTAAACAATGAATCGTGGAAACCCGTATTAAAAATAATGTTCTTCGGTGTATACATGAATATAACAATTAGGAAAATATCGAATGTAACTCTTGGTCCTACTTATAATTCGGACGCGGACTATGATGCAGGATGCGCCATAATGCACCATAGTCTTCTGCCCCAAGGGTGCGACGTCGAAGGTCACATTTCTACATTTCAAACATCCATTATCCCCCTAAAGATCGATACTACTATAAAAATATCGATGTTGGAAAGCATAAAAATTCATATGGTAAAAGAATCATTAAACATTATTATACAAACCGAACTTCTTGATTAACAAGTAATGATTAAAACAACGATTTACTGCATGCAAGAACAATATTTATCTTGGCAAATTGATAAATAAAATTGCTCATTAATAAAACTAACGAAATAATTAATTAAAAGCAAAAAAAAAAAGAAAAACACGGTCGCACAAAGGTTTTGAGTGGCCAAAAATATAAAAAAATCATTGTTGGGAAAGGAACCATCAGCAATTAAAATAGATATTTCATTTTTACATAAATATTTGAAATGCATACATTTTTTTAAATAAAAAAATATGGAGTTTACAACGACGTTTTGTTTACTCCATCGATGTTTGTAATAACGGATCTGCGTGGATGTCGTCTCCGTATTCTCCCCTTCACAAGTGCCAGCTCGCTGGCCTCGGTGCGTCGTAGGCCGGGTCGGCCCAGATGGCGCGACGGCCTCTAAGCCCCCTGGAAGCCCGCTGGCGCTCTTATCTGCCCGATCGAACGCCGCTGCAGGAGGCCCTGTTCCGGTCTGGCGGGCGCCGCACTGCTTCCAGGCGGATTTGCGTTATCTGCCAGCCCACGACTCGCGACACTTCCCTCTCGACAAGCCCATCTCGTCACGATGAACACTTTTTTTCCCCCCGAAAACTGCGTGGTCCAATGCCGGGGATGCGTTTGGGTTGTGGTCGGTTGTTTGTGGCTGCCGATGACGGTGAACGGATTATTCGGGTGGATCCGAAGAATCGTTTTACTAGACAAATTTTGTGACGGTCCCATGTTGTAGATCGTCGGTGTTTCCCGGTTGCAAATTCGTTGGGTGTGGACGGTGAAAGATCATATTGGTCAACCCCCAGCGCGGTTTTTCTCCAAAAATGAACGCCTTGAGTTCATGACGGAGATGGTCGGCAAGAGAAATACATAGCAACAAACCGTGCCGATTGGTACTATATAAAAGGTGTCTTAAACAGAGCGTTAGGGAGGAATTAGTTAATAACACAGAGACTGCATCTTCTGCTTGTTCCCACGTTTCGTTATTGTGTTCTTTAGTTTAATATTTTAAATTACATATGGTTTTACTAGTATACTTTTCAAAATAAATGATTAGTTTTTTCTTTTCTCGTGCGTCATTGAACGATTAGGAAATGAGTTATCGTCGAGAGGAGCCACAGCGGCCGAAAGTACGAGCATAGAAATATTGTGATCGTTACTGCTGTTGCTCGTATGCCTCGCGGCGACGCGTCATAAAGACAAGCGGCCGTGGAACTCGCCCCCTCTCGCGTCGAGTCGTAACTTTTCCCTGCAGACTCCGCTCTCGCCTTTCTCTCCGCACGCAGCGGCTGTGCGAAGCAGCTGCACCCCGCCCCGCCCCTGTTCGCCCCCGCCCCACCCCTCCCCGCCCCCTCCCCGCTCGTCTCCCGTCACATCCCGCCCAGCCCCGTTACACCGCCCCGCTCCGCACCCCGCCCCGGCTCTCACCGACCCGTCCCTCCCCGCCCCGTCTCGCCCCCGCCCCTCCTCAGTCACACCCCCGCCCAGTCCCGCTCCGCACCCTGCCCCGCCCCGCCCCGCCCCTCCCCGTTCGTCTCCCGTCACATCCCGCCCAGCCCCCGTTTACACCGCCCCGCTCCATTACACCGCCCCCGCTCCGCACCCCGCCCCGGCTCGCCCCGCCCCTCCTCAGTCACACCCCGCCCACCCCCGCCCCGCTCCGCCCGTCCCCGACGCGAGGCCTCTGAAAAATCGAAAGTGTTAAATGGTTTCGACCCCTCCTCCCCATCCCTTCTCCCATTACCTCTTCTTCCGATATTTCGTATTCTCCTTTTGCTGCCGCGTTAGGGGTGGCACAATTTGTGTGTGTGTGTAGCTGGCGTTTTGCCGAGATGCGTTATAGCTTCTCTCCTTTCCTGACGGAAAGTTCGGGTTTTAAGGAAGAGCGTGTTTCTTTTGTTCGTGGGGCGCTTATGGTTAAATACGGCAGGGAAAGCGTCCGATCATTGACGTCAGTTATTGGTTGCACGTCGGTCGTGAACTTTTTCTCTTGGTTTTTAACTCCCCTGTGTTGTTAATTTCGTAGCCCTGTTGAACCGTGAGCTGCCACCAGATCAAACGAATTGAAATATTGAAAAGTCATTTCCGAAGGTGACTGGATGAACATTTTAAACGGTCAATTTAAAATCGGAATTATTGAGATGGGGGAAAGTGTAGTATAAACACAGTGAATCCTCGTAAGTGCCTTGGTGTTACAGTCGGCTCCCGCTTGATTACGTTTGACAGGCAGGATATTTCGGTTTTCAGAAATGTTATCGCCTTCAGCGGTTCGAAGTTTAGAAACCCGTCAAAAATATTTCTCAATATCAAACGAATAGAAATTGGAGTTAGGCTGAGGCCGGTCTTTACTTGAATTGCTTTGCCAAAACTTTCAGTAATGAGTTTTGTGACTGGAGATGTTAAAGCGCTTCCCTCATAACCTGTTTAATTTAATATTGCCTATGCCTTAATTGAACATGACTCCCATTAGTATGTGGAGGCACTGTAACCTTTGACTTAAGCTGATTGATCTCGTCTGCGTGCTGCTAAAGAAAAAAAATTGAACGATCATTAAGCAGTAAAGTGTTAATGATGTTTATCTTTATATTGTATTCCCGCATCTGGTACGTTTCTATTTGCCTCGTTCTCCGGATAAAGATTTGGATAACCCTGCGCAAAGTTTTTCACCAGACTTCTGAAGTACTTTACCAAAGGATTTTGCATCCCCTTTTTTCGTCGGTTTCCATTATTTTCCCGATATTCCTTACTCGATTTCTCTCTCCTCTTCAGTATTACAATGCTTTCGGAGCTTGCTTCGCTGCTCCTTTAAATCTGTTACTAGATGCGTTCAATTAAAATTCGCTCTTTAAAAATTGATTTCCAATTACGCGTTCTCGGGGACGTAAAGGCTGGCAATTCGTCCGATGTGTCACAATTAAATCATAATTTCAACATTTTTCTTAATCACTGATTCATTATTGTTACCGCAAAAGTCCTGTGGACTTTTTTCACGGTATTTCGGGGTAAAGAGAGGGAGGTTTAAAAAATGGTAACGGCTCCCTGATTTGTAACAATTAATGTGTGAATTTGAAAGAACATAGTTACGGGTATCAGGTTAGAGAGAAAGGCAGTGTAAGAAAAATGTGACGATCGCGACAAATGTGTTCATTCCTGTAACAAGAACATTTAAACATGTTAAAAAATCACTGGAAACTTGGGAGTAGACGAGAAACTTTATTCCAGGAGAGGAGTGGCTATCCCATGCAGCTATTCGATGTAGTGCTATAAAGAATATACTACGCGTCGGAAAGTACGTATATGGGAGCGTCTTCTGATTTGGCGTTTGTTTTATGTGCAACCTCTTCACGTGATCGGAAACGTTTCGCACACTAAGAGATCATTAGTACAGGCGATATATATTTGACATAAATATTATTGGTGAAATACAAATCACGATCATTTAGGTTCTTATTGTACGTTCTTCTCTAACCTGCTACATATCTCGGTGCCTCTGACGGAGGTTCTAGGTTCGAGTCCCGACGGTGGAGCTGTCTGGAGAAGAATTCTAGTGCTCGGCTGCGATAGTTTCCCGGAGTTTCTCGGATCAGCACCAGGGGAATGCCGGGGCAGTTCCGTAACAAACGGACCACAGACCACGTTGGTTCTTTCGTTTCAACTCTTTGCCTGCCTTCCCCTTGCTTCCCCCCCTCGCACTCACACTAACGTACATGCACTACAATACCACACGTGGTGACGGGATTCTGGTCGGGAGCTTAGAGCTTGTTGCGGCTGAGGAGGTATCCCGCTAGACGACGGTAGGCCGGCGCCGGATCTCGCCATACAGGATGGGAAGACCACCGCCACCTGCTAAGAAAAAAACATATACTACACTTACGGGACTAATGTCTGTAGTAGTTCACGCGCCCGGAATCACTAACAATCAATCAACCGACGATAGTTTGGCGCCGGATCTCACCATTCCGAGAAGGAAGATCACAGTGACCTCTAGAGCAAAACGCATACACTTCTATGGCTAATGTCAGCAGTTGTCGCGCCCGGAATCACCGATCATGCAATATATCGAGGTTTTTGAAATGCCTACATTACTCGTAAATGGCAGCATGCGACAAAATCATAAAATTGAAAATTTTAAAAATTGAAGTATTATTGTCATTATTGAACAACAAGATTCTTTCGCTCGTACGTTACGATGTTTTCTCATTCATAGCGCCAAAGAGTTCCTCTCTTCCAACTTCTCTGGACCGTTTCCTCTCTTAGCAAGACGTTGCGTGGTGCCGTTTTTGCGTTGTCGTGGCGAAGTGCAGTTCCGGTGCTAGCGCTCTACGTCTAAATCTGGCCGCCCTGATTCATTGCGTGGGGGCGAGAGCGCGCAATCGCCGGGACCTCCGAAAGGTCTCCCCTCCCCCTCCCCCTTCCCCGCCCGGAGCCAGAAGCGCCGGCCGTCGAGCGCCCAATGACGACGGAAGAGCTCAACGACGTTCACTCGAACGCGGCGCGGCGTTACAGGTAGAGACGGTCCCGCTCGTCTGGATGTTGGGTTGCGCACACGCCCCCCCCCCTCCCCCGCCTCCGCCGTCCGTACTCCTCGCGATCTGATCCACCTCTTTGTTCTGCACTTGAAGTCGAGCCGTTTGCCTGACTTTTAGCGCAACCCACGACTATAGGCGGGTAGAATGACGCGGTGGATCGAAAATTGAGCTGTTTTTAATTTTATTTTAAGCGTTTTACTAGCTGACGTGTCGTCCAGTCATGCTACATTTCTTGAGAGATGTAGCAGTTAATTACAGTGACTAATTTGGTTTTTGAGTTTACATTATAAGACAAGACGCTTATACTAATCTGAATGTTGAAGTAGAGAGCTATTCAGTGTTTCTACCAGACTTAGGACACTTGTCCTAAGTGTTATCAAATTTAAATTAAAGATAAGTTAGTAGGATACATTATTATTAACAATTTCCAGAGAAAACCATAAACTCGAAGAAAATTGATAAATATAAAGAAAGATTTCAATTAATGTAAATTATTAGTAAATATTATGAAGATCAGGGACAATATCTCATTTGAACTGAACATACGGACAATACAGTATTACCAATGTTAGAGAATTAACCAATCGATAAAAAAGGAATGGGGGGTTAAATACGTGATTCGTCAGGTCTTTCAGCCCACTTATTATACGTGATCAATCGGGAACATTTTATCTTTTAACGTTTTCGGGGATGAGCTCCAAGGGCCGGGCAGCCTTGTTGCCGGGAAGGGAACTGGGTCGGGAAGGACGGATCGCGCGCGGCCGATAGCCCGTTGCCCGATTGGACCGGAGGAAACCACTGAAAGAACCGATCGGCGCAACCCATCTCTAGGGTTGTCACCCTGATCGACGTCGTGCGATCCCTCTTCTTCGCCGGTGTCGAAATTCCACAGATATCGCGTCTCGGTTGTTATACTATTGTAGCCAGTAAATACCGGAGTCGTTGCCTCGAAATGAAATTTAAGTACGAATACTTTTTCCAATGTATCATTCAAAAGGTAGCGAACGTTTATTTCGTTGTCCATGAGTCTGGAATGGCGCTTGGAAGTGGAATTTTACGATGTAATGCTTGGAGAGATACCAAAGAACATAGTTTTGTGATCGTACGATTGTGTTATTTGTAAGGGAGTGACTGCGAAGTCGGCGTCAGCCTTAAATTGAACTTGAATTATTGTTCAGAACCTAATCTCAAAATCGTAATTTCCTTCGAATATTCGAAGTGATTTTGGGGAGGTATCCTTCAATGGCTAAACTTTGGTCTAGATGTTTCGCCATGTTCCGCCTCACCCCCATCTCCACTCCCATTCCCAAGCCCCCGCACCCTCTTCCCCACTCTCAAACTCCGTACTCCCTCCACCCGCCCCGCCAGGCCCCGTCTGGCCCGCCCAGTCTCACCCCGCCGCCTCTTCCCGCCCCGCCCCTCCCCGTCTTGTCCCGTCGCGCCCCGTCTCGTCCCGTCGCGCCCCGACTTGTCCCGCCCCGCCCCGACTTATCCCGCCCCGCCCCGTCGTATCCCGCCCCCCTTGTCTCGCCCCGTCTTGTCCCGCCCCGCCCCGTCTCTCCTTGTCCCGCCCACCCCGCTCCGCGCGCCAGAACGTCTGTTTCGCCGGAGGGTCTGCACGTGGGCGGAGGGGGGGGGGGCGGGGGCTCCGTTGTGAGCCTCCGCGTCGCGCGGCGTCTCGAGGAGGGGTGGAGGAAGGCTGACATCGATCGAGTTGCCAGATTCCGGCGCGGCCCTCCCAGGCACGCGGCCCGCGCCGCCGGCCCTCGCGGCCGCTCCGCTCGCCGGCCGCTGTTTATGTGGGCGGCGGGGAGTCGTATGTGGAGATCTTAATTGGAATTCGGGATCGGGATTGCAGGGAGGAAGTTACAGCGTTGAAAGAGGTTTTGTAGGCAATATTGCTTTTCTGGGCTTTCAGACATATCTTTAATAATTCCAATAAATGGGTTATTGTAAAGATCACGTATCAGTCATCAAAAAAGTGTATCTTTTATCTCAAAAGAATTCTTCCAAACTGTCTGGAATACTCTTTCATTTAATGAATTAGGAAATAAGACGATCAGGCATTAGTTAACTCGTATAGTCTTCCGATGTGAATTGTCCTGCAGTGAGAGAAATCTGCTCTGTAAGGAAGATGTAGAAACTGTATCCTACATATTCAATAAACGTTTTAGCTCTTGGTCAACGGATATTGGCATAGAGGAAAATGCAATTTTATGGCCGTCCAGGGTGTTTCCGTGTCAAATGTTTAATGATGGCTTTAATTACCTGTCTCATTACTTTTAGCTTGAGATGAAACTTGTGACTTCTCTCAAAGGCTGTTTTTTTCGCTTTGCTTGTATTGATAAAATACTTCATTCTTGTAACATTCGTTAAAAATCAAACAGAGCATTGAATCTTGTCTGCAATTTGTAGAGGAGTGAATCTTCTGTGTTCTAACCGTGTTTACGCCTGGCGATCAATCTTATTTAACGATTCGACCTCTGGAGTTTGAGGAATTTCCCTTCTTGAAGACTTTGCTATCTCTTATAATGCGACTTAGTTACGTCGTTTGCGTCCCTCATTGTTTGGCCTAAGAAGTTGCGTCCGTGAAGTGTCTTTCAACAGGTGTTTATTTTCCCGCTTCAAGGAGTCTTGATACTTCAAAACTTGATTCTCGTTAGGACGCTTGTGGAAGGATAGGATATTGAATGTATTGTAATTGGTACACGTTTCCTTTTTTTTTTCTTTTTCTTTTTCTTTTTTTCTTCTTTTTTTTTTCTTTTTCTTGTAACACTGAAGATGGTCGCAATGCGACCGAAAAAAAAACTTGATGGAAAAATAAACACGACAAAACGACGTCTAATATCTATTTCTATAATGATGCCACTGTCGTAAATGCTACATAATTTCTTACCAATTGCATGCAGGATTTTTATCGCTCGAAGTGAGTTTTGTGCGTACTTGTCTTTCGTCGGCAATGCTCTCCGCTGCCCCACGCACGCGTGCGCCCCCGCGCCCGGCGTCCGCGCGCCGCATGTGACGCGTTGGCTGCCAGGCGGGCGCTCCCGCGGGAGCCATGGCGTGAGGAGAGAGCGGTCGCGGAGACGAGAAGAGGGGCAGTGAAGCCGAGGTGAAGGAAGAGCAGCCGCCGCCGCAGCGATGGAGGCGCGGATGGCGCGCAACCCGTCGGCGCCCGCCCCGGGCTCCTCGCCCCACGCCGCGCACCCCGACGCGCGCCGCTGCTACTCGGAGAGGTACTCGCGCTTCACCGCGCTTCACCACGGTTGGGGTTGCCCCACGTCGCCTCGCAGCGCTTCTCCTCATCCCCACTCACCTCGCCTTTTGGTTCCTACTCACTTCGTCTCTCTTCACCGCGCTTCACCTCGTTTTGGTTTGCCTTACTTCTCCTCTCAGCTCTTCACCTCGCCCCTTTGTAACACACTTCACATCGCCCCTTTCTACCACACTTCACCTCGCCCCTTTCTACCACACTTCACCTCGCCCCTTTTTACCACACTTCACCTCGCCCCTTTCTACCACACTTCACCTCGCCCCTTTCTACCACACTTCACCTCGCCCCTTTCTACCACACTTCACCTCGTCCCTTTCTACCACACTTCACCTCGCCCCTTTTTACCACACTTCACCTCGCCCCTTTCTACCACACTTCACCTCGCCCCTTTCTACCACACTTCACCTCGCCCCTTTCTACCACACTTCACCTCGCCCCTTTCTACCACACTTCACCTCGCCCCTTTCTACCACACTTCACCTCGCCCCTTTCTACCACACTTCACCTCGCCCCTTTCTACCACACTTCACCTCGCCCCCTTTCTACCACACTTCACCTCGCTCCCTTTCTACCACACTTCACCTCGCCCCTTTTTACCACGCTTCACCTCGCCCCTTTTTACCACACTTCACCTCGCCCCTTTTTACCACACTGCACGTCGCCCGTTTCTACCACACTGCACGTCGCCTCTTTCTACCACACTGCACGTCGCCTCTTTCTACCACATTGCACGTCGCCTCTTTCTACCACACTGCACCTTGCCTCTTTCTACCACACTTCACCTCGCCCGTTTCTACCACACTGCACGTCGCCTCTTTCTACCACACTTCACATCGCCCCTTTCTACCACACTTCACCTCGCCTCTTTCTACCACACTTCACATCGCCTCTTTCTACCACACTGCACGTCGCCTCTTTCTACCACACTGCACGTCGCCTCTTTCTACCACATTGCACCTTGCCTCTTTCTACCACACTGCACTTTGCCTCTTTCTACCACACTGTACCTTGCCTCTTTCTACCACACTGCACCTTGCCTCTTTCTACCACACTGCACCTTGCCTCTTTCTACCACACTGCACCTTGCCTCTTTCTACCACACTGCACCTTGCCTCTTTCTACCACACTGCACCTTGCCTCTTTCTACCACACTGTACCTTGCCTCTTTCTACCACACTGCACCTCGCCCCTTTCAACCACACTTCACCTCGCCCCTTTCTAACACACTTCACGTCGCCCCTTTCTACCACACTGCACCTTGCCTCTTTCTACCACACTGCACCTTGCCTCTTTCTACCACACTTCACCTTGCCTCTTTCTACCACACTTCACCTTGCCTCTTTCTACCACACTGCACCTTGCCCCTTTCTTCCACACTAATCCTCGCCCTCCTTCCCCCCTACTTCCATTCATCGCTTCTAATCACTCATCCGTACCTAACTTCCCTTTTTTTGCGCCCCGGCTGTTGTTGCTTTATCTCCGTTGTTCTCCCTTTTCCTCTTTCACGCCATTTATTGATGTCTTGCCACAAAAATATTTTTTAAAATTTTATTTAGTAAGTAATTTATTACGAATATAAATTACATTTCATTAAACAAAGTCAAAATATGCCAAGGGCTTCACGATTACTATTTTTTTTTCAACTGTATTACTCTGTTTTCATGCTGTCTTCCTGACGCTTGATTAAAACAGTTTCCTATATTTATGAATGTTGTGTTATTTTGACTATGGAATGTTCAAAAGTGATAATTTAAACAGCAGATAGTTGAACTTTAGAAGCTACTTCATCTACATCAACTTGGAGCATTTTTACTCCAATACTGTGAATCGGACGAGGCTCTACTCTCCGCCACCGCATGTACTGCCTACTTGCGTTACCCTCATCGGATCACATGACCCTGCGACGATCCTACAGGTGATCTTTTTTACGTGCGTGTTCCTAACCGGCTGCTCGACGATCACTAGGTTTCGTCCCGCCAACTCAGAGGCGCCCCCCACCCCCACCCCTGCGAGTTGTGTGACCTGCTGCGCTGTGCCCTTGCGGAGGGTGTTTCGCAGGGTCCCGCACTGTGTCATGTTTAATGCGTCTGGAGGCGACGTGTTTACCGCGAGCCATGCCACGTACCCCCCCTCCCCCCCACCTCTCCGCCCCAGTCAGCGCCGTGTCGCCATCCCCCCCCCCACTCTCCCCTCTTCGACGCAAGGGCGCCCTCTTTTTTTCGTCGCAGCCCTTGGGTGCGAGTGCGCGGAACGAGCGACCGCACGGTGAAGGGGAAGGCGGGCGGTCGTGGCGCTGAAAAGCGAGACGGCGCGGAGCTGCCCAAGAGACCCCCGGAGCCGCTGGGGTCGCCGCTACGCAGCCACTCTTGGCGGGCGGTAATGGTTGGGGGGTGGCGGCCGCTGGAGCCCAGATTTCGCGGGTTACCGCTTTAACGTTTGTTGGATACTTCGTGCAGGAGTTAACGCCACTGGTGTGAAAGTTACTTGAGACAGTGAACTCCAACTGGCGAGAGAAGTGTGGGAGATGAGAGGGACAGAGAGTGAGAGGGTAGGGGATTATTTAGTGTTAAGGAAAGTTATATTTGTTACTGCACTGCGAATTAACCACTGATTGTTTAAACTTAATAAGCGAAAGTTCGCTGTAGGTGTGCTTGCAGAAACTGGTGCTCGTCTCGGAGGAGCGTGCTTAGTAAATTTTGGCAATGATGGTTTGATAGTTTATAAGAGGATCGATGGTGTTGGAAATGCCATACAATCTCTGCAAATACTGAAACTTACACTTCCCATGATTTGTATATGTTGAGGAAGAAAGTGATATGAAACTGTGTACATAGTATGCAAATGTAAGGCAGCCTTATGTAGAAAGAAAAGTGACATGAAGATAGGTAATTAAAATTCTTCGTGAAATTTGAAAATAACTCCACTTGAGATAATGGCCGTGCTTTACCCAGAAGTCGACTTGGATCTTCCAGTATTAAGAAACTCGAGGAGAGCTTAAGAACACAAGCCGGCGTGTCCGGACCATCTTGCTGAGGTTAAGTTTTCTCCGCCGCAAAGGCTACCCCCGCGCCTCCCCGCCACATCCGGTGCTCCGTCCTGCCTCGCACCATATGCGCCACTCCGCCTCGCCCTGCCCCGTCCCGCCTGCGCTGCCCCGCCCTATCCTTCCCTGTCTGGCACCACCCCGCATCGCACTATCTCGTGCCACTCCACTCAGTCCTGCCCCGCACCGCTTAGCGCCGCCCCGCCCCACCCACCGCACCCCCACCCAACCCCACAGCCCATCCCACCCAACCCCGCCGCGCCACACCACGCGCCGCCCCGTGCTCGCTAGCCGCACACGCCGCGTCGCGGTAATGAACGCAAAGCAATTTAACTTCGGACTTCCCCGGGGAGCACGGCGCTGCGGGAGGCGTGTGCGGTGCCTACGGCAGGCGAAGTCAGGGGGGGGGGAGGTGCGTGTGGCGTATAGGGGCACGTGTCTGATTGACAGCTCTCGCGGCGGGTGCCGGACAGCGAGAGTGGGAAACGTATGCAACGAATTCCCTTTCGCACCAACAGATGCTTGGCTGTTATTGCGTGTTTAAAACGTAGAGGGCACTTTTAAAAGGACATCGCCGAATTCCCAGACTACAAATCGCCTCCTTTCCTCTAGGAGGCAGATAAATTTAAAATAAAGCTTATCCTTATTTTGTTGGACAGAACAAAACAAATTGTAATATTTTATCAGAAAATCACACTGAAAGTGTCAATCTGTTGTTGTTATTATTATTATTATTATTATTATTATTGTTGTTGTTGTTACGTTTAATTTCACTTGGTACTCGACTTTTTCGATTATTTTAAGTTTCCTATTTGCTATGCAGCACTTAGCAGACAGGCCCTGGCTGACTTATGAAGTCTTTAAATTTTCATTTCTTCTCAAGATTTTTCTAAGATTCCTTTCTTGTATATAATAACTTAGAAAAATGAGAATGGGACTTTTTCCAACTGCTGCTTTTAGCACTTAGCAGTGCTTTCTAAATCAGTGATAATGCGTCATTACGAATGTCTGACGTGCTTGAATGTAACTAAAGGTATTGTAACGGTAGGAGAAGGAACACATGTTCAATTAACGTATTTAAAAGTTAACTTATTAACTGAAGTAACTTCTTTAAACAGAACAGTGTTAATGAAAATTAGAGCTACACACCTGTTACAAGACAATTTTATGGACTAAGAGTCCGAGGCGGGGAGGGGGAGTCGAGGGAACGCAGAGGGCGGGGATAATGTTGACTAGGGCCTGCCAGGTCAGAGCGTAGGGGACGTGGCCGACCGTTGGATTAGAAAAGGATCATCCTGCGTTTGGAGGACGTTGCCATTAAGCGGATTAAGTTCACCCCCGAAATTGGAAGCTTTACGACCAATTCATCACCCGATGCATTACTACCGGATCTGTTCTCGAAGAGTTATGGTGTACAGAATGATCGTTCTAAGGTACGTTAGCATTGGGGCGCGTATTCCACGAACAGCAGCACTTGCATGATTACACGCTGGATGTTGTTCGCATGTGCATCGGAAGAAACTGCACTAATTGTTGGGTACGCGTGTTAATCTTTATCCACTCTTAGTATCAAAACATGGACTGTCTTTCATTAATTTCCTGTCAAAATTATAATAATTGTAATTGCCTGTTGCCCTGTCTTCAGCAATTTCCGAGATCCCAATTTGTATTTCCATGAAAGAAAAATCAGCCCAGTACATGGAAAGATTACTGTGTGTATTACTGCGATATGCGACAAGAATATACAATATACCTTTGTCTTCGTGGTTAGCCTGCGGACGAAGTGCGGTTGTTGAGTCGTGGTTTCTCCTTGGAGGTTCGACTTCAGTTGTTGTCTCCTTCAGTAATTTTGTTAGGCAATTCTTATAGCAGAAAAAATGAGCACAGTTTATGAAAACAAAATTTTAAAGCGTATGTCTACGATATGCGACAAGAATAAAGAACGTGCAGCTCTGCTTTCGTGGTTAGCCTGCAGACGAGGTGCGATCGGCGGGTCGTGGTTTCTCCTTGAAGGAGGTTCGATTGAGCGGTTGTGGGCGGAGGCTTGATTGCGCTACCTGCCCGCCCCGCCCCGCGGCGGCGGCAGTGGGAGGGCGGGAGGCTGGGAGCGCGGCAGAAGGGCCATCTCGGCGGCCCGTTCGCCCTCCGCGGTGGCGTCTGCAGGTCGTTCGCCGCGGAGAGGGCGCGGCGGGAGGCAAAGTGCCTTCGTCGATAGCGGGCGCCCCCGCCCCGCCCCGCCAGCTCCACTCCCACCCCTGCCCCGCCCCGCCCCGCGTCCCGCCTCCGACCTCTCCGCCTTGCACTCCACTCCGCCTCGCCCCTGCTAACCGTCTCCTTGCGCTGTTCCATCCCCGCCCCACCACTGCTATACCTCTGTTTTCCACTACACCCCACCACTGCTATTCCCGCGCTCCTGCCTTCGCTTCTGCCTTCGCTCCTGCCCTCGCTCCTGCCCTCCCTCCTGCCCTCGCTCCTGCCCTCGCTCCTGCCCTCGCTCCTGCCCTCGCTCCTGCCCTCGCTCCTGCCCTCGCTCCTGCTCCCCTCCATTATTATTATATTCACTTTAACTCTCTCAACCATCTTAATATCACTATCAATAATTCTATCAAAAAAAACCATATTAGACCGAGAAAAAATTTCACCATTCGAATGTGGATTTGACCCAAAAAGATCTGCACGTTTACCGTTCTCACTACACCCCGTCCCGTCGCGTATCTCCTTGCTGCTTTAGCCCACCCCACCCTTCTCTTCTTGCTCCTTTGCCACACCCCGCACCGCATCGTTTCTTGTTGCTTCTTACAGAGGCCGCCGCCCGCACTTCAATGTACCCCTCTCGGCCCACACCCCTCCCTGCCCGCGATCCGTCACCGGTCTCTCTGCTTCCCGCCCCCGCACTTCTTGCTCCAGTTTCTCCCAACTCACTCCCCTCCACCCCCTCTTGCCACCACTTCCTCTACTGCGCTCTGCCCCGCTCCCCTTTTTGCTCTGCCTCTGCCTGCTCCTCTGCGCCCCGCATGCGCTTGCCACTCCGCGCCACCCCCTCCCCGCCCTCCCCACCCATCCCGCGCTCCTGCCCTCGCTCCTGCCCTCGCTCCTGCCTTCGCTCCTGCCTTCGCTCCTGCCTTCGCTCCTGCCTTCGCTCCTGCCTTCGCTCCTGCCCTCGCTCCTGCCTTCGCTCCTGCCCTCGCTCCTGCCTTCGCTCCTGCCTTCGCTCCTGCCTTCGCTCCTGCCTTCGCTCCTGCCTTCGCTCCTGCCTTCGCTCCTGCCTTCGCTCCTGCCTTCGCTCCTGCCCTCGCTCCTGCCTTCGCTCCTGCCCTCGCTCCTGCCCTCGCTCCTGCCTTCGCTCCTGCCTTCGCTCCTGCCTTCGCTCCTGCCTTCGCTCCTGCCTTCGCTCCTGCCTTCGCTCCTGCCTTCGCTCCTGCCTTCGCTCCTGCCTTCGCTCCTGCCTTCGCTCCTGCCCTCGCTCCTGCCTTCGCTCCTGCCCTCGCTCCTGCCTTCGCTCCTGCCTTCGCTCCTGCCTTCGCTCCTGCCTTCGCTCCTGCCTTCGCTCCTGCCTTCGCTCCTGCCTTCGCTCCTGCCTTCGCTCCTGCCTTCGCTCCTGCCTTCGCTCCTGCCTTCGCTCCTGCCTTCGCTCCTGCCCTCGCTCCTGCCCTCGCTCCTGCTCCCCGGCAGCCCTGCGGCCCCGCAGCTGCATTTCCTACCCCGCCCCGCCCATGCCGCTCGCGTCGCGTCGCGTCGCCACGAGCGGTTTGGCGAAGGCTCCCTGCGCGCCGCAAGGGGCTGGAGTCCATTTCGCGCGGTCTAGTTGAAGGTTGCCGACCCAGCTGGCGGGGAGGGCGCGTGCACGACGGTGTTTCGACCAGGAGACGGCTGTCATGTGGAAGGGTAGTTCCAGATGAGATCGCGCTGGGAGCTGCTTCTCCGGGGAGAGTGATAGAAATTGTAGGATATTTGTATTAAATATTTATTGTTTTTTCAACTGCACAGTGTTTTGCGGGGAATCGAGGTAGAAACGAAATTTAGTTAATTTGCTCTCACGCTGTATTGTTTTCAATCGTATCAGTTCATCGGTTCCAAAATGATAGTTTTACTTCACGCCCTCACAAGCATTTAGGGAATTATCCTGGATGCACGACACTCCATATATTATTGTATTTTATTCACCCATTCGTAACAATGAAAAGTAATCAGTATTTCTTTCATCAAATTAATGTATTTCAGAAAACATTAATCTCTATTTTCAATTAACTAAAAATATAATTGCAAGACATTCATTTGACATTATTTGTTGTGAACCTATGCTCTGGTTCCTTTCCCCTTTCTCGAGAACATGTGGCTTACTAAACTATTTTGCGGCCGCGACCGATGGAAGCAGACACCTCCTCTCGGTTCGAACAGTTTGTTTTTTTCCTAAAATGCAGGAAATTGGATGGTGTAATGATTTCGATATCTTAACAACAAACCGAGGTTTCACTCTATCTGACCCTTCCTTTTGAGTTCACACCTGAGAATCCAGGCTTATTTAACCTGCGCCCCCGTTTCTCAAAATGTCACCTCGCGGGGGGGGGGTGCTACCGATGGCGGCGGTTTCACTTCTTATTTTATTTAATTTCATTTCCTTTTACGTCAAAAACAGCTAAAAGTGTGTGCTACGGGGAGAAGTGTGTTCTGTGTACGTTCTGTTAATTCTGGGATGCCTACCCTAAACCACGTACAAGTTGAATTCTGAATACAGAACGAAATGAGCGTTTTTTGTCAGGATTGTTATTAAAATATTCGCTCCGTTGTAATAAAAATTCTTTTTAATGGGGAATCAGCTGTAGAATTGAGCTTCATCATGTCCTTCCCATGTGAAGTAATACACTTCTGCCGCGACAACATGGAGAGCGATAATTTAAATAACTATATTTCCCTCTGAACTCAGAGAAGACGTGCACATGTAATGAAGTTACATTTATGTTCAGACGCAAAACCAGGGGCTCACCATCTGCTCAAAGGGTTAGAGAAACTGGACGAAACACCTGATCGAGAGGGAGATCAATGACCCAGAAGCGTAGGTTCAATACTCGTTACAAGTTGTTTAGAATTACACAGTACAAATGGTAAATAATACATTAAATATCATTGTTAAAATTCATATTAATTTCCTTTTGATGCTCGGTATGGTCTCTAATTGAATAGAATGAGATATGCAGTTGCATCTGAAGCTGCATAATATAAAGCAAACACTTGCCTTTGAATGTCCGCCCCGTTCGCGAGGGAGTTACGCTGGCCCCCTGTGTGTGTGTGTGTGTGTGTGTGTGTGCGCGCAGGCGTGTGGAGGGAGGAGGTGGCCACCTGCCGCCCCGGGGCCCCTGGTTCGAGCCCCTCGCGCGGGATAAGCAATAGCGGGTGATGAATCCGGTGCGCTTGTGGGGGCGTGATGCATGGGGCCTCATGAACGCCACCCCGACTGCACCCGCGCGCCGGCTCTTGTGCGGGGGGGGTGGGTAGGGGCAGGGTGGCGTAGAAAGCCGGCTCCAGGGGAGTGAGAGACTAGTGTTAGTAGCGAGCGCTTCCAACATTACTAAACGGGATGAATTTGTTACAGTGGAGATTTTAGTTTAGTAGAATTCTCCTATTCAGTAGTGTCATAATATTCTAAACTTTAATTGGTCTGGTCGACAGAGCTTTGTTTTCGGCCCGCAAGCTGCAAGCTCTGAGGATGATCGTTACGCGATCGAAACAATAATTAGCCAAATAAATTGTTGATACCGGACAACATCTTTTATTTATCATAATAATGGAAGGTATCTACCTCAACAGCGATCTAATTAATCTTTAATTGGTCGTAGAGTGGGAGGGTAATGAGTGTTCTTATTATGTGGGTATATAAGATTGTATTTTTGAACAGATCGCTTTGTATCAACTGTCAGGGCCCCGCCCGACCCGTCACGTGACAAGTCTATCACGCCGCGAGTTTCCGAGTCATTCTGCTCCGATCACTTTCTCATTTTCCCGCTTCTGCTGATGTCAGGGTCAGACAATTTCCTTCCTCGACTGTCGCGGATGAGCCATGACCCAATCTCGTTTGTCGCATGGTAGTTATTACAGCCGAGGCGCCCGTAGGGCGTAGGCCCACCTCAGCTGCGTGAAGCTGGTTTGAGGGAGGCTATGTTAGTCTGGGGATGGACGGAAGTGGGTTCGAAGGGGACAACCTTGATGTTGGATCAGTCCCGCTTGCCGCAACATAACAGCTACGCCTTATGCGGGATTCGAAGTCGCGTCCTTGGTGTAACGCATATATAGGCGCAGCTGGGCCAAACCCATTCGCCACGAGGGCAGCAAGGAGTGGAAGGGGTGTTTTGAAATATTATTGATGGTTGAGAGTCACACCCGGCCACAACGCGTAAGCAAAAAATCTATGTTCGAGATGGGATTCGAACCGGGACCGTAAAGCTTAAGATTTCGACTAGCCAGGTCGGCAACGAGGTACTGGTGACCCTGCGATGTAAATTCTTAATTATAATTTAAAAAGTACATACACACAGTTGTAGTTAACATTGAAAGGAGGATGGTAGGTACTTCTTTTTTTGCCCTCCTTAGCTACCATCTCAGAATTGTAGTGGCCATGCGCCTGGAAGACATCTGCCCTGCCGAAACGTTGGCAACACTACGTAGATCGCGGCGCTTCCCAGACAGCCAGAAATCTTCCATCGGAGTTCGTTGGAAGGTTAGATAATTAAAAACCCGCCATAGTAATTATTCTGTTTCGGTGGATATAAATGCTGATAATTACCGCCATTTTACTTTTCTCGATGTGGAAAATCCTTTTAAAGTAGGTTAATAAAACCGGGCCCTACAAAAATAACTCATTCAGATTTTATTGGTTTGGAAACGTAATGAAAATAGTTGCATTCTGGTATGAACATGCTTTGCAAACAGTATTGGACCTGAAAACATGAGATTCACCTGAGTGGTTAAATTTCTAGAAGATTACTTTTAATAAATTTAATAGATTGTTTCTGTAAATGTAAGAATTGGAATAAAAGGATAATACAGTTTCCGCGAATCGCACATCCGTTTCCTTCCGTTGTGATTGTGCGTACTGTTAATGATAACAAAAAACGGGAGATTATGTGCGTGGGCCAAGGCAGCTAACAAGTGCTCTTCGGCAGTGGGTTGCTATGCATCAGCCGAGTCTATATTCGCCTAATATGTCGGTTTGTCTTTTGTACTGTAATTCATAAGAAACTGAGTTATAATGAACTTACTTTTGTCAAATAATCAGAAAGCGATAGTTGAGCGGAAATACCTCTGTAGCACCTCTGTCTGTCGATGACCAGGAGCAGGAAGTCTTCAGATGCTTATGGTGGCGGCTTTTTGGCGCGAGTTACTTCGTAAAGTCGAATTCAACAACTGTAGGTGATAATTTTAGCTGTGTGTTACCATGATCGCTAATGTTTCGTAATTTCCTTCATCACTATGGAGCGAATACCGTACCCTAACGACCGGGCGATAATTTCCGCGCGATTTTGCTTCACTCGTCAGTAGTCCTTTCTCTCCAGGTGCACACAAATTCAGATTCACCACACTACCACCACGTAACAGGAGATCAGAGCTTCGTTCAGATGGTGCCGCTCTCCACTGTGGAAGATACTTTACCAGGGAGAGAAACCTCAAGACGACGTGAGTTGATGCCGGATCTCATCTTTCAGGGGCAAGGGGGGAGAGGAACATCTTCGGGGATGTATCATGCACTACAGTTTCGTATCTAATGCCATGAGAGCGTCTAGATTGCAGGCCTTTGGTGAAGGGTGTTGGCGTGGCGCGTCCCGGGTGGCTGTGGCGGGGGCTGGTGAATGGGCGGGCGAGCCGGGCGGCCTACGCGCCCTCTGCCGCAGCGATCAATGCGCCAGCGCGGGCGGCGCGTGCCGCCCGGGGCGGAGGAGCGGGCGGGGCACGGGGCAGGACAGCCACGCGCCCCGAGTCCACGCCCACGCCCACGCCTTCGACTCCGGCCCCCGGCCCGGGCCCGCTCGTCTCCGCCCCGCCACCGCGCCTCGCGGCTTCTGTTCCTCGCCACGCCCCGCCCTCTCTCGCCCCCAGCCCCGCCCACACCCGCCTCGCCCTCGGACCACCGGCACGCGCCTTCCCCCTCCTTCCAACCCGCCCGTGCTCATCATGCCCCTGCCTCGCTCCAGCTCGCCACCGCTCCTCGCGGCTTCCGTTCCCCGCCACGCCCCGCCCCCTCTCACCCCAGCCCCGCCCACACCCGCCTAGCCCTCGGCCCACCGGCACGCGCCTTCCGCCCCTCCTCATCATGCCCCTGCCTCACTCCAGCTCGCCCCGCCCACGCACACCCCCTCCCCTCCCTCAGTCGTGCCGGCCCCACTCGCCTCCGCCACGCACCCGCCCTCGCCCCATCCCCCGACCGCGTTTGTCCGGCAATGTCCCCGCGCCCCGCCTCCTTTCACCACTAGCTCCCCCAGCCCTGCTCCTGACACGCCCACCCTGCGGGCTCACCACCCCGCCTCACTTCTCCCCGCTCCTCGCCCAGTGACTGCCCCGCGCTCCCGGCTTGCAAGTTTCGCGGCCCCAGCCTCGCTGTTCACGCTCTTCACGCCGCGATGCTTCTCTCGGCTCCCGCACTCGGCCCCGCCCCCCACACAACTGGATTTTCGTCCTACGACCACTCGGAGTAGTTCCTTTGCCTCACTGTTCTCTCCGTGTAATGTTTTTTCTTTCTCTATCTACCTATTCCTTCCTTTTGTCTCTTACATATCGTTGCTCCAATTCCATCTTACCCAGAGTTCCTGCGTGATCTGTCGTTCTCTTCTCGTACCGCACCTTATCTGATCCTTCTTTCCCTCGCTGTTCTTGTCTGCCATCGTTTCTCTTTCCATTATTGAATTCTTAGGGACGTGTCATGGCGATTTTGTTCCACCCTTCCCGCGTTGTCGTCGCTACTGATGACTTCAAGCCACGCCGTTTTTACAACCTCCTCGCCGAGACTTCAATGCTTTCGTTCTTTCTACGCTATGTACATTTTCCTTTCGCTCTTCCCGCCACGCGCTCCCTTCCGTACTCCTTTCCTTCCGCCTTTTTTTTTTTTCTCCGCACAGTCCTTCCTCTTGTGTGGTTCTTCTATCCAGTGCGTGCATCTTTTCTTCCCGACGCCCTAAACTGCCCGGTTCACGTCGTGGCTGCTTTCTTCCCCACTCCTTCGGCCCCGCTGCGCCTTTTCTGCCACTACTTCGTTTCGTCGCGCCGTAACACATTTTGCATACCATTTCCTACCATTTTCTATTCACTTCACGTTTCGACATTTTTTTTCACACCTCTCGCCGCCTTAACCCTCCTTTCTTTTCCTGTCTTCACTTTTTTATGGCTTGTCTGGTGTCTCTGTATTCTATGCACCGTCACTGCCTGTGCATCTTCGTTGTTTCGCGTTTATCACTTTGCTCTTTTGTCGTCTCAGCTCTCCTACCCGAGAGGAAAGGCGGAATCCACGTCTGTGGCTTCACCGTTCGAATTACAGGCTTGTTCGCGAGTACTTTGATGTTTAATATAGTGACGAGTTCTTCGCGCTATTCTTTTACATGAGTGAGGAATCGATTGCATCTATGTAAACCCAAATCAAATATTTTTAATGGCATTCTATTCATGTTCTTTCTTGGCTCCTACAAATCAGCCTTTCTGCCACGCCCCGCTACGCGTCCGTCTTGCCTCTCCGCCCCTCCCCGCCCCGCCCCGCCCCGCCCCGCCCCGCCCTGTCCTGCCCTGCCTCTCCGCCCCGTTCTGCCCCGCCTCTCCGCCCCGTCCTGCCCCGCCCCGCCTCTCCGCCCCGTCCTGCCCCGCCTCTCCGCCCCGTCCTGCCCCGTCTCTCCGCCCCGTCCTGTCCCGCCTCTCCGCCCCGCCACGCCTCTCCGCCCCGCCACGCCTCTCCGCCCCGCCACGCCTCTCCGCCCCGCCACTCCTCTCCGCCCCGCCACGCCTTCTGCCTCGCTTCCTCACAGCTTCACTATGCCTCTCGCCCCCCTCTCCCTGCCTTCGCTCTCTCGCCCCTGTCACTGCTCCCCGCCCTGCCGTGTTCCGTGTGCGGCGCTGTGACCCGCTTGCAAGCGCGGCATTTGCATATCTCGTTTGCAGTTGTGCAGATAGTTGTAGCGTCTCGTCTCGTCTCGCCTCCGAGGCATCGACCTCCGTCGTTATTTCGTTTCGTCAAATCGACGGCGCGGCCTCAGATTGCCCAACTTGCGCTCTGCCAGAGACACGCCTCGGGCCTTTTTTATCAAAGCAGCCTTTACGTGTGGAAAAATGAGGAGATGTATAACAAAGTAACTACTCTATGTTCGTAAGCGAGCAGATCTTTCATGCACATATTTCTTCATCCAAAAAATAACACCACAACGTAGATCTGTGAGTAATTGTTCATGTAATATGCAAGTATGTGGTTGTTTCTAGTGATGTTCAGAATCTTAGGAGCGTCTTCTAAACGTTTGAGGTCCACCAGCACTATCAGGAGGCTGATAGTATTTAAAAGCAAGACGTTTTGTCTCCATGTTATTATTGTCGGTACTTATTGTCTAAAAACTAGCTTTTGTCGAGCAAGTCAACCTGCGGGAATATGTCACCTCATTTAAAAGTATTATAACGCTCAGTTTTCTTCTTGAAGAGATATAATTCAATTCCATTTTATTTGCATCAAGGATTCACCTATTACAAATTTCATTGAGCAGCACACAGCTGAATATCAAATACGTTAAACAAGACCCTCCCGGCGGTACAAAAACATTAACACATTTACAACATGCACACAAGTACACAATAATTACACAAATAACACCTTTAAGATGAAACATTTAAACGTGTACAAAACAGTAATAATGGGAGTACCATTTCACGCATTACAGTTGTTACGAGGAGCGTTAGTTTTGAGTGAGTTATGAGACTGATTGAGGATGTCGCCGGTGTAGCACTAGTGTTGGCATCGGCGAGGGGCGGCTGGGCCGGAGCGGCGTCGGGCGGCGACGGTCGCGAGCCGGGAGGAGCGCGGCGCCCATTAATTAGAGCCGCAAGCGCTGATTAAACCACGCCCCCTCGCGGCGCGGGCATCGTTTGTGCAACAGGGGCGGGGCGGGGCGCGAGAAGATCGACTTGGCGGGTGCCCACCCTCCCACCAACATCCCTTCCCCCACCGCACCAGTCACGGTGACTGCGGAGCGCGACTGACATGAACGGCTTGTGTAGACAATTTGAGTCTGGAGGTAAGTGGTGAAGATGGGAAGTCGGTAAAGGGTGGAAGAGAAAGGATAGATCGCGTGCGGTCCGGGATCCGTTTGTTAGAGTACTACTCCAGCGTTCGCCCGGTGTTGATCGCATATACTACGGAAAGACCAAGCAGACTAGCCGGCCGCCAGAATTCTCCTCCTGACAGCTGTTAAATTTGATTTAGCTATATTGCTAGTGAGTGACGAAATTCATACCACCGTCGAGGCTCGAACCCTAGGTTCTCAGGAACACTAGTCGATGTCCTGAGCCACGTAAGCCATTGCTGAGGCATTGTTGGAGACAGCTGTCGATCTTCTCATGGTGCAAGCAAGGAGCGAGTGGTGTTACAGCGTGGATGTAAATAAGAAGTCGAGTACCAAAAAAGTGACCAGCTGGTTTACATACAAAATGTGTTTTATGAACCTATCTCAGTCCACCAACATCTTCCACATTCTCCCTTCCTCCATTTCTCCCGCCTTGTCCATTCGCCCGTCTCTCCCGCCTTGTCCATTCGTCCATCTCTCCCGCCTTGTCCATTCGCCCGTCTCTCCCGCCTTGTCCATTCGTCCATCTCTCCCGCCTTGTCCATTCGCCCGTCTCTCCCGCCTTGTCTATTCGCCCGTCTCTCCCGCCTTGTCCATTCGCCCGTCTCTCCCGCCTTGTCCATTCGCCCGTCTCTCCCGCCTTGTCCATTCGCCCGTCTCTCCCGCCTTGTCCATTCGCCCGTCTCTCCCGCCTTGTCCATTCGCCCGTCTCTCCCGCCTTGTCCATTCGCCCGTCTCTCCCGCCTTGTCCATTCGCCCGTCTCTCCCGCCTTGTCCCTTACCTCCCGCCCCCCGCTCGGCCGCCGCGGAGCCAGTCATTGATGCGCCGGTCGACCGGCGGCCGCCGCGCCGTAGGACCGTGGCACGGGCCACGTGCCGCGCCCGCGGGAGGCGACCGTGCCGCCGCAGCCTACCTGCGCGGGCCGGAGCGGGGCGGGCCGGGGCGCAGCGCCCGTTGTCTGGGCGACGGCGGCGGGCGAACGGGCGGGCAAAGGTCACGGGTTCAATCAGGGCGCGACCCGCCTGCTCCGCCCGGGCGCGGGCCCCACTCGCCAACTCCCGTTTCTCGCCGCGCACGCCGAGCTTTTGTTTTAAAAAACTTCCCTGCGTCTCCCCGCTCTGGCAGACGCTCGCCCGCTTGCCTTCGTCAACCCTCTGCTCTCGCTTTTCTCCAGAGGTGAATGGTGGCTGAACACTTCTGTAGCGTTCGGGAACTTTACATTATAGATTGAAAATGGCTGATAATGTATCAAATTAGTCCGTTATTTGTATTTTTTGTTGTGTTTTAAATACAAATTCGACAATTGATTGACATCGGTGCAAGTTCTCAAACTCAATTGGTGTACAGAAACAAAAGGAAACGACCTTCCATGAGATTTTTGTGACGTCATTGGCTTGCAATGAAACCTCTACTTGAACAGAAATAAGCACATGAAATATGCTTAATTTCATTGAATAAACTTAATGGGCGTTAATGAACTGCGTCAATGAAAACGTCACTTTTCTAGAAAATTTAAATAGTAACTCCTGAAATATTGCTTAATTGTACGCAACAACTTCATGAAAACCTCGCATGAAACGCAATAGTGCGCTCTTTTTGCGAAACCTTATCTGTCGGGAAGGGTTGGCGTAGCGGTGACGTCGCAGGCGGCCGCCCTTGTAGTTTTTTCCACGACGCGGCGGTGGCGGCGCCTGGCCGGGCCGGGTTGGGGGGCGAGGGGTTAATTAAGGACGCGGGCAAACAGCGCGCGCAAATACGCTGCCGCGAGCGCCCGCCCGCGCCGCCCGCCCGCCCGCCCGCCCGCCCGCCCGCCCGCCCGCCCCGCCCGCCCGCCCGCCCGCCCGCCCGCCCGCCCGCCCGCCCGCCCGCCCGCCCCGCCCGCCCGCCCGCCCGCCCGCCCGCCCGCCAGCCAGCCAGCCAGCCAGCCAGGCCAGCCAGCCAGCCAGCCAGCCAGCCAGCCAGCCAGCCAGCCAGCCCGCCCGCCAGCCAGCCAGCCAGCCAGCCAGCCAGCCCGCCCGCCCAACGAACCACCTAACCAACCACCCCGCCCAACAGCCCACCCACCCTACCAACCAACCTCCCTACCCAACTGCCCGTCCACCCACACACCCACCCAACCAACCAACCAACCAACCTACCTCCCTACCCAACAGCCCGCCCACCCAACTGCCAACATGCCCGCCTTCTCCGCTGCCTCCCCTGCAGCTCGACTGCTCGTTATTTAAGGGCGGGGCGTGGTCTTCGGACGAGGCGCCAGGCACTGCCACAGGTGGCCTTAGAGTCAGGTACCCGCAGCGGCCCCCACTCCCACACCTCACCTCCTCTACTCTCTCTCTCTCTCTCTCTCTCTCTCTCTCTCTCTCTCTCTCTCTCTCTCTCTCTCCCGCCGTTTCTCTCACATTCCCTCTTTCCTACTCGGTCACTGACTCAGTTCAAAGCCGGCATTACCGCTGCTATTGCAGCGATTCTGACTGGAGCTCCTAGGGTTGGACCGCCGACGATCGAGGAATTGTGGCACTAGCTACACAGCTACGGCCGTTTCTCCCGCTGTCTGAAGAGAGTTCTAGCGGCCAGCTGCTCGGATTGGTAGTTTTACGAGTTTCTCCCAACAGTACCAGACGAATGTCGGGTAGTACCTTAACAGACGGGCCGCAGACTGCATATCATCTTTACTTCGTCTTCCTTGTCCTATCCTCTTTCTTTGACTTTCTGTCTTCTTCTATTTCTGTCATTCTCTCAGTTTCTCTTCCTACATCTCCCAAGAATATATTTCACCCTCTTACTGTATCTTTTTTGTCACATTTCTATCATTGTTTTTCCTCTCTACTTTCCCATCCGCATTCTTCTCAATACGTTAGTTTTGTTTGTTAATATTTAGTGCTTGTGAAAAAAGATGCTATCGTAAACACGACATCGAGATTATATGAATGGGATTCCCCTAGAATTCATTCAGCAAACTGCACATTTTAAGCAGAGTCTGAACTGGATAACTGGCGAACACTTTATATTATACAAAATGACAATAGAATAATCTTTTATATCGTGGAACGATTAAATGAAATTCAATTAATCATATGTCTGTGCTGAAACTGTCTTCCATTCTTGCATTACAAAACAATATTTTGGAGCAATTACGAATCGTTTTAGTGAATTCATTCCATTGAGTAAACATCCATTTGAAATCAAAAATATGCAGAATTTTAATTGATTGCAATGGTTATCTTTTATTCCGAATATTTTAAATGCAAATGAAATTGATAATGCTGAAATTGATTGAAGGCATTTGAGGCACATTGCTCTCACTAAATTGCTGTGTTCAGAATGTATTGCCTGGTTGCCTTGCTGTTTGCTCAAATACGCTTTTGACGATAATTCAACAAGAGTAACATCCACGTACCACCCTATTCCATATTCTCCACTTCTAAAAGAACTGTCCTTCAATTTCGTCTCTTCTAATATGTTCCGAATGTGAAGACGGCTTCACATTCGTCGAGTAGCGAGTGACCGCTCCCTGAATTCCGAGTAGTGATGGATTGTTTACTATTCGCCGAGCGACGAACATTCGGTGCTCGGCCTATCCAACGCGTGTCGATCGTAAGCGAACATTCACCGAGTACATAAACTGCTCGGGATTCGGCGAACAGTAGCTCGCTTCTCGGCGAATACCGAATGTGGGGAGCCACTTTAGGCCCTTAAAAGCACAGTTTTGACAGTTGAAAAACCAGCTTAATGTGGTCATTCTCATATATTACTGGCAGGTTTTCAAAGAATTAACTGTATCTGAGCACAGTCGTCAGTCCTCTGTACGTCTTATCTCTGATCATTTGTCATTCGTACACTCAACCCCCCGCTTTTGCGTGGCATTGAGAGGGAATTCCACAACAATTACGAGTAAAGATTCCTTCCTTTTTCATACGCGGTCGGAAGTAGAAGAGTTGCTTTGTTCTCGACAATTCGCGATGTAGAGTGCTTGTGTAGATGTGGTTCGGCTGAATGCTACTTTCTAGCCGATCGTGAAAAGACTTCGTGTCCTGCCAAGAGGTCGGTAGTGTTTTCGTAATCTTTGTGCACAACACAAACAATGCGAAATGGATGAGTTGACGGCCACTCTTGCACAAACATACGCGCGCGGTATTTATTGTTGAACCCATCAGGCACTTGTGACCAAACTGGGTTACAGTTCTAATCTGTCCCCCTAAGCGTAATATCAGATTATTCTAAGCTACATACTTCATAAATATCTTTCTCGTATTTTTACGCCTCTGCGCTTTTAAATATTCAGACTCCACTCAGATCACCAGCACGCGTTTAAACATGAAGCGTGCATTGGCTGGAGAAGAGTTCGACTGTCGCCCGTCTGGAGGGGGGGGGGGGGGGGGGGGGGGGCTCGCCTTGCTTCCGGGAGCAGTCGGTGGCGCGCGGCCTTTGCCTGGCATTTGGCCCAAAGGTCCTCGCTGCGCGGGGTAGCCCCTGGCCACCCCACGTCACACGCTGACACAAGCACCGCATCTCGGGCCGTATCGTACCACTCGTCGGACTATTCGCCGCACCGCTCGTTACACTACGCACCACTTATACTCTTTACACTTACATATGTTACACCGCTCGTTACACGCTACAGGCACAAACCACACCTGTCTCAGCGTCGGACACGTCTGCCTAAACCGTTTGTTTCGCTACTTCCAGACTTCTGAGTGAACAGTAGAAATGAAATGTGCTTTCTTGAGTTCGGACAAACGTTTTGTTTACAAGATGAGCACCTTTCAATGCCTTAGGTATTGTCTTCATATTCGACTGGCAGCCAGTACTTCGCCACTAGTCATGTTCGAATTCTGTTTTCCATACGACAATCTGCTGATGACGACTAGACCTTCGAAAGCCATGTTGTAATTTAAAATGTTACTACTACTACACCTTTCGTTATTTTACTCCTATTCAAATACTAACAAAACTTCGCCACTAAATCAAGATTATGAATGGCAATCATGGCGACGAAATCTCGAATTTGCTAAGTATATTATTCGTATTTTAAAATTTCATGCTGTATTGATTTCGCTTTTATCTAGCTGAAACTGCGGGTATTTGTCAACTTTACCTTCGTCAGTTACAACTGATCTTAATATTTTACAAACACGATATTTATTCATGACTCATTTTTCATCATTCATTTTGTTGTTGGCAATATTGGTCTTACACTTACTTTTTTATTGCGATACTGATCTTAACAATGATTATAAAGTGTGTGTCAGTGTTGACAATGTGTAATGCAACTGTTGCATGGTCAGCGCGCCTTGCGATGTAAAGTGTACGTTACGTGTTTCATTTTCGAGGCCGAACCATTACCAGCGAACAACGCGGGGCGGGGGTGGGGGCTCTCTCGCCAGTGAATGACGCCGGCGACAGGTGCGTTGCGGGGGGAGGAAAGGTGGACGCGATGACGCGGCGCCGCGTATAGCCTCTCCCCGGAAGGGGGAAGGAGCGAAGGGGGGCGGGGAGGGGGGAGGGAGAGGAGAAGGAAGATGCGGCGTAATGGCATGGGCACACAGAGCGCGCGCTAATCGCCACCGGTTGACACAGCGTCGCCCGCCCCGCCCCGCCCCGCCCACGCGCGTTAAAGGTAACCAACCGAACGAAAGCCCCCGCGGGCCGCTAGCGGGGCGTTGCCGTTGCTCGTCGTGACGTGCACTCACGTCTGCGGTGGGTGGACGGAAGTTCGCGTCATAGTGATCGTCTTTGTTTTTTGTTTTATTTTGTTTTCCTTCTTTTTCTCTATTTCAGAACGTGTTCGTTGACGATTGTTATCTAGGATGGACGTGTATTAACTGAATGACAGAATAAAAGAAGTTTTGAAGTCGATCACTAGGATGGACATTGTTTATTTTCATGTTTCACATGGAAGTTGTGTACTGTGATTAACTGAAGTACAAGTTCACGAAAATGAGATCAGTTTAGTAGTATGTTATTAGAACAAAAGTATTATAACAATCCATGACTTCCTACATGACAACTACAATCATCATTAGAATGGGATTGTTACAAAGTATATTAAACGCATATTTCTATTGTAACATCTTATTACAATACAATTTCGGACATATTCCGTCTAATGTCCCTGTTTGAGAAATCTCCTATCTCGTATTGTAATAAGATGTTTTACATTGTATCTCTTAATGTTCTTTATGTCTACTTGTGTGGATGTTCAGAAAGATCTTGTTCATTTAAATCATCCTGATTTTTTCGTCTCATTGAGTTTGTAATACTAGACTTCTGTGTCCATGTATTTCAGGCTGACACCATGTACCAAATGTATCAACTTAAGTGTACATAAATGATACCTAATCATCGTTTTCATCCTTGCGCTAATTTACTCTTTCTGTGAATTTAGGAGACTCTTTTTTCATTACGAATGTATTTAGTAAGTTAGGAATCCTTTAGAGTAAATTCTTGTTCGTAGTTCTGGTTACGAGCGTTCGTACGTAGAGGTTCCGCCAATGAGCCGCAGGTGCAAAATGTTGCAAACCGCTGTTGAGAAGGCTCCAACGCGTCGCGTGTATTCTTCTCGCCCAAGGGCGCCATAAACGAGTAAGACGACCCCCCCCTCTTCTCTCTCGCTCGACGGAACGGCGGAACGCTCTCCTTGGCTCGTAGTAGTAACTCGAAGGCGTGATTTATGGCCTTATTATTATTGACCCTCTTGAGTTCTGGCGGTGGCGGGGTGCGGAGCGGAGCGAGGTGGGGTGTGGGTGGCGGGGAGTCTCTTGGCGACTCGCGACCCCGTTTCCTCCTGGTTCTCCCCTCTTCTTCCTCTCCCTCTCCTTCCTCTTTACCCTCTCCTTCTTCCTCTCCTTTGATTTCGCCGCTGCCGCAGCGGTGTCGTCATACGCGTCCGCCGTCGATGTTCCGCGGAGGCGGAGATGGGCCGGGCCGCGTTGGGCCTAAGGAGGCCAGGGTTGTGCCGTGACGCAAGGGGGCAGGTGTCATTGGCTATCGCTTTGCTTGGACAATGCAGACGGAGAGCACGAATGGAATCTACGCCACGTGTGTAGGGCACTCGGTGAAAGAGTGTTTGCAGTCATCAGAATTTTTTTTATTTTGATTTTGATTTTATTTTATTTATTTTTTTATTTCCCCAAATCTTAACACGAATTTGAGGGCATTATTTAAATCTGAATGTACTCTCTATTATCTGTATAAAAATTGATTGGGACGAATGGGTTGTAATAATTCATTCTTAAAGTAACACCCCGAATTGATATTCTGGATGTTCGGATTCTCGAATTACTCGTAAATAATTCTCCACTCAAATACTGAAGTTTTGCGAGTGCATTTTGTATTTTCCAAATTCTGAATGTTATGTGCTTCGCGTGGATTAAAATTGAAAACTGTTGTTTTTACTCCTATGAAGTGATTGTAAATTCAAGGATTAAGTGCAACGAGATGCAATTTAACCTTGATGCGAATGTGAAAGTAATATAATTATTACAAAATTTCTGAATAATCTTTGGAGAGATGTATAGTGTAATCGGTATTCCTGTGACGTTAATTCATGTACATTAATACACCTGTATAAGTGTGCTTTAACATGCTTAAATGCATCGATTCACGCGTAAACTTAGCTACCAAGGTAATAACATTTTCAACTCCCGCGAGTGAACGCTTTTAATCTAATGAATAGAAACATGACTTGCAGCACCTCGATATCAAACTCAAACTGCCGGCACTTGCGTCTTAACTTAAAACATTAATACATTTCCTTGTATCATCGTGACTTGCAGTTTTTCATGAAATTACTGAATTTTAGCAGACGTTCTTTTGGGTATACTAGATAGCAAATATACTTTTGCTTTCGTTTGATTTTACCGCATTTCCTCGTGTCTAAAGCGAACATTTCTTGCCCCCCTCGTGCTTCCTCTGACAAAGTAACCCCTCAGCTGACGCTTCTGATGACGGCGCCACTTGCGCGCGGCGAAAAGGGGAAGGGGCTCTCCATTATCCTCGTTCGCTCTTTGCGCTCATGCTGAATAGTCCTTGAGGTGAAAGTTGCTGGGGAACTTAGTGTATTCCCCGGACTGTTTGTAGTTTGCCTGTGATGACACGTTCCGAATAAATGCGTGATAAAAATTATTATCAGTGGAATAAAGTATTTTGTATTAATGATAATGATAGTAGTAGTTTGTTTCCCTACAAGAAATGTGTGTGATCGCCTGTAACCAACTTTAATGAAAGATATTGCGGAATTAACAGCTCAACATCATTGTCGTTTGTGTCACGAACGTAACGCGTCGTCTCTTGATTGTCTACTCTTGATAGCTATTTAATGAATGCCATTTTCACAAGAATTCAATGTATATGTAATTTTTTTTTTAATCTCATTCAACTAAGTTGTGCTCACAATCGCCAGCAGAATACCACGTGCGTCTGTCATTTTGGCTAACCATTTGAACTCAAATCTGGTGTGTTGCTACAACACATTTTTCGACAGCGCATCGCTTTGTTACTTGCATCATGTCCGAAAGCAGGACCTTGCGGGACACCGCTCGGACTCCTGAGCCTGCACTGGGGACGCGCTTCACCCTGGCCCGGGACACTGCTCACGGCAGAGGAGGGGGAGGATAAAGGATTATTTCCGGTCGGAAATCGGGCTTTTAACCCCCCCCCCCTCGCGAGCTCTCCCCTCCTCCCTCTCCCCCCTCTCCCTCTCCCCCCTCTCCCCTGCCCCCTCCGCCGCGGGCGCTTCTCGAGTGGCTCGATATTCGAGATCTGTTTCGCCCGCGCCGCGCCGCGCCCCGGCCCCGCCCACTCGCGCCCATTCACTACGCCCGGACTGCGTGGCGCGGCGCCGAGCGAGAGGCTACGCTGACCCCGCGATCCGGTGGGGTATTTTCGCTTTGGAGAATTAGATCTGCGCCGGAGAGGTAAATGAGGAAATGATTCCACAACGACTAGCTGGAGTAAATGATGAATGAAGACCAGCTTTTACCACTACCCAGAATTTTTGTCACAATCTACTCTTGCGTTAACTGTACATGTAGCGATTCCTGTTTGTTTTTTTTCTTCTTTTTTTCTTTCTGCATAAAAGTAATCAGCGCAAGGAATTAACGAAGTTATCCAACTGGAATGTGTCACATTAATTACAATTATTCTATTTCTTTTGCAGGCTGCTTAGATCTACAGTAATTATTGGCATGGACGTTTGCATTTTAGAGTCTACACGTAAATTTATGATCTAACGTTTCTTTATAACAAGAAAGCTGCTGAAAAGGAGGTGTAGAATTTTTTAGTGAAGGGTAATTAGTGGGCGTTATATAATTATTCTAAACTATAAAATACAAAATGTTCTCAAAACTAGTCACCAAATCCGCTTGTGCTATTTCCCCAATGGAGGATTATTTTGAATGTCCGATTAAAGATTTCGATTTCTAAGATTTTTCTTAAGTTCTTCATGAAATAATTTCTGGTATCCTACAAAATAGAAATTCGAATATTTCCAATTGTATTTTAGTTAATAAATGTGGCCTTCTATTTTTAAAAAAAACTATGCTTGGATGCGATGTTATATTGTGATGGTGGTAATATTTTAATAATGTACAATACAACATGTTAACCTTTGCCTATCTTTAGAAGTGAAACAGTTTACTAATGATCTTCTGTTATTTCCATTACAGTGATGTCGACCTTGAAAACACACAAGGATTGTCGTACAACACAAACTCAGGAAGTTCGTCGAACTCCAGTCTATCCACGAGGTATGTATAAATGTGTATTCCCAATCAACTGTCGATCACCGAGAGGATTGGTGCGCGATGTAGAAAATTTGTTGGATAATGCAGTGATCGGAGTAGGTTATGGACCATGGTGGTCACTTCGTGGGCAGATAGTAAAAGTCGGGGAATTTTATTGGCCGGGGTAATCATGGAATCTTTTGAAGTATGTTTAGAAATTAAGTAAATTTTAACAATTAGGAAACCATATTATTTGTTGAACGTCAGTACTATGTTTTTGTTACAGTTGTTTTTATTTGTTTCGGAAATCTTGTAAATTTTCTTTCAACGGTAAAGTCTGAGAGCAGACAAATCAGAAATGGGTACTCACAACTCTTTGATTTAATATTCTTTTTTTAATTGCAAAACTTCCCAACAAATTGGATCAGAGAAAAATAACATAAAACGTTCCTTCAAACGAGTGGTATGTGTAAGTAGTATGTGAGATATTTGTATAAATAATAAGAAATTTTCTGCAAATTATAACTGGGGAAAAGTTGATAAAACGTGTGGATGTTTGTTGACTGACTCCTAGTGGTGAGCGTGCAAAGTAAGCAGGACGTGCAGGTGGGGAGCTGATTGCGCAGTGTGTGGTTGTTTGCCAGGAGCCTGGACAGCCCGAGCAACTCTGTGGAGGTGGTGGGCGGCGCGTCGGGCGCGGCGGGCGCCGGCGAGGGCTTCTCGGCGCTGGGCCACCCGGCGTCGGGGCTGCAGGACAGCGACCTGGAGGCCGAGCCCGACCCGCCCGACTGGACGCAGGACGTGGACGAGGACACGCTGCGCGCGCTCTCGCCGCAGGAGAAGAAGCGCCAGGAGGTCATCAACGGTGAGCCTCTCCCTTCTCACCCCTCTCTCTCTCTCTCTCTCTCTCTCTCTCTCTCTCGTTCCTCCCCCCTCCTCCTCCTCTCTTCTCTCCTCCTCGTCCTCCTTCTCCTCGTCCTCCTCCTCCTCGTCCTCCTCCTCCTCGTCCTCCTTCTCCTCGTCCTCCTTCTCCTCGTCCTCCTTCTCCTCGTCCTCCTTCTCCTCGTCCTCCTTCTCCTCGTCCTCCTTCTCCTCGTCCTCCTTCTCCTCGTCCTCCTCCTACTCGTCCTCCTTTTCTTCGTCCTCCTTCTCCTCGTCCTCCTTCTCTTCGTCCTCCTCCTCCTTGTCCTCTCTTCTTTTCCTTCCTTCTCCCCCTCTTCTTTTTTCCTTCCTTCTTCCTCGCCGTTATCTCTTTCCTCTCTCGCTCTCTCTCTTCCTCCCTTCTCGTTTTCCCTCTCCTCCTTTCCTTCTTTCCTGCTCCTCTACCCTTTATCCTAATTATTTTCTCTCTAGTCTTTCTCGCCTCTTCCAGCCTTACCGCGCTCAAAACCCACATTCCCTTATTTAAACCTCCGACGGTTCGCCTCTGCAATCGCTCTTTTGTCCCTCGTATTAGCGACGCGACATATACGTATGTCGAATGGCGATGTTTTTATAAAAAATTATCTTGGGTCGTATAACCGTTCAACATTGTGACAAATAAGGAATAATGATATAAGTCAGCTGATCGTGGATATCCAAACGGGGCATTCGTTTCTTGGTTTTGAAGCTCCCGATTGTATAACCGCATCCCAGCTGATCATACTACCTGACAAATTCAAATCTGAGAATAGTGTAGTTTCCGTTCATAAATGCAGTCTGTTATTTAGCAAGACTTCCTCTGATAACAAGTTTAATTAATTTTCCTTATTATTTGTAACTGTGTTCTGAGTTTACCTTAATTGCCTTAATGAGCGTGGCGACTTCCGAAGTCTCCATTGTAAACGTGGATGCTTTGCGCCGTTGTGCACCGCTGCGCGACTAAGGTGCGTTGGGCGTGTTGCAGAGCTGTTCCACACGGAGCGCACGCACGTGCGCAACCTGAAGGTGCTGGAGCAGGTGTTCTTCCGGCCGATGGTGGAGAACAGCGTGCTGGGCGCCGACGAGGTGCAGCTGCTGTTCGCCAACCTGGAGGAGATGCTGCTCATCCACGCGGGCTTCAACGCGCAGATGAAGGCCCGCCGCAAGGAGAGCCCCGTCGTCTACCAGCTCGCCGACCTCCTGCTCAACATGGTCAGCAGCCCAGTCTCTTTTTTTCCTCTTCTTCTTTTCCTTCTGTTGCATTTCTTTTTTATTTATTTATTTATGTATTTTCCTTCTGTCTTTTCTTTTTTATTCTCTTTCATTTCTTCTTAACCTTTTTTTCTTCTTATTTTCTTTTGCTTATTTTTTTCGTTCTTTCACAAGGCTGTACTGTTATGTCTACATTACGCAACCAATCGGAGGCATTAAAAGCCACTCTTAAAGGCCTGCGTCCGTTGAGGATTTTAACAGCCCGCCATCCGTTCAGAACAAAGGCGTTGTAGTTAACGATTGTGCATGAGTACGTGTTCAAAGAAAAGATGTTTCTCATTCTCTAAACTACTTTTGTAAAGGTGGTATTTCAAAAAGTATTAAACGGCACCCGGCTGATAACGCAAATCCAATTTGTAATGAACCCGGTTGTTTATAAACCTCGGCTATCGCGACATTTCCAAACTGCGTGCCTTATTAATTCTAAATTGGTAATGAAACTGCGCCCGCTTCTTCATTCATCCATCGATTTCAGTCTTCTGTTTTGCAAACTGTCATTACATAAATTATAATTCGTATAATAGAAGACATAAGTGGATGAATGGCGATGCACGATTGTTTGTGATTGTTCTTTTCTATGTTGCCAAAGCGACATACTGGTTCATTGGTCGGAATATCATGTAGGGTATAAAATAGCAACAGCGGCTGTGCAATATCGCCGTTTCAGTATTACCCTCAGACTGTCTTGCAGAAGCTCGTAGGGCCCGGTTCATTTTCGAGGCGTTCTTCCGGTTTTGCGATTCCTTTGCCCCAGCGTGCCTAAACGGTGGAATCCCGAGAAATTCTGACGAGAGTTCGCTTTTTCCACCACAAACCCCACGTGAATTGATGGGTTTGAATACCGGTACCCGGAAGTGAAAGGCGACCACTACACCCCGGATTGCTCGAGACCTGGAGAGAGGACTTGGGGCCTCTCTTACTAACCTACTACTTTGTGCGTCTCTTACTAACCGTTCCGGGAAAGGGCTCACAGCCGCTTCGTTTCTCCCGTCCAGGGTTCTGCGTCTTGTGCTTAAAGAGAACAACTTCGCAGTTCCCGATACATGTTTGCGCGCTGAGAACCATTCGAGTTGAAGCCAACCATGATCTGGTTTCGGGTCCCGGCTTGGTTGATGAAACGGTTCGACAAGCGCAGAAGGGAGGGACTGTACGTGTAAACTCACGTTGGGGAATTAATAAATATTGGGGGTGTTGATACCCTGTATTCGTTTGAGAAAAGGTTTTTTTTTTTACATATTTTTTTTTAATCTTTTCGATCGCGTAGCGATTATCATTGGAGCAAATCTTGCGGCGACTGGGCGCAAAAGATCTGACCAACAAAAAATAAATCCTAAAAGTGTATAGGCTCTTTAATACTCCATATTAGCAATAACTGGACGCCGTAAGTTCTCGCACGTCTTTACGTCAAGATATTAGATAGGGTATTCGATTGTGGTGTACTTGTAATGTGTAAGAACAAATGTTGGATCGTTGTTCTTAGTATAGTAATATAGTTTTCTACAAGCGTTAATTATTTCTGGCATTGCTCGTCAGTGTAATTCATCAATAAATTGTTTCACTCACCGAAATCGCTGCAGTATTTAATTCCCAAGTTGGCCTTTTTATCTTGTGGCAGATGCGATTGGAAATTGCCTGCCAAGGCGAAAACGCGTCCGTCGAATCAGAATCTCCTTTTCGCGCGTGTTGTCGACGACCGAATTAACGACCGAGAGAACGGTCGGCCTTGTGGCACCTCCCCAATGAAAGAATAAAAGGCGTTCCGTGGGCGAATGCAGGAAACTCCGTTCTATTGTTGCCCGATGTATTAACGAATTCTGATCATTCGTAATGAGGTAGGATACCACCATTGCCGCGTTTTTCGAAGCTAGTGACCTCGGTTGTGCAGTCAGTCAGGCGGAAAAATTAATATCGGGAAAACTTTCTGAAACCAGTATTAACTTTTCTCTCGAAATGACTGGCTTCTCTGCGGGTGGGCCTGGAAAAATTATGTTGGAGAACATCGTTCACAACGGTCGTCTGAGAAGAGGAACTTTTGTCTAATTGATTCAGTCGTGTGAGCGATAATTCGCGTGGTCGGCGAGTAGAAATGATTTGGATTCGCTGCGTGAACGCTGACTCAATTTGTGTTGGTGCTGTTGTTCTCTTCGCCGTTTTGTCAGTCCGCCAAATGGAGAAAGGTCACATGAAAACAGTTCATTTCGTTAGAATTCAAGTAAAGTGAACTTCTAAACTTTTATTTAAAGAAATACTATTTATAATGAGCGTTCTTTAGTTCAAATAATGTTTGTTGAAAGTGTGAAGAACTGATACAGGAGATGGCCTTACACTTTCGATGATTGTGGACTGTGCATTTTAACTTCGTCGTGAAAGGCATCACTTTTAATTTTTCTATCACATAATTAATTTCAATATTCCCACATTCATCTCGACACGATTTGAATCGGTTCTTGCATTATTCATTTCAGGGAATTCGGAACGAACTAAATCCTCGTGAAAATGTCCATATCCTGCAACTACACTCAACGAACTGATCCTTCCGCGGCGTTACCATCGGTCGCTTTGCTCATCTTCCTGACGGAAGGGCCCATTTCCGGGAGCGATGTGGCCTTCAGCAATAATCGTTTTAGAGCCTGACGAAATAATGGCTTAGCAGATAGCGTAAGGTTCCTTGGAGAGTTTGCGGGATCCGTGCGGTTTAAGAACGATGTCACAGTCGGGAATTCCTGCGCGCTGTTTTCAGCAGTTATTCAAACAGCAAGTGCTGCTTTCATCCTCTGTTCTACACTTTTTCAACTTTTTTTGCAACCAAAAAACAACCATTATTATGAATCATGTTTGGAGAAAGAGTATAATTAAAGATAAGTTAAAATATTACTGTTACAGTGTATCTATTCTCTCATTTAATTTTTGTCTCGCATACATTTTTTGTTTGTTTTTTCGTTGCCTTTGTACACAGTTTGCTCCCTCTCCATCTCTCCATCTTTCTTTTATTTACGAGTACTCCACGACGTTCTCTTTTTCTGCTCATATTCTCTCTTTCTCATTCACTGTTTATTTTATAATATCTCGTACATGCTCCACTGTCTCCTTATTTCTCCCTTTTACTGTTTCCCTCCCTCTTTCTCACTGCTTCCTTCCCCCCTCTCCATCCGTCCCTCTCTCCATCCGTCCCTCTCTCCCCCTCTCTCCCTATCTCCCCCTCCCTCCCTCTCCCCCCTCCCTTCCTCTCTCCCCCCTCCCTCCCTCTCTCCCCCCTCCCTCCCTCTCTCCCCCTCCCTCCCTCTCTCCCCCTCCCTCCCTCTCTCCCCCTCCCTCCCTCTCCCCCTCCCTCCCTCTCCCCCTCCCTCCCTCTCCCCCCTCCCTCCCTCTCTCCCCCTCCCTCCCTCTCCCCCTCCCTCCCTCTCCCCCTCCCTCCCTCTCCCCCCTCCCTCCCTCTCCCCCTCCCTCCCCCCTCCCTCCCCCCCTCCCTTCCTCTCCCCCTCCCTCCCTCCCTCTCCCCCTCCCTCCCTCCCTCTCCCCCTCCCTCCCTCCCTCTCCCCCTCCCTCCCTCCCTCTCCCCCTCCCTCCCTCCCTCTCCCCCTCCCTCCCTCCCTCCCCCCCTCCCTCCCTCCCTCTCTCCCCCTCCCTCCCTCCCTCCCCCCCTCCCTCCCTCCCTCTCTCCCCCTCGTCTCCCTCTCGCCCCCCTCTCCCACTCCCCCTCTCACTCCTCTCTCGTCGCGCCGGGCGTTGCTGAGAACGTGTGTGGTGTGCGCTTGCAGTTCGACGGGCCGGCGTCGGAGAACTTCCAGCGCGCGGCCGCGAGCTTCTGCGCGCGCCAGACGATCGCGCTGGAGGTGCTGAAGGAGCGGCGCCGCAAGGACTCGCGCCTCAACGCCTTCCTCACGGCCGCCGAGGGCAGCCAGCTGTGCCGGCGCCTGCAGCTCAAGGACATCATCCCCACCGCCATGCAGAGGTCAGCTCGCAGCGCCACCCACAAAGCCGTTACCGCCATTTGTTTACACTAATTAAATGTATAGTTATTATGTTCAGTTTATCCAAAGCAATACTATATATTGATGGAATCATATCCAAAGTAGTTCTGCCGATATGAATAAACATTTTTTTATATTTCAAGTTAACACTGTTCAGCTTCAAAAATAGTTATGGAGCGGTGATGGGCATGACTGGAATTGCCTTCCTCCCCTGCAAAATACTTATCGCGCTTGTGTCTCGCACGTGGGCGAGATATTGGTGACATGATCAGGGACAAGCACAATATTTCTGTGCACGTGGAGGGGAAAAGTCTAATGCAGAGCGGTCTGATGAGCAAGTTGAAACAAGTTCCTACTGGTTTCTTGAGGTGGTTACAGAGGTTGTCATTTCTTCATCAAGAGTGGCACATTTTGTTTTACTTATTAAATCGAAACTAAAATTTGTAATATTACATTTCAACATGCTTCTACTATTACTACTTATTAGAAACTTTTTTGGTTATTTTATGTGGAAAAATAAATAGTCTACATGGATTACATTGTCTACATAGTCTCCACATAAAAAGTCATGTAGACTACATGTAGATTACATATAGAAAACACACGTAGACATAAAATTATAGTATAAGGCACAACTCTGGTGTGTACTCACTGGCCTTGCTCTGATACAGAGGAGATTACTCTAAGAAGGGACCACTTTGACAGATACTGCTGGCAACAGCAGGTACTGCAGATTTGTTAAAGGGCTCAATTGGTGAAGGTGTTTGTCTGCACTTGTAAATGCCTTCAACACTTCCTCTTGCAATGTCATCGTCTGGTGTGATGTTCATTTGTCACTAGTCATTTTTAGGAATAACTACTTCTGCAGATCACAAATGAAGCTAGAATGTGTAAAAGTAAATGTGGGTTGGGTGAGGGGAGCAATTTCTGTTTAGACAAATTAACAGAAAAATGTTGACATCCTGGTAGTGGGTGGGGGGAAGAGAAGGAAAGTACCCAACATCTGCAAAAAGAAAAGAAGTTCAAAGGACAATAAAGTAAAAATTCAGAATCTTGTGCTCTCGAGGTAATAATTACAAAAGTTATATTTAGTGTGGAGAAAAGCTCCAAAAAGTGAGTTCTCTTAGATAGAAATTAACAGTGCTCGTGAACGAATATGGGGAAAAAGTCTTAATCAGGGGAAAACGGCTTTTGAAAGATGTCTTACCCTAGTAAAAAGGAGGTGGTAATCAGTGCCTGGATTTGCTATTCACTCCTTGTATTGCATTTGGAATGGAATGGAATGGAATTGAATTGTAGACTAACTGAAATCTTTTCTCGCATCATTAAGAGTGTTTTTTTAACATTGTCCAAATCTTTACCAAGAGTCATGATCTTTTAACAAAGAGGCAAATTATTGGAGTCTGAACTCTTTGCTGTAAGAATGAGCGATACTAAAAAAATCCTTGTTAGACAAACTAATTCTATTATTTAATCTGGGAGAAACAAGCGATATGTCCTTGGCTCTGATTACATTGGCTTGTGAGCAAAACTTTCTATTGGATACAAGTCCTTCAGCCCTCAGGGTTTGTTTGAACTTGATCCACTGCCAACATCTTTCTCCTCAAATTGAAGTGTAGTGATTCTTAATGCTGTGTTGGGTTCTGGTTAGATTTGGGGAAAAGCCATCGAAATTACAGTCCATTGAACAAATGGTCTAAATTTGTTCTATTTACTTGAATACAACTATTTAAGTAAATATTTCTGTTATACAAAAGTCTTGATGTATCTTCAACAATATTATCTATGGTATTCATGTGCATGGAGGATACAGAATAGTTACAACCTGTGTTTAAATAAATTTACATTGAATTAACAAGTATAAAAAAGAAACATATGGAGTGCTGTTCATCAATATTGATTTTGTAGAAAAATATAACTAGGAACATGTACTCATTCAACTAATATTTTTTCTAGTTATAGGTTACATCTGCAATAGACAGAGGAAATGTATATTTGTAATTGTTGGACCAAAATTTAATATTTTTCCTAAATTATAATTTCTTGTAGGTGGCTAAAATTCACACCACCCTATTTGATTGTCAAAAAGTACACGTTGAATATATAGTTCAAAATCTGGACCTGGAAAGGTGAATTATGTTACACATAGGACCAGTGGCAGACAATGGTTTATAAATAACAAGGGGTGGCATATATGTCCAAACTATCTCTTACATTTTACCTTTTTAAAACTTGTCTTCAAAGAGGATAACTCCAGTGTGTTGCCCACAACAAATTTGCATGCTTTGTGATTTTAATCCCTGTCTATCACAACTTTTACGTTGATAACAGAAGATGTGCAGAATTGTGATCATGTGAAGTAAGTAAGTTTTTAAAAAATATTTCCAGCACAGAATACAGTAATTCATGAAATCAAGAGATAAATGTCGGTATTCTTAGCCAAGTTAATAAGCATGGACTCGGCCGAACAAAACCCTAACAGCAACACGCCGCCTCCATTCAACTCCCAGTCCCCCACTCTTCCCCAAACTTCCATTGCCTGACACGCATTAGCTATGGACGGGCTCACGGTGGTCCACAATACGACCCATTCTAAAAACATTTTTTGCTTAAGTGGACCCTTCATCCTCAAAAATTGCGCTGGTGGTTCGCACAAATTAAACAAGTCAATTTATTGAAAGCTTAATACTTTATTACTTATTGAAAGCTTAATAATTTATTCTGCAACTTTTCCCAAGGTTGTTTTTTTCTGGGAAGGGTGCTGCCTTAGTGCCCTTAAGGTTTAACTTCCGCTACATAGGACTTAATGGACCCTAAGAGTGACCATTCTGTGGATGGTCCTAAAAAAAACATTAAAACACTGAACTTGTATGTGTAATCAAAGTGATTATGAAAATATCCACTGTAACCTTTGCAGTTTAAATATTATTATAAAATGTTAACATATTTATCAACACCACTAAAATTTTGTTTCTTAAATTTTTGGTTAGCTTTATGATCATGCTTAGTCTACTTGTGTGGTTGTTATGTCCCGGATTTCACATATCCTCCTTAATGTGTAGAACATTCTACATCTTATACACAAGTATTCACATTATATTTTCTATGACTATTACATTTTATGTAACATATAATTGGGTAACTGTCTTGTGAAAGTACGATAAAGAACAATTTTTATATTAAAGAGAAGTGAAGTAGTCTCGCATAGGAATAGCTTCTTCAAATCTTTACTGTACTTATATCAGGTAATGACCAGAGAGTCGAATATTTCCCAATATTTCCAGGTCTGAAACATATAACGCAGAAGTTTGATTCCAGAAAGTCAACTTTCATTTGATGTATCACTTTGTGTTATAAGCTACTTAATAAAAATGTACATAACTAGTTTAGTTCAGAGGAACTATGAAATTAGATAGTATGAAATTTAAATAACACTGGAGTTACTGAAAAGTTGGGATACAAAGATAATCTACCTTATTAAATGTACTAATAATTAAATCATTTTGTGCACATTTAACACATCTCATCTTGAGAAATCAACTAGAGAAATACTAATTAGATAACACTTTTCATGTTGTAGATATTTTGTGTGTTTGTAAAGGATTTCTTTGTTAGCAATATGACATTTAGTTTTGGTGATTTCACAAAACAGCATTTCAGTCAATTACATTTTCCCTTGAGGAAGGTCACAGAATGGTGTCTGAAACATTGACACCTGTACCTAGGAAGTGGCAACATCCGGACAACCAAGTAAATACTATATCCCAAACAATCTTTTGTTTGTTTGCAGACCCTCGTTTAAAGTCCTTTCATTAAATAGTAAAGAAATTGTTCTTTTTCTCTGGGCCAATCTGAAAGGAAAAAACTTACACTTAGGAAGTGAATTGTAATTTTTGACAATATTGACTTCAATTTTAGAGATAACGCCTACCAAATTGTTATTTCTGTTTTGTCGTACGGTTAGGTTATCAGTGGCTTTTGTTAGGTTTGGGACTATTTACTAACGGCTGGCAAAATTTTATGTAGACCTAGTTTGTTGATAAAGGATCTTCAAAAAAATGCTCTTTTTGTAATTTTTAGAGTATTGACACAATTAGGAAATTCCAAATATTCCTGAATGTGAAGTGTTATCAGATAAAAAATGTAATCAAGAGTTATGTAACCATCTTCACATCTTGGATATCTTGACTTACGTCATATAATGCATATACTATGTATTTGTTGTTTTGAATTCATCTCTTTTTCTTTTTGTATTCCTCCTTGGACAGGTGTTACTCACAGTTTTGAAATATTTGTTTATTTTAGTTATCAGGCATATAGATTTTTGCAAACTTAAAGGTTACTGCCTGGATAAGATAAGATTAGTCAGTATCCTACTTCCTTAGAAATTAAGTCAGGGCACATGAGTTTGGATGCAGCTGTTGGGGAGATGCCATGAATTTCAGGAAGAATTTCAGGTTGTAAATCCAAAATCTCCAAATAATTAATACCATGTTTCAGAAATTAATTTCATGCAACTAGGGAAGAGAAATTGGTTTTGCTTTGTGTATCATTAAAATTTATAATATGGTATCATTTTTTCTAATAAATAATTGTAGTAACAATGAGGCCCTTATGGAGATGACAATTATTCAGGAGCATTGTTTGAACTGTGCTGCAGTTGATTGCAAAACATTTAATGTGTTACCTTCACATTGTATAAGATGTTTGGAAGCAAGTTTATTCTTAGTGGTGTTTTAATATAATACACTGTCAAAAAAGGTATTATAATGACTCTTCCAAAAGTACATTTACTGTTTCTTGACATTGCTGCAAAAATTGACTAATGATAGTTATATTATATATCTGTATTTCATATTGTATTGTATTTTGTTTTACTCTAGTCACTGTGGCTACAATCCCTATAAAAGTATAACAATTTTTTTTTTTTTAATTTCCAGGTTAACAAAATACCCGCTCCTCTTTGAAAACCTAGCAAAATACACCTCCGGAAGCCAAGAAGAAGTAAATGGTGTCCAAAGAGCAGTGGAAAGGAGTAAAGAGATTCTCAATCATGTGAACCATGCTGTGAGACTAGCAGAGGACCAACAAAGACTGTCTGACATCCAGAAAAAACTGGATAAATCTGCATTTGAACGAGCTGAACATCCCATTGCAGCGGAGTTTAAAGTAAGTCTGGCCAGTTATTAAATTGTGAGATAATGGTGAAATGCATTTCATGTAGCAGTAAAAAATACTTGGACTGTGCATTGGAGTTTTTAATTTCACTGTCATTACACTTATATTCCATGAAAAAGATTTTAAAGTTAATACTATATTAGTACAGTGTTTATAGTCAAAGCCTGAAAATAAAAGATTCAATTGTTAGAGAAGCAGAAAGTTTTTGAATGGAAGCATAGATGTACAGTAGAACCTATCTTAATAATCCTTTTAACTGAAACAGTCTGTCCTCCCGAAAAGAGATGGGGAGGGGGGCTGAAAAGAGAGAAAATAGAGCCAGTAAAATGCATCCTTTGACCTGCCAATGCTCTTCTGAGGGATAGGGAGGAGAAAGGCAGAAGTACAGCGTATGTGTTTGGTTTTGCATTCAGCTTGCTATACATTCGCCCTGCCCAGTCGGCCAGTCAGTAGCCATAACATTAGGCTTTCGCCAATTGGAAAAACAGTATGTACATTTACAATTATATTTAAAGAGTAAAAGTCCAACATGAAAGCTGGAAAAGTAATTTTTATTACACTTTCTGCTTGAAAAATTGACACTTTCTTGTCAACCAAAATGTTGGTAATCCTGAAAGATCATTGCCTCCTTCATTTTGGTTAACAGATGTTGGACTGTATTGGCTTTGGCTGGAGGATAAAGAAGGTAACTCATGAAAATCTGTGATGTAAGAGGAGTTAATGACTTATTCATTTTCTACATTCATTAATTGATTCATTCATTCAATTTATTACAGACAATTTAGTCACAATGTAAAATAAAATTTTCTTTCCAATTTAATTATGTTTCATTTCCTTTCTATATTATTTCATTCAACTTGCACAGAAAATTATAGTCTTACTAGTGCAAAATAAGCACTGGCATTGGTTTTCAACAAAAATGAAGTTGTGAAATTGTAAACAGTATTTTTTTCGAAAAACATGGAATAAAAAACAAATTGTCCAGTAAATTAATAACATTAGTCTACTTTCTAACATAGTTAAAAGTGTGAAAATAAGTCACTGACTGTGTAAAATGGAATATGGGGTACTGGACAATATCTTTTTAAGAGGAGTAAATGCTTGCTGGGCTCTTCTGTTTACTGAGCGTGGTGTGGTTATCCTCAGTGTTACAGTTTCCTAGTAATAGGACGTGTTTATGATGAAGAGCAGTTGGTTGCGACGGTCTCATTAGTTCATGTAGAGAAATGTCAAACAAACGTTTTGCATCTCGTGACGCTCTGAATTCCTAGCTTTTATGAGAATTTGAAAGATGGTTGTTTATGTCTGATCCTAAACATATGTTCCAAAATATTGTTCCAACAATTTCCATGATTTATTCTTCACGTTGCTTAGTGCCTTTATCATACTTGTACTTGAACACTTTTCTTGGCCAAAAGAATGAAAATGAAACACTTTTTAAAATTTATTTAGAAACTTTTTCCATGAATGTACTTTTTACTGCACAAAAAATACCTGATATCTGTGGTCACATATTATTCATTACCATTATTCTTTCTCAAATATATTTTAAATAGCTACAGTTCTTCCATGTGTCAATTTCTTAATAAGAATCCAGTTTGAAAATTTCAGAACTGGAATTTTTTAAAATATTGTCCGAATACTATTAGTAAATTATATCTTGTACTCTGATGGTGTATCATTTCTACCATTAATTATAGCATTGTGATCTTTTGAGAAAAAAATAATATTAATAATCAGATACTTCTGTAGTAAAACGAAGTAAAATACTTGGTTGGAGTGCAGTGAGATATTAATGAATTTTCTTAAAATCCTCTTAATCAAAGAAGTTTCGATTTAGTACTTCTTATTAAGTATATTCTGTAATCTCTCAGAAATTCTGTTATGCCTTGGCTTCCTCTTTCTCTTTTATTTCACCTTTCTTTCATTTATAATTTACCTCTTTCATTTTATTTCATGATAACATATGTATCTAGATGAATATTCATTATGTATTTGTTTTTGTTCATAGAACCTTGACCTGACGAAGCACAAGCTAGTACATGAAGGGTCCTTAACGTGGCGCATTGGCAACAAAGCGCAAAAGCTCATTGACCTACATGTACTGCTCCTGGAGGATTTCATCATCCTTCTGCAGAAGCAGGACGACAAGTTCATTCTCAAGTTCTACAGTCACAATGCCGCAGACCGCATGCTCTCGCCTATCATCAGAGTCTCCACGGTATTGGTGCGGCCAAACGCTGTGGGTAAGTACATTACCCATTTTTAAATTAGATACTTATAATGCGCCAAAAAGTCTGATATTCATTTGTAACTGCATTGTCAATGTCAAAGAAGGTAAATGGGCAATGCAAAGTTGGTTAGCTATTCTGCCCCCAAAAGTCTGATATTCATTTGTAACTGCATTGTCAAGATCAAATAAAGTATAAGGGCAATGCAGAGTTCTGGATATGAAAGAATTTTGACTAGGATGTTAGTTTGAAGATTACATAAATTATTTTAACCATAAGTATTTAATTGTAGAAAGAGGTATAGGATGTATTACATTTTCATCATTAGAAGAAATTGATTGTATCATTGTGTTTCTTGAAGCAAAAACGTTTTTTCACACTATTACCATCTTCCCTACAGGATTGAAGTAACTGGACTGAAGATGGCTCTAATGTGGCTGAAAACACACTTGCTGCAAGCTATATTAAGAAACTACCTCACATTCTATCTTCACACGTTTCTATCAAAAATATTTAGTAGCATTGTTATTAAATCATTGTTTCTTAGAGGAGCTCTGATAAGTTGGCAGTTTCCTAAATTGATTTTAAAACTAAAGGGTCTGGAGGTATTATGAGGTAGTTTTCTTACAATTTGATAAATATACGAGATTCATTGATAAATATTTTTTAGTAATGTCTGTCATTTTCAGAATGCTTAGAAATGCATTTTCGAAGTATATGTTTTGATTTTTGTGAAGTTTTTGTGATGTCAAAGAACAGTTGTATGAAGAACTTGGGGGAAAATTTAATTTGGTCCTCATTACAGTTAATTTAATAATGTAGTAACTGACAATTAACTAGATAATATTATCTCTTATTCTGTAGTTACATAATGGCTTGCTTACTATTCCCTTACAAAAAGAATCTTCAATAAATTTAGGCAATGCGAATGAGGAGCTTGCAACGTACAGTTGTGTTTAGAACTACTAACAATTGAATTTATCTTAACAGGACTTACACTAGAAGCCTAGATTTCATTTTAGGGCCCTTCAACTTATCACAGATAATGTAGTTATAAATAAGTGGTTAATTTGATTTTGTTCTAATGTCACTGATGCAATGTTTCCTACAATTTACTTCATTATATGTAGCTGAATGGTTGTTTTATCACTCTTTGAAGACTTTTATTTATTAATTTACTTATCAATTATTGTGACAATGTTGTGGCAACCACAATGATGAAAAACTGTTGGTTGCTTTTGACAGAATGAAAGTAACATTCACTGTTGTTAATACTCCCATTAATTTTATTTATCTCTCGCACTGCAATTGCTTATGAAAGTATTTGTGCTAACCACTTAGTTGTTCCTCTAAAACTAGGATATACAAATCAAATAACCTTGTTTTCCTGTAGAAAATTTAAAATTACTTTGTCAAATAAGTAACATAACTGAGAGGGGTTTTCAAAAACTGTTGTTTCATTTGCAGATAACAAAGCTTTGTACCTGGTAAACACCTCCCACAATGGCGCCCAGATATACGATCTGGTGGCAACGTCAAGAGCAGACAGTAAAATGTGAGTACTAAATATCTTCTTTCATTGGTGTGTGTGCTCAGAAGTCAGTGATCTTTCTAGACAAAACTATCCAAAGTATGATAGAACAATGTTTTAAGGGATCTACTAAGATCCAAAGGAGCACCTATGGGAAAATGTCCACTTTTTTCTCTTAAAAGTAATTTTTTCATTGCAAAAACCATTTATAGAAAATCCTAGTGGAAATGGAATTTGACATTTCATTGATTTGCTTAGAGGGGTATCTGAAAACTATCAGACTGAAAGTTCCTTTTGAATGCAATGTACGTTTTTAATGTTCTTACTTCTGAGTACATATTTAAATCCTTTTCAGGAAAGTACAAAGTCTCTCAAAATTGTGTTAATGGTGTCTGAAATTAGTTAACGTATTAGATAATCATAAAATTCATGTTAATATTAAAACAATGATTGCAAATTACATGTAACACTGATAAAAAAATTGGGGAGAGGGGGGTTGGTGCTTGAATTTGAAGCTCTACTCTCAGATTAATAGATTGTGCTATTGTTGTTACATAGTGACCTTCATTTTGAAAAGTGCATTAATTTTCAAATATATTTTCATATTGTAATACTTTTATGCCATAGAGCCTGTCTTTGAACTTCTTAATATAATATCATTGTGAAATAATTTGATAATTTAAGATATAACTGGCAATGACAATGCAATTGCTATTATTGGTATGCCTTATAAACATTCAAAATTTCCCTAGTTTGGAGATTTGTACTTAACTGATATTTTAGGCATGACTGTGCACGATTATTTCAGCCCAGAGGGAGATCCATCAAATTTGTTCTTCTATTTCCAATTTTTGTATCTTGTAATATGAAAAAAGGTTATCAATAGCTCTGCAAGTCAACATTTGTTCTAGCAAATTTTGCTTAGGCAATAAAAATTACTTTGAGGATTGATTTCAGAACAGACCGCTCAGAGAGAAAATAGGATTGTGATCTGAAAATTTCAGCTTTTTTGTTTGTAACACTTCTTCCTAAGTTCAAGATATCTTATCAGAAGAAAGATGAATAATGTTGTAACATATATCAAAGGATGTGCCATGTTTCTAGCATTTCCCCCAAAAATAGTGGAGAGAAAACCTTTTATTTTCTATTTTGAAAAATGATTGCAAAGGTAATTCTTCCTTATGATTAACTTAGAATATGCTTGTTCTAAAATTTTAAAACATGACTTTTGAATTTTAATGTAATCAGAGAATAACAAGTAAATATTTTGAACTAGTTAATTAAACAGAATTCTAAAATTTTGATGAATCTATTTTGAGTTAGGAACAACAATGTATGTTGTTGATATTTGACAGAAGTGTTTTTGTCAGCCATTGTTTAATTTGTTGATTATTAGATAGTTATGCAGACAGGCTTCTTATGGATTAAGAATCATTAATCCCTATTAAGCCAGTAGATACTATATCCATCATGCATCTATCGATCTGAGTGTTGATAAAGTTTTAATCACCGAAGAGCTGTGTGCTCTCGCTGCCTCAGTAGGCACCCTTCCTGCCCTGTGACACGGCAGCCATGTTTAATACATGCAGAGAACCCTTGAGTTTGGCCCCAGCTTGCCGGCGCTTGTGTTGACACAGCCATCTGCCAGATGGACGCGTATTGGATTAGCCGGCCTCTCAATGCTGCTAACGCAATTGGCTGGCTGGTGCGGCTTTTCGTTGCTGCATCAAGTTCAGCTCTTTCCGCTCCTGAGTAAAAGCAATTTGCTGCTGTGTGTAGCGTGACTCGAATTGTGAGGGAGTTGACTTTCGTGTTTTCTGTGTCTTGGGGTGGGTGTGTTTGTTTTTTTGTGACGGCCATGCATTGCACATGTGTGCAAGTCTGAAGGAAACTGTTTCTATTTGTTTAGCCAGGAGCCACCGCCTGAAGTGGCCTGGAAGTTGTGAGCTGGTACATTAATTAAAAGAAGTTGCAGTGTGGTGATAGGGTCTTTGTCCTTAACGGAGCAGGGTATTGAGAGATTGGGTATTGGATAAATTATTTAAGATGAAAAGTAACATACATTAAGAATGTCTGTTCTTCCTATCTAAAATGGTTTTTATTTTAAGTAGAGAATTTGATGATTTGTATAATCAAAATTGAACTAAATTTCACTTTCAAAAAGTGTACTTTTGAAATATAAATGTTTTTGGAAAATTTCTTGTTTTCATTAGTCAGTTTTTATTAAGTTGAAATCTATTGTTTCATCTTTGCAAAATTTGGTTACGTTAGTTTCATTTAAAAAAATTAATTTCTCCGTGACCCATATTTTTAATCAGTCAAGACAAGACGTTAAATCTGTTTTAAGAGTCAAAATATTTTATGAGGGGAAAGGAAGTAGAAATGAATATTGCAGTAGTTTAAAAAAATGTTGACTGTATGTTTTCACAGCCAGCTTCTGATTGGTTTATAGTAATTGTCCAAACAAACTGTGACACACTAAACATTTAGATCATGTTAGAGTGGTAAAGGACATGGAGCTGTGGCTTGCCATAACTAAGCCAGATATATTTGGAGTTGTGCTTGAAGTCGTGAGGAAGACTTGCATGAGTCAACTATTGATACTGACCTTTGACGCAGATATTTTTAAGTGTATACAGTTAGTTGGTTTTATGCGAAAGAGTGGAACCAGCAGTCTGCAAAAATGATTAACGAAAAAGTATGAAAGAGAGGAACTAAACATCCTTACGTCCGTACTATTCCCACACATCAATGACCTAGAAAAAAAATTTCTCACTCGCTTCCTGGACCAAGTTGTGAATAGAACCAATCCTGGATTATCGTCTTGAGGATCAATAAGCATGGCCAAACTATGAGACTTAATAATTGATAATATAATATTAAAAAAGAAGTAATAAAAGTAAATCTAATACGTTTGCAATTTAATAAATGGTATTAAAATAAAAAAATTCAATATAAAGGTGCGTACGCCAATATATGTGTACCACTGGTTTTATTTTATTAAATAGAATACTTTGAACAAGCTACCAAATGAATGTGTTTAGAAGTAGAAAATATCACAAAATATAAGATTTTATTAAAAATTTTGGCAGTAACACACCAATAGCACATTACATAACACAGAATACAATGTATTGAACATAATAAGATACAGATGTTTTATCACTCAAATTGCATGCTTGCCATGCATTCTTGCATTTAAAAAAAACTATTATGTTATTAACTTCAAAATATATTTTTATGTTAAAATTAATCACAATTGTTACTCGTGTTTAAGTTATAAAATGTGTAAAATATAAATAAAACACTTTTTATTAAAGTTACTTTGATGTAATTCAGGAAGTAGGAGAGGTGAGAGGGGACTGTTTTGTAAGTGTTAGCGATTGTTATAATAGAGGGAGGGGGGAGACTAGAAAACGCCTCCTTTGTAACAAAATATTTTCATTAGTTCTTAATAATTGAACTTAATTGAATTTAATTTTTTAAATCACAAAGGTTAAAATATAGTTTCTGAATTAATTTCGTGTACTCACGTTGGGTCTTTCAGTTTCGAGGGGGGCCCTCCTGGTTCAGTCATGCTTATCGCCCCTTGGAATATTAGCCCCCCCCGCCTGAACGGAGCCCAGAAGGGCCGCGCCGCGTCTTTGGTCGCGCGGAAGGGCGTTGCGTAAGCGGTCGCGGGGGCGGCCGGGGGGTGGGGGCGGGGGAGGTCCTCTGCTTGTGGCCTGCGCGCGCCCGAGGAGAGCTGCTGAGCGCGCAGAAATTCGGAGCGGCGCCGACGAGAAGGGAAGGGCAGGGCAAGGGGGCGGTTTCGGAGGGCGGGGCCCGTGACGTCACGGGGCGGCGCTGACGCGCGCGTTGCCAGGCGACGGGCGACGCTGCTCGAGGGAAGCGGGGCGGGTGGGGCGGCCCTGACCTTTGACTGGCGCTGCAGGCGGCCGGGTGACAACTGGAGGCGGCGGCCACGCGGACACCTGCAGCCCCTCCCTCCCTCGCTCATCCATTCGCTCGCGCACTCACGTGAGACTGCCTCGCTCTCTCACGCAAGCGCGAACACTCGGTTCTTTCACACTCGCGTCCCATCGCCCGCTCGCGCTCTCTCTCGCCCACTCACATTCTGTCGGTATTGGCGCGTTCTCTCGCTCGTTCGCGTTCTCTCGCCCGCTCGCGTTCTCTCGCCCGCTCGCGTTCTCTCGCCCGCTCGCGTTCTCTCGCCCGCTCGCGTTCTCTCGCTCGTTCGCGTTCTGTCATCTGTTCGCGTTCTCTCGCCCGCTCGCGTTCTCTTGCTCGCTCGCGTTCTGTCATCTGTTCGCGTCGCATCGCCCGCTCGCGCTCTCTCGCCCACTCATATTCTGTGGGTGTTGGCATCCTCTCATGTTCGCGTTCTCTCCCCCACTCATTCTCTCACTCCCAATCTCGTTATCCCGTTCCCAGTCACTCTTATTTCCCTACTCTCAATTTCCCATTCTCCCAGCTCGGTCACCACTCCTTCCAGCACTTACTACAATTTGTTAACTCAGTCCAGCGATCGGCTGCCAGTGATCCGGTCATCGGATGTTTTCTTCGGACATTTTTTGCGTGTGCATTTTCATTCAACTCTTAGAAATTATTTCTGGGGAAGTTTAAAAGTTCCTGGCGAATGCAAATACAAGCACTTTTCATCCTGGATTTGTTTTGTTAGTTTTTCTCTGGTATGAACGCTTCTTGGAATTGGTTGTGTGAATATTGATTTCCTCGAAGTTATTCAAACTTGAAATCTTTTAGCCTTCACCATCAGGATATTTAGGAAGTAGATACAAAATATTTATTCGCCCCAGTTTTCAGTTTGTAAATATCGCTACCCATGAATATCCAGTGTTATTTTCTCCAGAACGTTATAATTACTCATTATTTGGTTTTGAAAGATCTTCTTTACATAGAGCTTCATACAGCTTCATGCTGTCATCTTAGAATTAACATAATATATCGTGACCATGTGTACTTTCAGGGGAAACTAACTTGAGGAATAGTTTAATCCGGTAAGAGAATTGATAGGATATTGAGAATTGAGCGTTTCACTCGAAAAAAATGAGCTTGAAAACATTTATGCTGGTATAATGGCAGTGCTTTCAGAATGATGCCCATTCATTAGATCTAAGATTTTACAGTAGGATGTAAACGGAAAGCGGAAATTGATATAAGTTTTCCGAAACAAAAATTTATTTAGTTTTAAATTTCGCCCCTCTTTAGCTGTGTGCGTGTGGATTTAGCGCTGGTGCTTCGCCAGCGTGGTTCTATTCGTGGGCAGGTATCAATCTGCGATTAAGAACGTAAACAGCAGGTTATTGCAAATGTTAATTAAACACGTGCAGCGCAAGTCCGGCGTAATGCACGAGTTTATCATCCGCGTTGAAATGGAAGCGCAAACATTTGCGCGTGCCGCGCTGCAGGGGTTGCGGGGCAGGATGCGTCTTCGCTGTTGATTCGCGCTGTTGAGCGGCGCTGCTACCTGCAGCCACAAAGCGTCTCTTCACGGCGGCGCTCGCCATATGCGCGCCTGGTTTCTTGCAGGCGCAGATATAAGATCCACTGCGTACTAGTATTTACTGGCTTTATTGACAGTAAGCTTTGCCTAAATAGATCCGGTTGGAGCTGGACACTTGACAAGGGATGGCGAAGTTTAGCAACACGTCGATACTCATTACCCAAAGGTTTTTGGTATCGATGAACACACTAACGAAAAAATCGTTGTTTTAAATATGATGAAACATTTCTAAGTAAAATGTCCTGGTTCTAAGGATATACATAACGTCAATATTAGTTTAAAGTACACTGCGTAAATTGTGTGTGTTATCTTAATTTCCTAATCAACGTTCAATGAAGCCAAGGTTCAGATTGCAACTTACCACGTACAAAATAATTTTAAAAAAAGGTAATAGCACGCTAGAAAGTTTGCGAATAGCAAGTGATTTCGTGCCGCATATGGACCGGCGATACTGACAGTTGTAAACGGTTCTTCATTGGAACCGTTAACCACAAATTAAATAAATGAAAATTTTATTTTTATCATGAATTTTTTAAAACGCCGATGTTTCTAGTCGAAAATATCGGTGTTTTAAAAACATCGACGCGCCATCTTTTCCGCACTTCGGAAGACACAATAAGAGGAATCAAGAAATACTATTTACATTACTGCAAAAAGGGCCTTGGAAGTGGATAGTAACCGGAAAAGGCTGAAAGATGGGATTCTTAACATCCTCTAATTGTAAGCACGTTAAACCTGCGATACTAAAAGTACAAGGGAAAAAAATTCTCGACGGGTTGCGGAAACGACCTAAGGAGAGATTTTGCGTCGTGTGAGGTGTCAGGAAAATTGCTCTTAAAGAAAACATGTCTAATAACGTAAAAATTTGATATATTGATGTTGAAAGTACGTAACAGTTCACCTGTTTTTGAATGTCTCTGCGTATTGGACCAATGAAACGCCCTCTCCCTTGACCATTCGCGGATTATGGTTAGTTCTGGTTCCGGTCAGCAATCAGCGAGGCGCGTGGTTCCGTGAGAGGTTTTCTCTCCGTTAAATTCTGTGAACCCCTTGCTTCGCCGCTGGGTCAACGCCAAAAAATCGGAATCCCCCTTTCCTCCCCTCTCCAAACACACACACACACACACACACACACATCGCAAAAGGAGGCGGGCGCTGCGCGCGCAGAAAGCGAGCGCGTCAGCAGGGAGTGGCGGACGGCTGCGCCTCTTCCGCGAGATGTTAAAAATTCATTTCCCTTCTCCGCAACTCGAAGCCGCCGCCGTCGTCGTTTGCTCGCGAGTTCTCGGCAGGTGGCGGAGCGAGAGACGGAGGGGAGGGGTGGGGGCGTGTTCCTTACACGCTCCTGCAACGGAGGAGGAGGAGGAGAAAGAGAAATGAGACGGGGGGAGGGGGTGATGCGATTAATTCAGCGCGGTTCCGCGCTGCCGAGTAGGCGCTAGTCGTCTCGGCCGGGAGACGCGTGGAAGTCTTGAGACTACACCTTATAGAACGGAGGTATAGATCGATTTTCTTAAGAATGGGATAAAGTGACAGTTCGCAAAACAAGTGAACATCTCGTGTACTTCAGAGAAGTAAACACGTGCACCGTCACGAGTACGCATCTCACATTCAAGACTCGATTTTAAAACTAACATAATACTTATCACATAAAAACTAAATTCAATGTAATTTTTATAAAAAGAAAAATTTTGTACAGAAGAGCACAAAGCTCTGCACTTCCTAATTTCAATAATTTCTCGTGGCGCACTATATTTTCGTCGGACGAGGCCATCACAGCCAGGGAGCGTCGTAACTATTTACAAGTTAGCCAACTGCAAACGAACGAATGGAGGAAGGAGAGTCTAATAAGTTCAAGGACACAAAGACCACAGAATCGTCAGTTGTGTTGCCAGCACTAGCTGTCAAATCATTCCATCCTTAAGAAAATCGGACAGTACACATCGATTTTGCGATTCAACAGTACAGCTCTGAAGAAGGACACAGAAAGATGGCCGAAACGTCAGTACAATTGACCGAGACGCGGCTCATCCCGGATAGCAAAGAATGCATTTACTCCGGCCGCGGAAGCCTACGAATCCACACATCGTTTTTTGTTATAGTACCCGATAACATTAGGTCATTTTTAACGTAAACGTTTCGTAAAGCCCATTTCTGAGGCCACTTGCCCTGTTGAGAAGGACGTTTGCGAATGAATTAAAAATATTAATTTTATAAGGCAGGAGGTGTAACAACGACCTAATGTCGTCGGCCACTTAGAAAAACCTAAGAATAGTACGGAAGTGGGTGGGGAGGGGCAAGATTTGGCTGAGCGCCGGACACCAGGTTTATTCAAAAAGCGTAAATGGATAATTGCAACATGTGTGGAATAAACGAATTTGATTAAAAAGTACTTTAGTGCGTAGGTACGTGAGAGAAGTGAGTTAAGAAACACCGAATTTGTATTTTGAGGTGAAATGCGTTGGCCGGACTCCAGAATGTTGTGGGGCGAAGCCTCACTTTGTCGACGCGCGAACGAAGCTAGTCAAAGAAGCCGTTATTTAATTGGGGTTGGTTTTATGGCGCTAACTTTACACAACTAACGTAACGGTTACGACCCTTTGTATCGCCACCATTGATGCAGTGTATTCCACATGTGTTCTATGTTCGTGTAAAGGTTCCGAGAGATTGTTTAAAAAAAGTACTTTCCCAGGATGATGGGGCGATAAAAGTGGCAAGGGTAGTTGGGACGAGGGGTGGGCGTGGTGACTTTGAGACGGGGCGAAGCGAGCGCTGAATTGGGCGGACGCGGTGCGGGCGGGAGTGGCGTTGGGCGGAACGACCTCGGCGCGAGACATGGCAAGGCGCGGCGGAGTGGATAGGTCGGTCTGGAGCCAGCTCGAAACTGGGTTGAGCTCGTGCGAGAGCTGTGGCTTTGGGGAGGAGAGGGGGTGCGGACGTGGACGCACGTGCAGCCAGGAGGCGGAAGAAGCAGTGAAGAGGGCGAGGAGAAAGGGCTACAGTGCGTCTGAACTGCGCTGTCGTGGGTAAAGGTTAGCATGGCACGGCACGGGACGGGTCAGAGCGGAGCGAGTATGGAACTGGGGCGACGCGAAGTGGGTTTCATTGATTGATTAGTAATCAATTAGTTGCATCAACTGCTGTCATTAGACCCGTAAGTGCAGTGCATGTTTTCCCAGCGGGGGGGGGGGTTGATCTTCCCCCACTAGATGGTGAGATCCGGCCCCGACCAACCGTCTGCTAACAGGGTTTTCCCCAACCAATCATCTCCCACCAGCGCCCCAGCCGGGACAAGCTCTAAGCTCCCAACCGGTCTCACGGTATGTGTGGTGGAGTAGTGTATCTAAGTGTAAGTGTGTGTAAGCAAGGTGTGAGTATAGAACAAGAAAGAGGTAGGAAAGATCGCACGCGCTCCGTGGCCCGTTTGTTAGTGTACTGCTCCGGGATTTGCCCGGCGTTGATCGGAGAAACCGGAAAACTACCGGTGAGAGCAGCCGGCCACTAGAATTCTCCTTCAGACAGCGGCTGAATTATACCTAGCTAAGTAGCTAGTGTCGAAAATCCTGGCACCGTCGGGAGTGCAACCTTAGGACCTCCCGGCCAGAGGCACTCCAGTGGCATGAGTTGATGCTCTAAGCCACCTGAACCGGTGAAAGGAAATGAAGCGAATTCGCGTATTGCACGTGGCACGGGATACTGACTTAAAGTGTCGAAAAGGGGCGTGGGGGGGGGGGGGGGGGAGAAGGGCGAGGGTAGAGCTGCGAGGAGAGTAAGCGAAGCGTTGGGGAGGGGGGGGGCAGCGTGGGAGCGAAGCGATGCGGCGCGGGGCGCAGTGGTGCGAGCGGGCGTGCAGAGGGCGGGGGCGGCTGGGTGCTGCAGCGCGTGGGTCGCCCGCCGTCTGCCAGCGTGGGTAGCGAGAAAGGCGCGTGCGCGCGCGCCACACACAGAAGAAAACGCAGCGGTGCCAGCCAGCGCTCAGCTGTTGCGAGAAGGCAAGAGAGACACGGAGAGACAGGGAGAGAGACGGAATCCGTAATTCTGCCGGGCTCGACCCAAAACACGCAGCTCCCGCCCGCCCTTCTCCTATGAAATGCAGCGCTTGTACGAAACCTATTAATTAAAAGGAATTGGACGTCGTACTCGATTTGCATTCCTCTCGTTCTACGCCGGCGATTTACCTTGATTGCATTCAACGGATTCGCGTCGGATTCTGCGAGGTATAAATGGACAAGTTCTCAAAATTAACTATATAATAAATTTGTAGAGCTGCGAATTGAAGCGCGAAAATTAATTTGGGAATAAAATGCTATAAACCTTGTAAATCGTACGGTCACATCACCAGCTTCTACGGGCAGATATTTCCTCCAGCCGTGTTTTTGTAATATATCGTCGCCCTTTTTACAACGATTTTTCTTCGGTGGAAGGTCATGGTGGAATGTCCGAAGGCGTTTAAAGTGTTTTCATTATTCTATTTGCGAAGGAAAGAATAATAGGAAGCTTCTGGGATAATACAGTGTCTCCGGCATGTGCAATTTCGGGGGGAAGAGCATCAAAGGAAGTTATTTAAATCCTAGTAGAATCCTCCATAGAATTCGAGTTTAAGCCACTTTATTAATTTATTTATTTATTTTAGATTTAACATAAAGCTTTCCGTAGATTAAAAAAGGTCAAGTTGTGTTGAAGCTATTCATGAGTCCAATAATACACTCTGACAGTAAACTTGGACACCCACAAAAATGGAGGCAGTTAGAGCAGTAGTGGTGGGAGGCAATGTGCTGATTGGTTCTTTTCGTTAAGATTTGAAAATGTGATAGCGTAGCTCAATATATTCCCGCCAGTGCTGGAGCTTCACAATAAACTATACCCCAGCATTCTGACTCTAACGGAGAGCAGCAAAAGATTGTGAACAGCAAGTAATCGTTTTTGAGTACGAATTGTATACAATGTATAAATATCGCTGTAATGCTTCACCTTGTGTTTAGTAATAATAATAATAATAATAATAATAATAATAATAATAATAATAATAATAAAACTGCCTGATGAACTCGAAAATATTGAGAAGGACATTCCACCTCGCAGATAGACGTAAAACAAACTAATATGCTTTAGCTTATGTGCTTGGTGAAACACGATTTGTGCATATACTCGAGAAGTTATGAAAATAACAAGCTAGTTTTGTAGATGATTTTGCCTTGACATAAGTTATCACCGAGTATTTGCCTTCTGATCGGTATTTGTCTTGCTCTCCTTTGCTTTGGGTCCAGCTTTTCGGCCAAGTGATTTTTTGTGATCTTAAGTTCTGGAAAATTTCTACCCACATTACGAGTGTTCGGTTGTGTGTTACTTCTATAGCTCTACGTAAACTCGCGCAGTTGCGTGAATTGTTTGTACTGCCATCTCCAACATCAGTGCACCAGGCACATTTCTGCTTCGCGGTGTATTTTTTGGTTCACATTTGTTTTGAGTATATTACCTTACATAAATATCTTTGTAAGTAAATGCATATAAATGTATTTGAACTAAAATATACACGTACCAGGAATTTCTACTTTTTGATGCGCCGTCCATCAGCATGTATGTATTTTTCTTCCTCGTATCAAGCGGTTTTATAAATGTATATTTAAATCTTGGAAGTTAATATTACAAAGTCCATAAGATGACAGTTTCTGGAAACTAAAAAAAAAAAATCAGATCTATTTGTTTCGTGACCATTCCTTTGATCTGAGAAGCTTCACTAAAGTTTCGGAAAGATTTATGTCCATTGCTTGTAGATGTTTCTTTCTTTATCTACTTTGTTCTTCTGTTAGTCGTATCAACACATCGTTTGATTCGAGACGTAAGGAAATCGTTCTTTGGCTTAAAGTGTAAATTAACACGAACAGTATCAACGGCAAGATGTATTTTAAGTTATTTTTATTGTGTTATGTTTTAACACTGTTATGTGTTGAACGTCGTAGGTGTAACCTTGTGGAAGTAGAGTTTAAGTTCAGGATCCGAAGTGCATAACATCGATGGCATAACCACGTAATTGTATGCACATCACTAGGAAAGTGTATCTGTTGAATTCTTCGTCGTAACTGCGTGCCACCTATATCATTTTGAAGCACTGCATGCATTGAGTGCGAGAGAGACTTGATTCAGCCAGGTATTATTGTCGTGTCTTTGCCGCTTTGATGCAGCCGCCGCGCCTGGCCGCGAGCCTGCAGCAGGATCGAGCCGCCTTTTAGCGCCGGAGGTCGCCGCGCGCCAGGCATCAACACGCGGGCTGCGAGGAACAAGTGAACAGAGCCGGCCGATGTCCAGCGGCCGCGGGCTCAAAGGCGCCGCTGCGCGCGGCCTTCCTTATGGCCCTCTCCGGTTTACGCCCAGCGCCGGAAAACAAACAGCCTGCCCTCTGTCTCGCGCGCCGCCCACGCCCTCTGTCTTGCTCGCCCCCCCCCCTCTCCATCCCCTGTTCCGCCACCGTTCTGTCCCCGTCCTCATACCGTCCCCGCCCCGCCCCATACTCTCCCCACCTCGCCATATACCGTCCCCGCCTCGCCCTATACCGTCCCCGCCTCGCCCTATACCGTCCCCGTCCCGCCCCATACTGTCCCCGCCCCGAACCCTCCCAACTCCGTCCCTACCCGTCCTCGTCCCCACCCCTTCTCTACCCCGTCCCTGCCCGTCTTCGTCCCCACCCCTTCTCCGCCCCGTCCTTGCCCGTCCTCGTTCGTCGTCTACGCCACCGCTCCGCTGCCTCCCTGCCTCTTTTTGACCCATTCCGATACTGCTACGTTCCCTCTTTGCCCTCTCCCCGCCCTCTCTTTCGTCTTCCCGCTCTCTATCTGCCCCCGCTCCGCTTTTCCTCCTCCCCCACGCTGACGCCACTGTCTGCACTCGGGCCTCGCTTGGCCTTCGCCTGTCTCTTGCTCACGCTCTGGCCTGGCTCCCCCTCGCCCATGTGCCCTTGTCGCAGACTCCGAACCTGCAGTGCCTAGGGGCGCACAGTAGACACTCCGTCGTGAATTGAAATCGCGACTTATAAAGTAAGTGTATGAACTCTACGGTCAGGGGGAGTATTTCCCTAATACCCATTGTAGCAAACGGAAAGACGTTTAGTGGGCTGTGTGGGCTCTTCATTTTCGTGATATGTCTATGTGACTGATGGAATTGGGGGGGGGGGGGGCGTGGTGTAAGGGGCGGACCGCTTGCCTTCCGCTGCTGGACCCTGTGCTCCAACCCCGTCCGACTGTGGTGGAATTGGTTGCGACATAGCTTGGTTTGCGGCAGGTTTCTTGGGAGTGTTCCCGTTTCGCCTCTCTCTCATTCGACCATCTCTATCATTACATCAGAACACAATGTCGTATCGGGGAGATCCGACGGCAGAAGTTTTGAAATTTGTGCCTTCGGAACTACGGTCATTATGACGACTCCTCGAAAATGAACACCGAACAATAAATAAACCGAAAATAAACCGAAAATGTGTTCCATTAATTGTATTGAAATTAATGTATAAATGCAATTCTATGATCAGCGTGTTTTTTTGAATTACGTAAAACCTCGGGCCTCGATTCGTAGTAGATCGAAAAGAGAACTTCCGCGAAGTGCGGGTATTCTCGGCTGGCCGGAAGGCGCGGCGCCCTACGCAGAGCAGCTTCGCTTCTTCCATCGCGTTGCGACCTTCTAGCAGACGGAATAGCGTCTCAACCCACGCTCGCAGCAAAGGAATTCGCCAAAGAGGTAGCTGGCATTGGACGCAAAAGAATACGCCAAACACATCTTAAATTTCCCTTTTCATAATACATGTCTGAATGGAAATTTAATTTGTATCTACGAACATTTTGCTGCAAATTACTTCAAATTCAGAATCGGTTTTCTCGGTGTATGTGAAATGGCAGTCATCCCATATTGCATAAGTAGATCCAGTTGTTTCCATACTCCGCGTCGCCTCTCGTCACTCCTCTCTTCTTGCGTCGCCTCGCCCCTCACCCCTCGCCCTACACCTCTCCCCAAGACTCACCTCACCTCACCGCGCCACTCGCCACTCCTCTTGTCTGGTCTCGCCTTGTCTCGTCTCGTCTTGTCTCGTGAGACTCGGTCGTCTTTTGGCGGCCGGCGGGCCTCCTGAGCGCGCTATCAGCGGCGTCCGTCCGCTGATGTACCGCCTATTTCTGGCACGCGACGGCGGCGCCCCTGTGTGCAGGTCTGTGCGACCCCGCTCCCAAGGCAGCGACATGCGGCCCTACGAGCTAGCCAGATGCTACAGAAAGGTTTGTGTCAGCGACGAACGGTGAAGGTAGATATACGATGTTTAAAAAAAAAATCACTTTCATTCATATCTCAGGGTGTATACTTTTTTTTCCATTTTCCTCTAGATGTATCCATTTCTATATTGCAATAAAGCTAGTACAAAACGTTCCTTGTAAAAATCACTTCTGCGCGTTTTTACCGAACTAGACTGGTAAAACGTTTTCTCCGGTCAAGACCAAGAATCCTTAACTTCACGGACGATGAAAAGCACAGAAATGGCTGCTTGGCGAGAGGAGTCTACAAAAGAAGCAGTTTATGTTGTGTGTGTGTGTGTGCGTGTGTGTGTGCGTGTGCGTGTGCGTGTGTGTGAGAGAGAGAGAGAGAGAGAGAGAGAGAGAGAGGGGGGGGGGGTTAGGGGGACGTGATGCTGCATTTACTCGTCTCAAAGAGCGCCACCTTCACATCCGCTGTTGGATTCGCTTCGCTAAGAAAGTTTACGAACGAAAGAACTGTGCGATGGAGAACGACTGTCTGACGTTCATGTAAGAGCTGCTACTCCAGCCAGAGCGTGGCTTTGCTAGTTTCTTCCAAACATAACGTTCAACCGCACTATTACCACAGCGGAGCTTGTCTTTGATTTAAGCTGTAAGAGAACAGAGGAAATTCCTACTATTATATGGCAAAGTGACGCAAAAGCGAACTATTAAATTGAAGGCTATCTTACGCTATTTTTTTTTCTTGCGGATAAACTTCATTCCATGTAATACACAACGCTATGCAAACAATGAGCGTTACGGCTAGATTGTGTAGAATTTGGACTAATTTGGCTGGAATTTGGCTAGACTGGTAGAATTTATTAATTGCTTTTCCACATTAGATTGTGAGGAACATAAAAAACGCTGATCAAATTGTTTCAAAACTAGTTCCTCGGTTTTCTTATTTCTACTTTTGCTCCTAATATTGACGAAAGTTTGCAGAAACGTTATTATACTGAAGCGGGAAGTTAATAAAATGTCCAAATATACGATGAAAACGTTCCAGATGACGTTTTAGGCGGAAATGATTCGCCATAATTGAAATCTTTAGTGCACAATGTAGATCATATTAAGCACATTTCAAAACAGACTTTCAGTAAATCCTCCCTGAAGACAAATAGTTCCATTTACATTTTCCGTATCTTTGTTAGACCCCATCCACACTTCCCTCGCGTTCTTCTGCGAGCGTTTTTGAAATTCGGATTGGAACTTGTCGCTCTAAGGCCGCGATTTCGCAGAAGCGACCTCTTGCGCGAGCGCGGGACCGTGCGTGCTGGTGTCTCCTCCGCTACCGAACTCCGGTGATTGCACGCCGCCGCCCCGCCCCTGTCTCCACCACCGATGATGACGCCGCCGCCCCCGCACCCGCCTCCGCTCCGGGCCCCTGCCGCTGCCCCAGCCCCAGCCCCCGCAACCGACACAGACGTCACCGCCACACTCACTCCCACCTCCACCTCCGCCACCGCCGGCGCCACTACTTCCTCCTCCACCTTCAACACTTCTACTGCCGAAACCGCCATCGCCGTCGCCACCATCACCATCACCACCACCGCCGCCGCCGCAGCCGCGTTGCGGTTCACGCGCGTCCTTCGCGGGGGCGCGGTGCGCCGCGTCGCGTGTCGCAACAACAATAAACGGGCGGCGTGGGTGCGGGCGGGCAGTAAAACGCGGAGCGGTCGCCGGAAACGGGCGCCTGAGTGACGCCACTTCCTCCCGCCGCGACGCGTTTCCTCAGAGCCCGCGCTGCCGCTGTCTCTGCGGCCCAAGGGCTCGAGTCCCGGTGGTGGAAACAGCTCGCTACTAGCTGTCCAGGAACTAGGTCAAATTCAACCGAATTGTAGCGGCGGGCTGCTCTGATCAGGAGTTTTCCGTGGTTTTTCCGATCAACACCGGGCGAGTGACCGAACACAACCCTCTCCTTTCTCTTCCTTGTTCTCTCCTGTCCTCTACACTCCCACACACTTACTACACTAGTGTTCCTGTCGAGAGCGTATCGTGGCTGGGGCGGTGCCCTGTTGAAGGGAGATATGTTGTGAGGCAAATCCTCGCAAGCGGACGTGTAGGTAGGCTTCCGACCTCTCCATCCAGCGGCGGAGAAACAGCGTCACCTCTCGACTTAGAAGCATTCAGGACACCCACGGAACCGATTAGTATGGCAGTTGATGTGCACTGGAACCTCAATCAATCAAGACGCTTATTGCGGTGATCGCTTGTGCTGCAGTGCCCTTCCGCCCAGACTCTCGGAGTCGCCGCGGTGGGAAAAGAGTTTTGCCGAGCTTAGCGCAAAGTAATCACGCGACCAATGGGGCGTGCAGTCGAGAAACCTCCTGCACAATGCCTTGTTTTCAATGGAAGTATTAACGAAATGTGACGATGGAGTGTATGATATGATATACGGAGGCAGTATATATAATTATATAATTAGATTATTAAATAAAAATAACTAATGTAGTGTGTACAGATTAATGCCATTCCATCACGGTAATGTGAATGTTAACAGTACACAGTGGGAATAAATACGATACGAGGCCGAGTGATCGACGAGCATTCAGTATAAATCGCTCTCGAAGACCAGTGACGTAACGGGCTTCGCTATCTGTTAGAGTTGGCGCATGCGCCGAGGCTCAAAAGTGCTGCTTCGCCAAGGTGGTTCACGCTGTGCAAAACCTCTCTCCAGAGAGGCACGCGCGCCGAGGCGTTTGTCGGAGTCGATGGCGCCCACGCCTGCCGTGGCCGCGGCCGGCGTGGAAGATAAGGCGCTGGGGGGGGGGGGGGCGGTAGAGAGGTGCTTCTATAGTATGATTTATTTAGTCGTGCACTTGACGTAAATCAGCTGTTGCGGTTTCGTCCAATCGGGAGCTTATATGTCGCTACAGTGACGTCACTATTGGGGACGTTCAAGCTCCCGATTTGATGAAACCGTGAACAGCTTATTTACGTCAAGTACATGGTTTAATATGCCTTAGTATACAACTGAACGCTCTCAGTCGTAAGTCGGATGGAAAATTGCCACAAAAAGGTAAACATTTAATAGTCTGGCTGGGTAAACAGTGCATGGATTTCCTATTCGATGTCTTGGAGAAGTGCCATGCTCCTTCCTGCCTTACTCACAACGTATGTTTGAATAAATTGAGCGTTACAAATTCTAATGACTTATTCTACGTCTGATAGTATTTAGTTATTTAGTCTTGAGGACTGATTTGTACTTGCTGGTCAAGGTAAAAGTCGTGAACTGAATTGCTGGAAATCTATCTACGAGGTATATAATTTTCCACCATTTATTTTGGGATCGCTATATCGCGAGAGGAGAATCATGGTAGAGTACTCGAATGGCAAAGTGATTGATTTCTTTTTGTGGTGGTGATAAAATTTTCTTTTCTTTCGTGTGTCTTGGGTGGAATGTGCCCCTGCGTTTTCTCCCAAAATACGCGTACGCTGTGCGGGTTGCCTAGCGGTAGGCAGAATTTATTCTTCTGCACTAGTACACAGATTGAATTGTGATGTGAAGTGGTTGCATTAGGATAACTCATCAGGAGTAAAGATGAGTCTGCTACTGAAGTTTTGTAGGCTAACTATGCAATCAGGAGTGTATATTGGGCACACGCTATGTACTTGGGTTGGGGGTGTTGGTGCTGGGTGGTCGAGAAATCTCGAGACGGCTGCTCCGATGGCTATTTTCCGTTATCTCCCACCAGGAAATGCCGGTGACCAAAGCAATTCCATAAACATCGGACTGCGCTGGAACATTATGAGACAAGGCAGGAGGTGGTGTAGACATGCAGAGAGAAGCTAGCAGTCGTATAGATAGGCAGAGAGAGAGAGCGAGAGAGAGAGACAGGCGGTGAGAGAGAGACAGGCGGTATATAGAGAGGCGGTGAGAGAGAGACAGGCGGTATATAGAGAGGCGGTGAGAGAGACAGGCGATATATAGAGAGGCGGTGAGAGAGACAGGCGATATATAGAGAGGCGGTGAGAGAGACAGGCGATATATAGAGAGGCGGTGAGAGAGACAGGCGATATATAGAGAGGCGGTGAGAGAGACAGGCGATATATAGAGAGGCGGTGAGAGAGACAGGCGATATATAGAGAGGCGGTGAGAGAGACAGGCGATATATAGAGAGGCGGTGAGAGAGACAGGCGATATATAGAGAGGCGGTGAGAGAGACAGGCGATATATAGAGAGGCGGTGAGAGAGACAGGCGATATATAGAGAGGCGGTGAGAGAGACAGGCGATATATAGAGAGGCGGTGAGAGAGACAGGCGATATATAGAGAGGCGGTGAGAGAGACAGGCGATATATAGAGAGGCGGTAGAGAGAGAGAGAGAGAGAGAGAGAGAGAGAGAGAGAGAGAGACAGGCGGTATATAGAGAGGCAGAGAGAGGAAGGGGGGGGGGCTTCAAGCAGACACAGAGACAAGCGGCGAGCGTACGAGAATGTACGATAATTGAGCGAAGCGCAACTACCAATTACGCCTTGCCTCGCAATTAATTTCGCCCGAGGAAGAGTGCGGCGCGTGTGCACAGCCGCTTCCCGAAGGCGCGCGCGGCGCCCGGGAATCAACGGCGCCGCCGCCAGCTGCCGCGTCCCACGGAGCGCCGCCGGGTTTTTGGCTGGCAGCGCGCGGCGCCTCCCCGGGGGCCGCCCTCATGAATATGCAGGCGCGGACGCGCGAGGCCCGCGGTCGCGCCCCGGGCTCGCCACGCGCCGCGGTGGGGGCCGATTCGGCAGTTGGCGCCTCAGGGGGTATTCGGGAATCCATAAGCTCTTTCGCGGATTCAATTATTTATTTCTCCATACAATCGGTGTGTGTGTGTGTGAATGGCGCGAGGAATTGTGTGATAAGTATCGTGTGCAACAATGCGGAAAAATGAACACATCCATCTCCAATCTCAGCACGGAATAAAAAGAACTAACGGAAGTGGTGAAACTCGCAGTGCGGTAATGAACGCCGTAAAGGGGCAGCCAAAAAGTAAATGAACAGTGAAAGTGTTTCGTATTCTCTCAATAAAAGGGAAAAGAGAATTGAACGATGTGCATTGTGTGCTTTCTCGTTTTATTATTATTTATTTCTTCTGTGGGGACTACGGTCGGTGACTCAAAAATGCGACAGTGGAATGCATGTCGCTGTGTCGCTCCGCCGAGCACTTGCTGATAAGCGTTTTAAACAGCATTGTGTTAAAAATAGTGTGTGTCTCGATCGAGTGTTGGCGTGTTTCGACTTGTAACCTGCGTGTACCCGTAGCGTGGTGAGCCGGTTGGCGGTTTTGCGGAGACTTGGTGATTGTCACACACACCTCACTCAGGTGGCTTCGGAATTTATAACCCCCTTTCGTGGATTTTTAAGAGACTATAGTGAGTGGGTCGACAATCCATAATTGAGAGTCTCTCATGTGATTAATAATGTCCGCCATGCGTGTGTTGTGTGACGTTTTCAATAGCATTCTGTTTAAATATTCTAGGTATGTTTCTAGGCATCGTTTTGGTTAGAGGGGAATGATTCCGGCATATTCAGTGTCTCCCAGTACATGGCTTGTAAATGGCAAATTAATGCCTCATGTTTGTCTACTGCTTGATAATGACAGGCGGTGAAGTATCCGCATTAGTTTCCATCATCCCCGGATATCAAACCACGCAAGAGAGCGGCAGGAGCGCTGCCGCGACGGACGGTCCTTCAATGGCCAATCAGGCGCGTGGTTGCGCAAGGACGATCGCGCGGGGGCCGTTTTCGCACGCTAATTAGATGCGTGCGTCCCCGACGCGCCGCTTTCCTCCGCCCGAATAAGGCCCTGCCACGCGGCGCTGCCCTCGATTGGCGGCCGATGCGCCGCGCGCCGCGCCTCAGACCGCGCTGCCTCCCCCGCCCTGCCTCCTCGGGGGCAGTCCCGCTTTGCCCCGCCCCGCCCCGCCCTGCCCCGCCCCGCCCCGCCCCGCCCCGCCCTGCCCTGCCCTGCCCTGCCCTGCCCTGCCCCACCGTGCCCTCTCCTGCCCTGCCCTGCCCCGCCGTGCCCTATCCTGCCCTGCCCCGCCCCGCCCCGCCGTGCCCTATCCTGCCCTGCCCCGCCCCGCCCCGCCCTGCCCTGCCCTGCCCTGCCCTGCCCCGCCCTGCCCTACCCTGCCTTACCCTGCCTTACCCTACCTTACCCTGCCCTGCCCTGCCCTACCATGCCTTCCCTTCTCTTCTCTGCCTTTTACTGCCTTGCCCTGCCTCCCACCCTGGCCTGCCTTTTCCTGCCCTGACCCTGTCTTATCCTACCCTACTTTCCGCCTTCCCCAGCGCCCTGCCCTGCCGCGGCCCTCTGCTCCACGCCGTCACGTTCGTTTCCTCCATATCCTGCTCCTCTCCTCTCCGCTCCGCAGCGCGTCGCCTCACTCCACCCGCACTTTATCCTCCCGGTCTCGCCGCTCCCCGCCTCATCCTCACCCTCCACCCCACCCCCACCCCCGCGCCGCGATACGCGCGTGTCAACACAGGAAGCGCAGCACCCACATAAACATTCGCCGGCCGACGCTGCACGCTGCTCCCAAGACGGCGGCGAAGTGACGTCACGCCGGCTGACAGTTGAAGGCGATCGCATCGCATCGCTCCGCGTTGCGTTGGGGCGAGGCGCAGTTGGCAATCGCTGCTTGATCGGATCCGCGAAAGGAAGTAGGGCTGAATTACGCGTTATTGGCTCCACGGGGTTCCGTGTTTGTTGTCGGAGAGGAGTAAGAGCTGCAGTAAATATGTTTGCTTTCTCCCAACTCTAGCGGGAATTATTAGTTCTTGTAAGACTTGAATAAAATTAGCATAGAACTTTCCGCTTCTGGATTGCAGTGACGTTGACTGCAATGCACTTGCAGAAATTCCTTTAAAAATGCAAACCTGGGAAGACAGATCAAGACCAGCCTTCGGTAACAGTGCTCTTGAGTTTCTTCTTTTCGTTCTTGACAGGGCGCTGACTCACCGCGACCGTTTCTGCCTTCCATTTTGAAATCGCCCTGGGAATCGATGAAGAATATGTTCTGTAGAAGTGTTTGTGTGACGCCTGCACACCACTCCACTGGTTTTCATCCGTCCAAATCGGGAACAGGAGGCGATTCAGCGAAGTGTCACGCGGCCGCTCCCAACCCGCTAAACGGGGACGCCCACGGCGTCGCGAACGGGTCCTAAGCCGTTCCGAGAATCGATTCCGAATGCGCGTCGCGACACAACGCAGCCCTCCCACGCTGCCTCGAGAACGCGTTTTTGTACCCCCCGCCCCCACCCCGCCCAGCGGGCGGTATTTATTTGGAAATGATGCTTTTAAAACAAATGCACTCGCGCGATTTGCTGACGTTCGCCGAAAAGCGACGGGCATGTGTACCCGATAGATGTCATTGGGCGATTATCCTCTTCTCTTCGTGCGTGGGGTACACGAGATTTGAACCGTTGTCAAACTTGCGTGTAGCTGGGCAAAACTCGTTCTATTCTGGTTGGATCTTTGTACCTCTACGCACAATACGTTATGTTCAGGCAAGTGTTAATTATGTTTGTTTGTATAAAATTAACAGCCCGGTGTTTTTCAAGAAATGTAGGAAGTGAGGGGTTTGGGGAATCCAATCACTTCCCCTTGCACCCGGAATTCCGGAAAAATAAATATATTTTATTTTCCACGACGAATTCAACTTGCTTGTCAACGGCAGCCGGTCAGGGTGAAAGTTGGAAGCATCTGCGCATTGACCTTTTCCTCTGCTCTCCACTTCAACATCGCTATTGTGGATAATCTACCTCTGGGGCTAACAGTTTTAAAAATTAAAGTTACGTTATGTTGATTCCCCTCTTCGAGTTGGATGGAATCTCTAGAGGAGATCTACTACAATGTACGAAATAGAAAATAATGAGTGAATGAAAATGAAAATAAAGTAACATACTAAGCAGCATTCCCCGTGAAAGAATTAGTATTTGTGTATAGGAGTTCCTGTAAGTAACGAATCCGTGAGCGAGGCAGACTTTTGCAGACCCTGCTAATAGCACTGCCGGCGCTGGCCGTTGCCTCAAGAGAAAGTCTGTTCCGCAGGACAGACACCGCGTTCACCAGCGGGAATCCGCCCTGCCCCGACCTCCCTCACCCCTCACCCCTCCGCCCCCCCCCCCCGCGACTCACTCTCTCCAAATCAACACCACTCCTCGCTTGGCCTTCTGCCCCTGCTCTACGCACCCCACTCTGTTGCGGGCATCTATCGCGCATTCACACCGTCATCCTCTCCCCCCTCTCTGATTGCCACTCCCTCCTCTGTTCACTTGGAGTGCCTCTGACCGGGAGCTCCTTGGGTTCGAGTCCCAGCGTTCGCAGGACACCAGCTACATGGCTCGGTTGAATTCAGGCGCTGTCTGGCAGAAAGTCTAGCCCTGATTGGTTGTTTTTCGTGGTATCGACGGTCGATACCTGGTGAATGGGCCGCGCACAATCATTCCTTCCTTTTTCCGTGACCTAGCGGCACCCCTTACACACATTTACAATTACATGCTCGCGATATTACGACTCATCCCGGAGGGCTAGTCGGGAGCTTAGAACATGTCCCAGCTGGGTTGGTGCACCGCTGTTGGAAGATACTTGGTTGGGAAAGATAAGCCCATGGATAGTTTGGCGCCGGATCTCGCCATCCAGTGGAGGAAGATCAGTGTCACCTCTCGAGGAAAAAAGTGTATATGCTTACGGGACAAACAACTTTAGCAGTTGACGTACTCGAAATCGTCAACCAATCGTCAGTGGAGCCCCTCCCCTGCCCTTCCCCGTTCCTATCCCTCCCAATTCGCCGCGTCTCTCCAATCCGTACCCTCACCCACACCCTCGCTACAACTCGCACTTTTGAGACCAGTCCCACTCCGCCCCGCTTCCCACACCCTGTCCAGGACAGCTTCGCCTTATGATTTTATGAGATTATTCCAAGAGCCCTCCACGTCAGATTTTCATTTCAGAAACCGAATGAAAGGGAATCTTCGCCCGTGGTCTTGCAGGCTGTCGTAAACAGATTCGTTCAAAAGATTCGCACGACGATCCGTTCTGGCTTCCCGCGAGCCGCCGTTTCTCTCTTCGCCCCGCCCCAACGGAGAGCCCGGCCGGCAGGTAGGTAGATGGAGGAGAGGAGGACGATCCGATTCGCAGGAGGCCGTGAGCCGGAGCAATCCACTTGTCCTGCAGCGCTGCGCCCAAAGGGAAGAGCGGAACGCGAGGGAAGGAGTGCTGCTGCCTTGTCTTAGCGCGCGTTTCCCGGGATTTGGACGCAGCGCCGCCGCCTTTTTTTTTTTTCTTCTTCTTCTTCTCTGCCGCCTCCGAAGAGATTAGCGCCGCCGGGAGCCCATTGTCTTCGCTGCCGCCGGCTGGGGAGTGTGATTGTTGCAGCCGTGCAGTTGGATGAGCACGCTGTGTACGCGTGGGGCTGGATGCGCGCAAATGCAACCTGCCTCTCTTCTTACTTCGCCGCCTGCTCTCTATGTCGACCGTGGTTCTTTCTGGCTGCGTCATCAAGGAGTACTCGGAGAAGTCTTTGCTTCACATAGGGCCCGAAAGGGCGCGAGAGCCAAAGCTTCCTTTGCTGTTGAAAATAGTTTTTATCACACTGGAGATACTTTTTTTAGAATTTTTATGTTAGAAAAAATCTTGATTATTGATTGGCCGCAATATTGGCGTCACCCAAACAGCAACAACCAAAACCAAACAGCAACCCAAACAGAACAAGCATGTCGAAATAAAATCACATATTGACAAATCCCATCGTTACGTTACAGAGTCAACCTATGTTAAATGTTGGAACTAACATATTTACATTGTCCATTGACTCTCTCCAGGTGAATGCTGGAGCAGAACGCTTAACAAAGAGGCCACGGACCGCCCGCGATGTTTCCTTCCTCTTCCTCGTGCACTCTTCTCTTACTCACACATCCTCACTCTACTAGTTTGTCGACACACCAGTAGGGAGCTTAGAGATAGTTACGGTTGGGGCGATGCCCTCGCTGAGGGGAGATTCCTGCAGAAGGAAATTCTCAGCAATTTGACGAGTAGGTCGTTGCCGGATCTCATGTATGGGGAGGGAACAGCTCTACCTTCCGGGATAAGACATTCTCGACATTAACGGGACTAATGACAAGAATCAATCGATCCATTGAACAACGACGTGTTGCACTGTCACTTCGAAACAGTGAGACTGACACACCGAAGCTCAGCAACCGCTTCAGTGTGAGCATCTATCTTATTTTCCCGCGAACCCCGATCGCTGCGCGTCCTTTCGCTGTCCGAGAATAGTTCCGGATCCGGGGCTGTTTACGCTCGGCTGCTCTATCAAGAGAGGCGCGATAGGCTGTCAGCGCCCTCCCTCTTCTCTCTTCTGCAGCATGCACCACTTAGCTATCCATCCACCACCACTCTTAGGCTGCTTCCACAGAAATAATAATAATAATAATAATAATAATAATAATAATAATAATAGTAACAATAATACCTCTAACAAAAAGAACCTGAATGATAGACTCACCTTCGCATCTTGAGTGTTTTGTGACGCATATTTTCAGAATGCACAGATTCATGTCATGCCTTGACCATCTGTAGTTTAATATACTCTGTGTAAATATGGCGGTGAAATACGACACTGCTTTGTGGGCTCATCCTCATTCACAGAAGCATCTACTTCGTAATTCCGTTATACACAAAAATAAAGTTGAAGTAGGTGAGACCGAGAACTTTTCGTTTGATATGGCAATTGTCGTAGCGAAAGTAATTACGTACTCAATGGTAGTAAGTTGCACTAGGATTTCTGCCTCGCACCCCCCCCCCCCCCAAAAAAAAGGAAAAAAGAAAAAAAAAAGTTAAGGACGTCATCCGGAATGGAAACTGCACAGCCTCTCTTTCCCCGAGGGCTCCCTGCCTCCGGAATGGGCGTGAGCTCGCGCCAACCTCGGCCACTTCCGCCACAGCTCCCCCGTGCGAGCAGATTTACGGAGCCGGAGACACACAGGACTGGAAAGAACGGGCTGGACAAATGCGGGCGAAAATAGGAGGGACAGAGGTGGGCGGAACTGGGTGGAACCAGGAGGGCTGGAGCGGATGAGGGAAGACGGGACGAGAGGATATGGGACTGCACGGAGCCGAGCGGAATGGGTCGGGACGAGACGAGACAGGTCTGGACGAAACGGGGTGGGGCGGGCCCACGTCGGGAAGGACAAGAAAGGTCTGAACGTGGCGGCGTGTGTCGGAATAGTGTGGAGTGTGGCAGGACGAGGCGAAACGGGCGTGCCAGTTCGAACCGGGGAGTCCGAGGCAGACGGCGTGGGGGGGGGGGTGCAGCCCTGGCAAAAGCGGGCTAGCGAGCGCGTGCATGCGGGGCGGGGCGGGGCGCAGAGCGGCCGTAAGTGAGGCGGGGCCGTAAATTGTTCTATAACAAGAGCCGTCTGGAGTCTCTCCTGCGAGGCGAGTGGCGAGTGGCCCGGGCCGCGAAAGTAGCATAAATTGCCGCGCCCCCGAAGAGCGCGCGGCCGCCCGGCTCATCTAGCAGCGGGAGGGACGGGGGGCGCGGCTGGGAGGAGAGAGAGGGGGCCGGTGCAGGCGCGCCTGTGGCAAGAAATGTGGTGGGAGCGGTGCGGGCTGGTGACGGGAACGACGTGGTGGAGGCGGGGGCAGGGTGATGACGGTAGCACGGCAAAGATGTGCAGGGACGTTTTGGGTGCGTGACGATGTTGAGATTGGATCAGGAATGAGAGGGGGTTTGAAATAGTGATGACTGTGGAACGGGGCGGGGACGGAAACGGGTAAGGCGGGGCAACTTACAGCACGGAGATGCGGATGGGGCTGGGCGGCTTTGGGTTCTGGAGGTGATGGGTACGGAGTGGTGACGAGGTCTGCGAGGTGATCGGGGCGGTAACGGGTGCTTGGATATGATGGGGGTGGGGTGTGACGTTGTCTGGGAAGTCATGGGTGATGGGCGATGTCGGGTGCTGGAATATGATGGGGGCGGGGTTGTAATGGGGTCTGTGAAGTGATGGGGGAGTGATGGCGGGGTCTGCGAAGTGATGGGGGCGGGGTGGTGACGGGGTCTGTGAAGTGATGGGGACGGGGCGGTGCTGGGTGGTGACGGGGCCTGGGAAGTGATGGTGACTGAGAGGTGATGGGACTGGGCGGGCGGGGGCTGCGGGGCGCGGCGCGGCGCCGAGTGTGTGCTGTTGGCGCGGGTGGGGGCGGGAGGTGACGTGGCCGGCGCCGGGGCCGTGCTCGTCTCTGGTTGCTGGGGCACGGGCGAGCGGCTGCCGCGGCTGCGCTCGGGTTGTTCCTGCAGCGCAAGGAGCACGTGCGACGGGCCTCTTTAGCACACGTGGCTTCAATGGAAATTGTGCACTAGTTTATGTCGCGACGCTTGGGCACGAATTATTCAGTTTTATCAATACGTATTTTGACATTTTTACACACAACCCACTTGTATCACTTTTGTCATCTTGGCAGAAGGAGGAGGGCGTCTTTTTAACACGGTGCAACGTTCCAAGTGTATTACGTTTTTGATGTTATCTATGTTGTTCTGCAAAACCGGCTATATAACAAACAAATATAATTTGATATGATTGTATTGACATGTTTAATTGCACACGCTCGTACACCTCTCTACATAAGTTATAGAAAACGAAAATCTTCAGTCAAATGAGACTAAGCAAAAACGAAGAGGTGTCGAAGCAAAAATACGAATGAACGTCTCGTTAATTTCAACCAATCATGTCTATCATTGCTTACCTCTTGAAGTTGATGATTCTACATTTTGGCAATTATTCGACCGCAACTTTGAAATTACAACTAATGAACCTTAAATGGCCTAAGCTATTAGAATGCTATGTGGATTAATGAACTGATTTGAAAATTGCGGTTAATGACAGCAGTTGGTACACTTTTCAGGTCAACGAATTCGTTAGAGAATTACCAATTCGGGAGTGCTTAGTGTTACTAACACAAGAGCTGAATATATCAGTATAAAAGAATATCACGACAGGAATTAAACCGTTGAACTTTGTACATTGAATTCTAATGGAATAGAATATGTCGAAGATCGTCTGTGTTAGCAACATGTAAAGCATTCCCCCATTTCTTATAAAGACATTTCCAGTTTAGTTTAATGCCCTAGTTCAAATAGTGTTCTTGCGCAATTGTTTCTGGTCCTCTAACGTAACTGTGTTTACAAGGAAAATATAAAAACAGAAGAATGGTGCTACTTGTTCTCTTAGGGAGGGAAATATGAAAAGAAAAACCGAATCGACTTAACATCCTTAACATCTAGTCAGTCTGAAAAGATGTAAAACCGAATCATTAAAATTAGGTCAAAAATAAAATATTGTAGGTACCACAGGCGTTAACTGGTTTCAATGAATTCCGGGCGACAAAAAGCCCTCGGGCCAAAGGCCTCCAGCCCTTTTGTCGCCGCTCGATTGTTAGAACCCTTATGACGCCCTTAGTGTATAAATAACGGTTTGTTTTAAAAATTGCATTAAGTAGAATGTACGAGTACGAGCGTTAACTCAATTTTTTAAATGAAAGTGTTTTGATTTTTCTTTTGAGAATGGCGGAATTTCCCGTGGAGCGCTCATCTCGTGGGGGTGGGATTGTCACAGCGGTGGGTTGTTTCAAAGGGATTAAATAAAGGTCGATTTTTCGGGCGTGATTTCGGGACAGTCCCGCAGCGGCTCCGTACCCAGGCAGTGCCCGCGGGCTGCGCGCGGGTCGTTACTCGATCGAACGCGAGTGGGCGGCCCCCTCCGGCGGCTGTCGCCGTAATCCGGCTTACGCACCGCGCGCCGCTTTTGTTTCCCGCTCGCCGTCCCCCTCCGCCCGCGCCGCCCCGCAGCTCCAGCGGGCTCCAGCCAAGGGGCCGCTTCTAGGGGATTTCGAGCGTGTGGGTGGGCGTGGCTGTGTAATGCACTGCGCGCAGTGGTGTTATTGAGCAAAGCCAGTTCCCCGCCGACATTTCATTTGACGCCTTTTGTGGCGTTATTGGTGCTAGCGTCGATTCGAAGAGACACCTTGTTCCAGCGTGTACATCGCGTCGTAGCAAATCTATTTCACGTTTTCGTTTATAATTACTGATTTAGGTGTTTTTCATTTCAGTATAAAAGGTACTGTTTTCCGCATTATATGTCCAGGTTGAATCAAAAGAAGCAAGAAATACTCGGACAATCGAGGAAAAACTGTGCAGAAAAGTCACGAGGGATTTACGCGTTTAAATACTTAAAACAGCTCTAACTCCCAAGCAAGTGGAAAAAAAGGACTACATACGTTTAGACGCCGTTTTTACAACGAATATTCCATCTTAACCTTTCGTACATTATTTTTCATCTCTCTTGATACACAGTGTAAAACATTTACATTGTGTAGTCTATTGAACGCAGGTCCGGGATAAAACTTACTCTAAAGTAAGTTGATTTTCGTATTCAGACCACATAAATAATTCCATCGGTTACGTGTCGTGAATATCGCCAGTTGGAATTTCCAGGTCGCGGGCTTTTCTGCTTAACTCGCTGAGTGGGAGTGGGGGGGGGGAGAGGGGGGGCTCGACGGAGAGCAGGACCGAAGCAAGACCGCCTTTTGAATTTCCTAATGGGTTCTGCGAGTCGACAGATATCAACACGTCAGCTCCACAGGTGGTGATCCATCAAACTCGCAGCAGCCTCCTCTATTACTTAACTCCTCGAATTATTGATGAGCGCGGTCGCGCACCTGCGATGGGGGGACTCGTTGAAACGATCTCGATGTTGGTGTTGTTGGTGTTTTTCCTTCTTTTTTTCGATTGGTCGAATGTATGTGGTGTCGTCTGCTGGCAAGTACACCCGGACAGTGTGTTCTGGTTTGGGGGATGTCGCGTCATTTAGCCCGTGTGTGAGTTGGAATGGTATTTCGTTAAATATTACTAGTGCTTGATTTATCAAATTATAGGTCCTGGAACGCGTCCCAAATTAATTATTAATTAATAGAAATATTTATATATATTTGTAATTTTAATAATTATTTCCGAGGTACCTAAACGCCATACAGTCAGGTTCCGCCAAAAACAGGCACTGAATATTACTATATCGATGTTGCATAATGTGGTTAGTTAGAAAACTGTATGCGATATGCTTTGAATAAAATAGGTGTTTTGGTAAGCTGATTTCTTTTTGAATATTCCGGAATAATAAAAAAGTTAACTTGTTGATTGTGTGTAGATGTCGACATAATGTACGTAGTAAGCGTCATACAAGTAGACCGGAGTCCATAGTTTTTCGCAATTTCAAAGAAACTTCGTTACGTTTACAGCTAATGTTTGGTAACGAAAGGTAATGATTTGTACTAGCTCATTACGACTAGATTGTTCCTTACAAAAACCTGTTATAATTAGGCACCCTGACCGCAGGATGTACTGTAATCGCTGCACAGTGAGAACCCCTACGTAAGGGTAATGGTCTCTTCTGAAATTGAAGGCGAAAGTTGGATACCAACAAACGGAATGGGAGAGGATACGCTAGTATACCACCACTTTAATCATTGCCCGCGTTTCCAGGCAGAATTTGGGTCGGAATACGGTAATTAATTTTCGCATTTTTAATTACAATATTGCAGGGGTGGAGATCATTTTGTTGTACTTGTACATATAACAAATTAAATTAAAAATCGATAATACCTTGCGGCTTATTGCAATATGTTGAAACAAATTTTGTACCTCATTAAACAGCTTCGTTTAAAGAAGTACGTCGCTATTTGGAAATAAAACCATTATTAATCGTTGCCATGGTTACATGCTAGCGCCTGTTGGTTTGTTGCCATTACACAGAGCTGAAGCTAGATACTTGCAAGGAGTGGGGACCAGATGATTTTACCTCCGTTCTTCCCATTTCTTCTTCTCCTCTATTTTTACCTCGTTTGTGTTTTGTTGAATATTTTCTTATTAAATAAACTAGCTGAATGTGCTTAAACTGAATTTTAAAAAATGTATAAATTCTTTGAGACTATTGTAATTTTTTTAAATCCCTGTTTAGGATTAAAAATTGAAAATTTTGCTGGCGACGTACGGTTTTTTAAAAGAAAATGGTCTCCAATAATTTCAGAAAAGCACCAAGAGTGTTATAACAGTTGTAATGATCGAGCGACGACAAAAAGCCCGAGGGTTTAAGAATTGAGGGCTTTTTGTCGTCAGAGATCATTAGAACCAGTTAATGTTTGTGGTACATACAATATTTTATATAATTTTAATGATTCATATTTACTAATTCACTAATGTTAACGTAACTCGGTTTGTCTTTTCATATTTTTCTCCCAAAATTCCCTTTCATAATTCCGTCGTATCATAATTCACCTGTTTTCATATGTCCCTCGTACCCACGTTCCTTTCGGTCCAGGTACGTCGTGCAACGTATAACGAGCCCCGTATCAAAAGAAACAACAACCGATAACGTTTCAGTAAAAATGATTTTTTTTTCTCCACACTGCGGATGTCCTGTTAAGCTCCGGGCCCCTACGCCCATGATACTTGCTCCCTGACGGCGCGCGGCGAAATATGCAGATTCCAGCGCGTGCGCTGCGGCGCGGCGCGAGCAAGCAGGCAGGCAGGCAGGGGGCAATCGGGGTCAAGGACGCGATCTCCGCCGCCTGCAGACCTGGCGCTGATACGGCGCGGCGGCGGTGGTGTCGTGCCGCTCGCAGGGGGCGGTGCACGCGAACAGCGGGAGGTCGGACGCTGGCGCGGGGCGCGCGCGCGGCTGGGGAAGAGGGCAGTGGAAGTGGTAGGCGCCCGCCACTAGTTTGCCACTAGTGAGTGATTGATTGATTGATTGATTAGTGATTCCGGGCGCGTCGCCTGCTACATCCCTTCGTTCCGTTCCGTAAGCGTAGTGCATGTTTTTTGTCGTCTGAGGTGGCTGTGATATTCCTCCCCTAGATGGTGAGATACGGCGCCGACCTTTTAATTGGATAGGAGTTTTCCCCAGCCAGGTGTCTCCCACCAGCGGGGCACCGCCCCAGCCAGGACAAGCTCTAAGCTCCCGATCGGCCTCCCTACATGTGTGGTTGTGCAGTGTATGTGAGTGTAAGTAAGGGGTGAGGTAGGACAAGAAAGAGGAAGGAAAGATCGTTGACGACCCGTGGCCCGTTTGTTAGAGTATTGTTCCCGCATTCGCCGGATGTTGATCGGGGAAACCATGGAAAATTACCATTCAGTGCAGCCGCGGTTAGGATTCTCCTCCAGACAGTGGTTGAACAAGGCCTAGCTACGGTCAGCAATCCTGCCACCGTCGGGAGTGGAAGCCTCCCGGTCGGGAACACTGCAGTGTCATCAGTGGATGCCCTGAGCCACCTTTGCCGACCGTCGGTTACCGTGAGTCGCGTGCAGTTGACACGAGCAAGCGCTCGCGGGGATGTCGGTGTGTTAACGCGAGTCGTATTTAGCAAAATGCGGTGCACAACAAAACCTCACTTGGCCGGCGGCTGGATATTTCCCTTTGAACGTCCACTGCATTGGAAATGAGTAATGTGGGTTCTGTGCGACTGTGGGCGGAAGGCGCAATGCGTGTGGCGCAGCGACCTGTCCCCGTTTCGGGCGCCGAGCGGTGACGCGACGCCACGCGACCGCCGCCGCCGCCGCCGCCGCCTCGTTCCGCGCGGAGGGCGCCGTTCTTCCGCGGTTCGCCGCCCCCGTCCCCCCCGCCGCCACCCGCCCTTGCCCCCGCCGCCCCCCGCCCTCGCCCCCGCCGCCCCCCGCCCTCGACCCCGCAGCCGCCCTCGCCCCCACCCTCGCCCACGCGGCCGCCCCCGCCCTCGCCCCCGCAGCCGCCCCCACCCTCGCCCCCGCAGCCGCCCTCGCCCCCGCAGCCGCCCTCGCCCCCACCCTCGCCCCCGCAGCCGCCCCCACCCCCGCAGCCACCCGGCCCCCGCAGCCACCCCGCCCCCGCTGCCACCCCGCCCCCGCAGCCACCCCGCCCCCGCAGCAACCCCGCCCCCGCAGCCACCCCGCCCCCGCAGCCACCCCGCCCCCGCAGCCGCCCCGCCCCCGCAGCCGCCCCCGACACGGCTCCCGTGGCCGCCACCCGCTGCCACCCACGCCGCCGTCGCTCCCGTCCCCGCCCACGCCGCTGCCTCTCCGGGCTCCATTCAGCGCGCCGAAGCCACACCCACCACCTAACCCGCGGGGCAGAGCGGGAAATCGGATTCGGTTAGCGTATCGGACTGGCATCCAGGGCCCGATTAAAATAAGTTGGTGATTGACAGCCGTGCTTCTGAAGCTGTTGCTTCATACACTTGGAGTACACGATTTGGTTACATTTGTAAGTATTTATTTCAAGCCTCACGGGAACATGTGCTCAGTGGTACGCAATCTGTCAACATTGCTCCATTCCAATCGTAACTGTCAATCGCCAACTTTTTTTAATCGGACTGTAGAAAGAATACTATAGGAAGATACCTCTTTACCAGATACTGCTTGGCCACTGCTAGCAACATAATTGCAGGATATGTCCATGCTCTAATTTTGTCAGTGCGTTCGTTTGCAGTTAGTTCATATGTAATGGCTTCGTCACTACCACTTGCAATGTCATAGCCCTGCATGACATTATTTTTTGTTTCCTAACCTGTAAAAGCTATTCCTGTGTACCTATATTCGCTGGTTAAAATCCGATCCGATCCTAGCCGTGGGTTTGTAAGGGATAAAACAATCCTTCGTACGGGAAGGGAAGTAAAGGCGCCTGTCCCATGTACAGTTACTGAATGTAAAAGCTCCTCAGGTCTAGAAGAAGTCTTTGAGCAGAACTCTACTCTGTTTCGTCGCCCGAACCTTTTCTTGCCGCTAGATGGCAAAAGGAGCGTTGCGAAAATTGCGGGGTGAGGGGGGGGGGGAAGCAGACCTTAGCCTTAAATAAAATTAAATCACAAGGCCACTTTGGGGAATGATTAGTTAACATTTGATCCGAACAGCGATGTAAGCAAGCGGCCTGGCGAGCGGCGGGGCGGGGCAAGGCGAGGCGAAAGACGTGACGCGCGACGGGAGTGGACAGAGTCGGGGGCGGGGAGCGCCATACAGGGTGGGCGGCTGGCGAAGCGAACGACGTAGAGACGGCGTTGTTGGGCGGGGCGAGGGGCAGGGGTAGATGAGGGGGCGGGGCGGGTCGAGAGACGTGACGAGCGACGGGACGGGAACAGAGTCGGGGGGCGGAGCGAACGAAGTAGAGACGGCGATGTTGAGCAGGGTAGATAAGGAGGGGGCGGGGCGAGGGAATGGCGTAGATGAGCGAGGCGAGGCGGGGCAGGGCAGGGCGGGGTGGGGCGATATACGTGACGAGCGACGGGACGGGAACAGAGTCGGGGGGCGGAGCGAACGAAGTAGAGACGGCGTTGTTGAGCAGGGGTAGATGAGGATGGGGCGGGCGGGAGCGAGCGCTGGACGTGCTCCAGGCGCGAGGCACGCCCGCCCGTGAGGGGAAGGCGAGACGGGGATGGATGGGGCCGGTCGGGCGGCCACGAGACGAGCATCGGGATGAGTTTATTCCGAGAGGGAGTCAAAGTAGTCCGACGATCGAACTACATGCAAAGGAAAACGTGAACACTCACTGGAATGAATAAATAAAATGTATGTTTAAATAATAAAGTAATAATAAATGTTAAGTCGTAGGTAAAGCTCTAAGGATTTCTTTCTTTGTTTTAGTGTGTTTTTTTTTTTTTTCAACTCTTTATCTTGTATTCATCATTCATTCATTCATTCGTCTCTCTCCTCCCACTTTGTCTTTTTCTCTTCATCTCACTTCTGTCTCCTTCATTTCTTTGTCATCTTTCGACTCTTGAGATTTTTCACTTGCATCGACGGCTCTCTTGAGCATGAAATTGTTAAGCAGTGCATACATATGTTTGCACGTTCACAAAGAAGCAAATATACTTAAACCGTACAATCGAAGCAACTTCAAACTTTCTGAATCGCCAGAGTTGAACTGTCTCTCCTGACTAGGCACCGAGGCGGCGGTGTTCGGAGGAGCTGCTGACGTCACGCAGTAGCGGGAGGACAGGGGTCGTGTCGCGGCGCCGCTGGCGACGGGGCTCTGTGCGCACGGAGGCCATTCGGAGACGGCGGCGCTTCTGCCGCCGCTGCCGACCGCGCGCTCGCGCCTCTCCTTGCCGGTCGTTGCGCGCCGGGCCAAATGAGCGCGTTCCCCGCGCCTGTTTCGGGGTTTATTCACCCCCTCCCCCACCCCACCCCATCACCAACGCGTCGGAGGTCAAGGACGGGACCTACAGCGCCTTGGGGATATTAGGGCGACATTAATTCCCCGAAACTGCGTCTCTCGCGCTGCGTTTGAAACTTATGACGAGGGCGCTGTCACGCGATTCTTCAAAGCGGTCGGCGGAGAAAATTTCTGTCGTGTGATTGCAGTAGTAACCATTTCAGGCTGGCATTTGGAACTTTCGTGTTTATACCATATAAAAGTAGGTGGTAAATTCCAGATTTGAGAATTCATTCCCGATGCTCTAAATATCCCGGCGTTCTAGTCCGTTTTGAGACGTATTTTTGATACTACGTAAGAAGCTGAATCGAAGCATACCAGCCGTGGATCAAAATTCTGATGGCTGGGTGCTCTGATCGTTTGTTTTCGATCTTGTTTTTAAGGGCGCATGAGTGATAATTTGTGAGGGTTCTTTTTAATAATGCAGTCGAATGCCAGAACAATGCATTAAACACCTTGGAGACTAGTATGATCCTTCTTTCACCGCCCTGATCGCTCTCTCATATATAAGACGAGCGTAAGACTGATCGATCATATCACATCACGGAGAAAGTCTTCAGCACTGCTGCTGGAACGCGTATGTCAGACCACGGCCGAATCCAGGGTGTACAGCTATCGTAATAAAAACGTTTCTAATGTAACTTACCAGTTGGTTCCAACCTATTCATCCATCCGTGGAGCATATTCAGTTTGGAACTGCTGCTCTAATTTTCGTTTCGTTCAGCTACCCTTCTTGTGCGGGGTCGTGAAAAAGACCGCTTCCCCTCGCGAGGCAGTAGCTCTTCTGCGCGTCATCCCTTGCCCTCGCGGGTGAACGGCGCCGTTGAATAACGTCGCGCGAGCGCGCTTCTGAAGGCGCGCGAGAGCAGCGGTGCAAGTGCAGCGGCAGGAGCGGGCGGGCGGGCGGGCGGGCGGGCGGCGGCATGCCGGCGGGGCGCGGCTTCCTTATCGACTGCGCGAAGACGTACGAGGGCGCGCGCGCCGGATGACGCAAGTGGGCGCTTCTGCGCTCCTGGACGCCGATGGAAATGTGGGGCGAATCGACTCGCGATCAGCTGCGACGCGATAATCTGGGGGGGGGGGGGGGGGGGCTTCGGTGTCGAAAATGTAGCAGGTCGTGACGAGGCTCGCGATTGGGTGAGGGCGTACGCTTCCGCGGCCGCGATTCGGTGTCCGCTTGGCTGTTCGGGAGACGCTGCGTCAAAAGCCCAGGCAAACGTATTGCGACCTTCCTCAGGGCGAAAAATGCGGAAAGCAAAGAAGATACCGAGTACGACTGTGTGGAAGTTCACGTTTACGGTCTCGAGAAGACAAGAACTGGCTGTGTACTATTACTAGGCACTGGTGCCAACGTTTTGGTCGCCGAATTCCGACATTACTCAGGGCGAAATGCCCGGACAGCCGAGTAGATACCGACTCTGGCGGTAGAAGCCCACGTGTATGCTCTCAAGAAGACAAGAAGGCGTCTACTTCGCTGTCCGGGAGACGCCGCGTCCTAAGCACAGAGGCCGAATTTTCGACCACCGTTCTGCGACCTTCCTCAGGGCGAAGTGCATTGCACCTGTTGCCTAGGACGCGGCGGCTTTCAAACTTCCAAGTAGTTACTCGCGATTGGATCATCGCGTCCCAGCTGATCGCTCTCAGTTCGCTTACATTTAAATCGCAGTGCTGGAGGTTTCTCGCCCGCGATGGATCGACGTGCACTGGGCTACGAGAAGGAACTAGCGGCGAGCCAAAAGGCAACGCCTCACGCCGTCCCAGTAGTTGGGAGGTTGGGTTTCGATCTCGGCCCAGTGCTAGAAATTTGCACCGTATGTTTATCGAGGGACTGCCTGCTCTGATAGGTGATTTCCTGCGTATGTTCCTGATCGCTTCAACACAAACGCCAGAGCAGTACCGTATACTACGGGTGAAGAACCGTGCACGATCTTCCCTTCCCAGGATGATGGTGATGGTGGACTATCTCTCCGCAGTTCTGACTTTTGCGATTATATATCGTGGATCAAAAAAATTATACTTTAAATTTTATTGCTTATCTGAATATAATACAGAATCAGCCACAGATTGAAATGACGTGTACGGTCCTTTGTGAAAACATTACAGCATCTCCAATAAACAAACACCACATGTCATGCCATAAACCGGAACTATTTTAGCAGTGATTGCTCGCAAGTCTGATTTCTTTTTTTTTTTTTAAATTTCGCTTCGTACTTCCGTTGAGGGCTGGACGGCATCAGACGTAATAGAGATAGGTGGCGCCGGTTCGCGTTTCACGGGCAGCGCCGCACCGGTTGGTTCATCGCCGGCAGTTGTTTGCGACCCGCGACGCTCCTGTGTTCGCCTCCGGTTCCGCGCAAACAAACGAGGAGCGCGCCCGACCCCCCAGCCCCCGCCTCGTGCTGCCTCCAATTCCCCGTAGCCGGTGTGGGTTGGTGCATCACTAGTTAGCCAACCAAGGTTGTCAGCGAACATGGGAACATTTGAAATGGAAGGTGCAAAGAGAGTAACAGAAATAAAGACGAGACAGAGAGATGGGAGATCATCGAAATCCAGGAAATGATCGGGGAATTAATTTGTATGTATGTATTTGGCATTTTGGTATTCCGACTTTACTCACTTTACATTTTTTACGATTTATTTAGAGCTGCGCTTGGCACGTTGTCAGCTGTGACGGTGTCATCCAGTCGGGAGCTTACACATCATTACAGTGACGTCACTATGGTGACGTTCAACCTCCCGGTTGGATGGCTCCGCAACAGCTGATTTTAGTCAGGAACAGTTATGCTTAAATATTAGTATAGGTAACTGTGTGCGCCTATCGCTTGGGTCTAGATTAATTCGGACGCTTGGAGGGTAAGAGAGACCTGGGCTGATGGGATATATTCTGTTCAACGTAACTAGTGAACTCTGCCTGCCTGAGCTTTTCGTCCTCACACAGCTACGGAAACTGAGACGATTTTAATGGGAAGCTACATCTCAATTTTCGTCTCAACTGGGAATCGAACTGGGGATAACGGCTAGTATTTTGCATATGAGCTATCCTAGAGTCTGGAAATTAATTTGAATCATAATATTCTTTCGTTATTTGCTGTTGTGTCATTGGTGACTCGGATTTAAATATCGTACCTAGTCCTGCTGCGTGCGCAGTTTATATAATTTGGAAATAACTCTTGAAAAGTGCCGCTATAATATCAAATTCCCTTTAATATAATGTAATGACATGATAATTTATTCGTAGAGTAAAATTTATACATGTTTCTGAACACGTTGAGCTGACTGCAAAGCAGAATCTGGAAGATATTCCTTCTCAAACCTGGAAATTTTGAAATAAAATCTTGTTTTAAAAAATCTCTCTGCCCTCGCAAGTGCACTGGCTTCGGGGGTGATTTGTGGAGCGAGGGTGGTGACGGCCATGCGAAAAGCAACTTTCGAACGGGAATAGCAAATTACTATTCGCTGCGTGTGTTGGAACTCCATCTACATGCGATTGAAATGAGAAGGCGCTTGGGCAAAAGTCAATATCACGTTCCTACGCGAGTGAATCTAAGTTCGACGAGGAGTGTAATTGATGTGTTTGGATTCTTTCTTGGTCTTTCTGCGTGTGTGTCTGTGTGCGCGCGCGCGCCCACCAGCATTTCCTTATTTTTTAGACTGCATTGCCTCCCACGTCAACGGCTGTTAGTGCAGTCACAGGCGATATTTCTCGATAGCTTCGTGCTACAGTCAGCGTTCGGCATTCAAGTTTGGAAATAACACAATGGTGTGATTAATCACATCTTCTGGAGCTTGAGACCTGAGAGCCGTCGCGGCATTTGCCGGAGTTTTTGTGATGTTCGGTCTTAGCTAATGTGTCGTGGAAATGTTGAATGGCTTTTTGCGGCGGCCGAGCGCCAATTGTATAGTCGTTAGTAACTTTGTCTGGGTTTTCTCACGTCTATAATTGCCTGATAATGCCTGCCATTCTGTTGTGTCTTTCGTCCGAGTGGTGATGTATTAAAGGGATGCCAGAAATGTTAAAAATTTGTCGAATCTCTACCCGTGCGGCAAAACTAAATATTCAATGTAATGTGTGTACTAAGGAGTAGGATGAAGGGCAGACTTTTCTGAAGTTGAAGTTCAAATGAAGCTATTCTGCAGCTGTATTTGTAGCCCTTGCTGTCTTATGTTCGTCAGAGAAGCCCCAACGAGAATAAAATTCCAGCTTTCCCTTGTAGTGCAGATTAATAAGATTCGTCAATTTCTCGTTTTGAATGTTGCCTGGGTTGAAGTCCTTCGAACTCCTTGTGGAATACAAAGAAGTGCAGTCACATTCAGTGGCCAATCCTGTCATCTAGTGCCTTTCTTACTTCTTACAGCACACTCCCATGTAATAGAGAACATAAGGAGGGAATTTGCTCATATCTGAGGAAGTTCTCAGAATGAAGATTTTTTGCCATTGTTGCCAGAGTAAGGCTTCAACTTCTTCTTCTATGTAGGCTGCACACTTGTACTTTTTCATGATTCGTTCCGGGAATTCACTTGAAGTTCACAGAAGATTTTCTCTCAATCTTTTATGCAGACTTCTGAGGTTTCTCCTTCCCAATGGGTACCAATGTCTGAGTTCCTTCACCATTCTCTAACCTCTCATTCGTATGTTGTGGTTATTCCATTCTTTTTCCCCCCTTATTGTTCCAAATTTAGTAATGTCTGTTGTTTTTTACTTTGGTTTCTTATGTTTTTATTTCGTGCTCTGTCACTGCTTGTCGTTGCTTTGTATCGATCGTAGTGTGTTTCGAAGCTTGCACTTGAATTAAATTCCAACGCTCACATTTTCGGAAGGCACACGTCTCCCCGGCGTATCCCGACACAGCACTTGAGTGCAAACACGACGCCATTTGGGTCGTTGGGTGACGTAGACCTTCTTCTTCTTCAAGCATTAGAACTCTCGTTCCGTTGCGCCTCCTTATTGGTCCATCCGTCTTCTTTTCGGTCTTCCTACGTTCCTTTTTCCTCATGGCTTGTATTTCAGAATCTGCTTCGGTATGCTTGTGCCTATCATGTGGTCTCTCCACGCTTTTCTTTATTCGTCAACTTTTCCGTTTGTCGTCGACTCTATGGTCGCAAATTGACGTAACCGAGGCGCTCGTCTCGTCGGCGAGCGGCGTCGCGCCGGCGCCGTGGGGCGCCTGCATACCCGCGTGCACCGCCCGCTCCGCCGTTGCACAACGCCCGCGGGGGCGGGGCGGGGAGGGGCGGTGGGGGCGGGGCGCGCCGGCGCCCGTCGCCCGGGCAACGCGCGCGGCCGAGGCGCTTCGCGGCGCAGCGCAACGCGGCGCTCGCGCGGTCAGTCGCGGCTCGCCCGTCGCGTAGCAACCCGCAACCCGCCCGCCGCAGCGTGCGGGGCCCGCCGACGCCAACGCCGACGCGAAGCGCTTGTGGCGGGGTGAGTCGCTGGCGAGCGGTTTGTGGGTTGGCGTCTGCCAGCTGTTGGTTGTCGATACGAAACTATCAGTTGTCGGTACTCGGTTGTCGGTAATCGGTTGTCGGTATTCGGCGGTGTTGCTATCCAGCTGCCGGTTGTCGTGGTCCGGCCGTCGGTTGGAGGAGCGAGACGTTCGTGATCCAGCCGTTGGTTGTAGTAGAGAGCCAATCGTGAACCTTATGACGTTTGTTGTGGTGCACCTCTCGTTCTTACAAGTTCGGCGCGTTATCCCGGAGCTGATTGCTCGAGTGAGCGTGGTGCGAGGTCGGCGGTCGCTCGCTGTGTGATCCGGTCGTTATTACGTGTGTTCGTGTGTCGTCTGCGAGGGATTTGTGGTAGCCGCGGACCCGATTTGTGGTGTGTTCCAACCGGTCTGCCAATCTGTACGTGTGACCCCAGTGTTGTCTCGGAGCTGCAGTGTTCGAACGGCTGTAGCTGTCCCGGTTGTCGCTGTGTGGACGTGTGTCCCCGTGGTTGCCGCGGTGTTGGTTTCGCAAGCGGCTCGGCTCTGTCGTGTGCCGCGTGTGTGTGTGTAGTTTCTTTGGCGCGAGTGGGCGCAAAACGCGTTGTCCGTCAACGTGTTTGACGGCTCCGTTTCTCCGACTCACGGGCGTCGCTGAGTTCGTATGCATGGGGGCAGTCGTTCCCCTTCCCCAAAAAATTCAAGTACATCTTGTACTGTTATTGTAATTTAATTTTTTTAAACGTAAATGAGTAAATTTTGACGAAATTTACCCATCACTACGCATTTGAGCAGTCGAAGAATGGCGATATCAATAAGAACAGAGCTTTAGCTCTCTTCGAAGTCTGAAAGCGAAATGAATGAGAAGCATTTCACCAAAACGGTTGAACAATGTTGACTGTGACGCACAACATGATTCCCTGGTCGTCCTCAACCTAGATGATTTAGCAATTGATTTATTATCTTTGGCCTAATCAACATTACAAAATCGATTGGGCGTTATATGGGTTATGTAAATTCAGTTTTATCAATACGTGTTTCTGTTGGGAGTGTAGAATAATTTTCTGAGTTGATTCTCAGAGTATTACATTTGTTCATTCCCGAATAACTGCGATATGTCCTCGCCTTTTTTTATCTAAAGCGTGCAACTTAAATTCAATAAATCAATAAAATACTCAGGCTTAAACCAGAAATTTAGCATTTGCACTTCCTGTAATGTTCCCCCCCCCACCACCACCACCATGTTGAGACGGCCATGTTCCGTCCGCTGGTTGGGTTTTCCGCCGTTGCCTAGTGGCGGTTGTGGTTTCCGACCGCAGACGTAGATTTGATGGACGAAACCAGACTGCATCCCGTGATCAATTTTCCTAAGCTGTTGTCCACTTCCCCAAAGAGGCATAGCCCGACTGCATCCCGTTTCGTTTTCCTCTGCTTAGTGATCGATTATAATTAATCCACTTCTATTTGTTTTCTAGAAACGTTTGTGTGTCCTCTCAGAGCCCCGCCAACGTTGAAAACCACCGCTGAAATGTTTTGTGAAAAACCTATTTTTTTTGTTACGAGCCACTTCTTACGTCGCTGACGATTCCGAAGATCTTACGAGGGAAAACTGACCTTGATGTGCATTCGGGTTAGTTGCCCGAAGTGCCTTATGGGGTAACTATACATTAATTTGTTTTTGCTGGGAAGCGAGGGTGAGGGAAAACTGACCCCAAGACGAAGTCTGACTATGCCTTCTTTGGTGATGAATAGCGAAAGGTAATTAGCTGGGAAGCAGAGGTGAGGGAAGACTGTCAGCGGGATGCAGTCGGGCTATGTCTTCTCGCGCAATGAAAAGTAAGAGTATCTGTTCCGTGAGGGCGAGGGAAAATTGAGCTCGAGATGCATTCGGGCTATGCATTCTCAGGTGATGAAAAGTGAAAGGCGAGTAGCTGGTAAGCGAGGGTGAGCGGAAAACTGCGCGCGGAATGCAGTCGAGCGATTCCCGATTTGGTGCGTGGCAAGCGGTGGTCGCGGGGATTTGACTCGTGGCGCGACGCGTTTGTTTAGTGCGGCCGCTTGACGTTGCGTTGTTATTTTGCGGCGCCTGTCGTGTGTGCATTGCGGAGCCTGATCGTTCGTGCGTGTGTCTCGTGGCTGGTGGGATGAGAATGAAATTGTGACGTGACTTCCTAGATGAGTCGGGTCTTTTTCTTTTCTGCGTGGAATGTCGCAAAATTCCTGTAGTGGTTATATGTCAGATTTATTGCGATGATGATTCTAACTATAGTTTTGTCGAAGGACGTTTCCGGCATTGCTTCTAGGGAAAATGTTATTGCCATTAGAAGAATAGTCGTACGGGTTTGATGTACCAATTGGTGAACTTATGAGTGACCTAACTAATCTGTCCTTCAACCCTAATGCGATGGTTTTCGTGATTTTTTTTAATATTTTCATTTTCCTTAATATCACGCAAGTGTACATTGAGTCACTCATAAGTGATCATTTACCTCACAAGTGAGGTAAATGATGATAAATCATTTTAGCTATTGAGAAATTGCAAATTCGGTACTGATATGATTTCGAGTTAATGCTGCCTCAACTCAGTTCTTTAGTCCCTCAGTAAATGTTCTAATCCTTAAGCCAGTTTGTAGAAACGAATAAAATTTACCGTACTTCATCAATTTAGCCTCGTAACAATTATTATTTATGATACGCTTATGAGAATCTAACAACTCACGTTGTTTTGTTTGGAAGCACTTGGCGCTAGGATGTTACTCTGCATCAATCCGCAAGGAAGCTCTTGGTGTGTGGAAGGCTTCAGAAACCTTTCACAAAAGCCCCTGGAGGTGTTACGGCCAACTTCCATCAGTCCGTTTGAAACCCCCGGGGGCTCTGGGTTCGCACTTGATAGGCTTACTGCGCCCGGGGGCCTCTGCTCGAGTGCGCCTCGGACGTCCGTAGGCCTGAATGGAACGGTCGTTTTCAAGTATGTTATGTTAATGCGAGAAGATTTGAGACGGTTCTGTAAACTAAATAACTTGGTACGAAATTTCGCATTGCATAATTGCAAGCCGTTCAGCGACCTTCTTTCCTCAGTTTTTGCTACAAATACATCTTCGGTATTTGTAGGTCTGCTGAACACTGCTACCATTCAGAGCTGTACTTTAAGATTTTTTTGGTGTAGCCCAGGAATGGATTTAAACTACAGTTGTGTTAAAGCAACTGTTAATTAGGAAATCTTAGTATTTGTCTCATCACTAGACGAGGTTCGTTAGTTCAAACAATGAAATATTTAGGAGAAATAATGACATGGCGTGTCAGAATAAATGCAGCGTGACGTTAATGGTTGCCCGTCGAGCAGGTCAGCGAGGAAGCGCTCCGCTGGACAGCCGCGATGTCGCGTCGCGTCGGGTCGCCCGCATTGGCTTCCGCGCGGGGATTCCGCCGCAGTAGGGCGCAGTCTCGGTGGCGCCACCGCCTCCGCGCTGCCCCCCCCCCCCGCTCAGCCCAGTCCCGCTTCGCCCCAGCCCAGCCCAGCCAGCCCAGCCCCGCCTAGCCCAGCCCAGCCCCGCCCAGCCCAGCCCAGCCCAGCCCAGCCCCGCCCCGCCCCGCCCCGTCCGCCTCGCCCCGCTCCGTCCCGCCCCGCCCCGCTACGGCTAGCCCCACCCTGCTCCACCCTTCCCCAGCCCCCGCCCCGGCCAGTCCCGCTCCTGATAGCCCCGCCCCGCTCTGTACAGCGCGCTCCGCCCGTCCTCGCTCAAGCCAGCCCTGCCCCGCCTCACCTCTCCCCGACCTGTCCCGCGCTCTTGATCTCGCCATGACCCTTCTATCCCACCTTGCAAAGCCCTTTCCCACCGACCCCTCCCGGACCGCCCCAACGCGCCCTGTTCCTCGCGCACGCTTCGCCCCCAAACGCGCTTCCTACCGCCCTGTCCTGTCCCCGACTCCTTGTCCCCGCCCCGGCCACTCCCCTGCCCCACCTCTTACCCTTTCCTGCTCCAACCCCGCCCCCGTATCCCATCTCGTCCTCGCACTCGCCTCCTCTCCCCTACCCCGCCTCCCTCTCCCCGCCGCTGCCCCTCCGCCCGCCTCGCTCTGCCTCCTCGCCCCTGCGTTCGCGGCTCAGTGCCAGCACCTCGCTCCTCCCGCGCGGGCCGTCGCGAGCGTGTGATCCGCCCACACGCCCACACGGGTGTAGCGGCACTTGTGTGCGATTGACGTGTGCGCGTCAAGCTGGTGGATTAGGGGTTCCTTATCGCCCATCACACGAAGTCCTTTTTTTAATGGTGCTTAACAGTTTTGCGAAGTGTTGTTATTCATTCGTCGTTGGAGAAATGTTCTGATCCGTTGTTTTTTTTACGTGAGCTGTATGGGATCAACGACAAGGATGTGGTATGTGAGAAGTTGATTGTTTCTGTGCGTGGATTTTGTTTCCTCGTAACTTATCCCGTATTATTGTCGTATTTATTATTGGGTGATACCTTCTTCTGGAACGAAGTAAAAACGTAATATTGTAAGTGATTCAAAAAGTGATTAAATCTTTAAATACATTATCAATATTAATTCTTGTGAAACACGTGTGTGTTATATAACAAGGTTTTAAAACTGTTGTGAAATGATTACTTGTTTGCGATCTGCTGCTTCATTGTGTGCGGAAAAAAATCCTCTCTGATGAACATGAAGGGTGAGAATAGCCGTGAAACTTCCGCAAACAGCTTATAAATTTCCCGCTCTTGAGATTATTTACTATTACGCTCAAACAAAATATACTTTTTTAAGCTATTGGCTTGCCACGACCACTAGAAGGCCGTTATTATGCCAACGGAAGTCCATATTCTACTCCTAGAGGAGCTATTCAGGTTCGTAATTTTCCACTGTTTTAGAGAGTCTGTAAAAATGTCCGTTTCATGGTGAAGACTATTTAGGTTCGTCGAACCTCGATAAAATATTCGCAGAGAAGCGTATAGACTTAAATGTTTAGATACTATTGGTTTTTAATAAAAGTATGTTGTTCGACCAATAAAAATACATTTGAATACAAAGAAGTACTGCTGAAGTCATCAGTAGTTTACAACAGTAGGTATTTGAAAGCAACGAATCCCAGTTGCTTGCTGTCGGGGCTTGATGTGTAGAGGAAACTGTTATTCGCAGTATTCACTACTCAAACCGCGGATTGCGAGTTAGGAACTTTTACGGCCAAGGGACGAGTTTTGGGAATTAATATTTTATGTTATAAAATACTGCATTAAATACGCTACAGATTTATATAACATTATTTACTTGAACTGAAATTTCAAAATGCAATATCCTGTAATTGTTTTTGTCTCTTTAAGGTCTCTTTCCATCAACCCCCAGGAGGTGTATCACCTGTCATTCACTAGGCATAACCGCTGTTGTACGCATTGCGAAGGGCTAAGAGAACGCGACACTACACGTACTAACGAAAAGGACTAACGTCCATGCACATGGCGAGATTTTATCCCAGAACCTTCTCAACAAAGGGCTGAATCTATACGTCTTTTAGCCCTACAAAGCTTGTGTAAAAGTATTGTATTAAGTGATCCACCTCGAAATTTGTTGCTGCGAAGGTTTACCTTCTTGGGTCCCATGTTCAGCTGATCTAAAACGGGGATCCTTTTCAAAAATGCTGCACATTTATCTACGGTCGCAGAGCCTCCAGATAAACGTGGGCATATTTTAAAAGATTGGGATATCGTGTGTTTCGAACTTTTTCATGCCTTAGGGTAATATATCGAGAAGGCGAGAACTCTATATCAAAATTACGGGAAGTTTTCAAAGTGTATGCCTCCTTGTAAACGCAGGCGTACTCATAAGATTTTTTTTCTGCTTTCGAAATCCACGTCACATGTAGACTAACCCTGCCTTTACTTGTAGGAACTGGTATCGAAAGAAAGAAAATTTGTCTCCAACTAGAAACGGGGGACAATCGTGCTGGATCATCGTGGTATGCATGTGTGCAACGTGTGTTTGGTTGCGTTGGCGAAGCGCCGTCCCGCCAGTCGTCTGCCGAGTGGAACGCGCCCCGCCCCTCCTCCTCCTCCCCCTCTTCCTTCTCCTTCTCGCACCCCCTCTGGACCCGCCCGCATTTCTCTCCGTGTTGAGCTTTCCTCCCCCAGCCCTTCCCTATCAGCCCTTTCTTCCCCGCCCCGCCCCGCTCTCGCCTCCCCCGTCCTCGCCTGGCCCCGCCCCGCCTTTCCCGTCCTCGCCTCGCCCGCTCCGCTGCGCTCGGCTGGGCTGCGATCGCGGTCGCGTGGGCGGTGGAGGAGGGGCAGAGTGCCTGCCACGCCCCTCTCCCCCCCCTGTCGTCGCGGGTTGTTAGCACTCGCTGTCTCCGCTGCGAGCTTGTTGCGGCGAGGGGCTGGATTCTTAAAGAGCTCATTCACATTCGGTTGGTTGATTGATTAATGATTCCGGACGCGTCATCTGCTAAAGTCATTAGTTCCGTAAGTGTAGTGCATTTTTATCGCGGGAGATGGAGGTGGTCTTTCCCCGCTGGATGGCGAGATCCCCCAAGAGCGCAGCACCGCCCTAGCCGGGACAAGATATTCCAGTTCCCGACTGGTCTCCCGTCATGTGAGGTAGTGTAGTAAGTGTTAATGTTAGTGTATGTACGTAAGCGGTGAGGATGGGGAGAGGAAAGAGAGATCGCCCGCGGTTTGTTAGGGTACTGCTCCGGCATTCGCCTGGTGATGATCGGAGAAACCACGGAAAACTACCGATCGGAGCAGCCGTCCGCTAGAATTCTCCTCCAGAGAGCGGCTGAATCCATCTTAGCTATGTAGCACCGTTGGGACGCAAACCCTAGAATCTCCAGGTCAGAGGCACTGCAGTGACATCAGTTATCGAAAGAGTCGGGTGTTGTTACCTATACCATTGTTACAGAAGCAAAGGTGGGCGAGACGCTAAACACGGACGGAAGTTGGGCTATTGGCGCCTTATAGGCGCCCCCAAACACCCGTACGGTTCATACTGTCACGTAACATTTACGGCCATCTTCACTTTAAAGCCCGGACTTGTCATCGTGTGGCTGAGGTTCCCGAGTGTTGAAATGGCAGTTCGTTTCTATCAGCGTTTCCATGGTTTGTGACATTTCAAACGCCTGTGAATTCGTAAACAATAGTGCTGTAATGAGTTAAGTACGTAAATCGCGCTTCGCCAATGTTTAATCTGTGGGTCCTCCAATATTATTTGTATGCCCGCGCCCGTTATGGTTTTTTGAACTATTCGCTTGGCGTGTAATCTGATTTCGGCCTGTAGCCTCAATACGATCGCGTGACCACAGCGCTCTGGTGTTTCTGACGAGAGCTTTTCCCCCAGAGGTACAACTGCGCGGCAGTCGCGAGGTAACTGTGCCGTTTTATTAGAGCGTTTTCCAGCTCCTGGATGCGTAGCGGCTGCCCTGCACGAACCGTATTTTTCCTCGCTAGATTTTTGGTGCGGATTAGTAAGGCGTGGGAATCGAACGACCTAGGAATTGAGAGTTTTCTCATGCACAATACTGACGAATAGTGTGGTTGTCGATGGGCTCCGCCTACCTTTGTAGTATAGTAATATTATTAGCTAATTTTGTTTGTTATATCTTTCGAATGATACATAATGTAGAGCAAACCTGCGAAATAAAAAAGTTTAAACTGAAAGAGAACGGGTCGATCGGTTATTCCTTTTTGCAAATAATTATATCCATAGTAAGACCCGTCTTGAATGAAAGGATAGAAGGAAGGATCATAGTAGAATGATAAGAATAATAGCAGTAGCGATGCATTCGGTGTGATACGCGGCATAATAGATGTGCCGATGACCAAAATTATAAAAATTATGCAGTTTGGTGAATAATTGAATATTTGGGGAAAAACCAGAGATCTATTTTATGGTAAAAGTAAGGTAATAAAAAACATCTGAGAAATAGCAATGAAACAAGAAGCACGTAGTGAATTTGGCAATATTAGCACATCGAATTGAGAGTTCGCCGCTGCTCATCCAGCAGCTTCGTGCTGTATTCCTTTGCACGGCGACAAGCATTCTAGTTATCGCTTTTCTCGCAAAATCTCGGCTGGTGCCTGCTATACGTGTGAACGCGCCATTGCGACGTAGTAAGTACTTAGTTCTGAGGGAAACGGTACATTGTGTTCGTGTGCGTCCTGATTGAGTACTTTTACTAGGTTTGTTAGTGTTTTCATTTGTTTGCTTTTTAATTTCACATTTGTTGGATTGAATGAATCAATGATTGATCCATTTTTCCGTCTTACCAAGATTTCTAAAAGTATTTCAATACTGCCTTAAAGAACTTCAGGAGATTTGTTGTACAAAAATGAGAAAAAATGAGCTTAGTTTCGAGCACATAAAAAACAGAACACCCAGCGATATTGCCCCCCCCCCCCCTCCCTCGTCGTTTCACAACGGTAGGTAATAAGGAAATCTATCGATGAGCACGCAAAAATTCCACGTGTCGCCACCGAATAATAGGTCTGTCCGGTGCTGCGGTGGGTGTGCGGCGCAGCGAACGACGTCCCGCCGCGCGGGCGCGCACTGCGCCGTGCGTCGCGGCGACAGGTGACGTCTGCCGATATCCGGCTGTCGCGCCTTTGGTCGCGCGCGCGCGCGCCGATAAGAACGTCCGCCTCTAGGCGACGCCCGGCATCGCCCGGCCGGCTTCACTGCTGGCTGGCGGGACGCGTTTTCGCCCGCTTCTCTCGCGACTCCACTGCCCCGCGCTCTCGTACCCCGCCACGCCACGCTACCACTGCTCCCCCTCCCGTCCTCTCGTCTGTTCTATTGCCCGCCGCTCTCTAGGCCGTACGACCGGTCTCTCGGTCGTTCGGCCACTCTTGTCCGCTCTTTCGACCGGTCTCTTGCCTGCTCTCTCGGCCGTCCTTCCGCTCTCGACCGTTGGACCGTTCTCTCGACCGTTGGACCGTTCTCTCGACCGTTGGACCGTTCTCTTCGACCGTTGGACCGTTCTCTCGACCGTTGGACCGTTCTCTCGACCGTTGGACCGTTCTCTCGACCGTTGGACCGTTCTCTCGACCGTTGGACCGTTCTCTCGACCGTTGGACCGTTCTCTCGACCGTTGGACCGTTCTCTCGACCGTTGGACCGTTCTCTCGACTGTTGGACCGTTCTCTCGGACTGTTGGACCGTTCTCTCGACTGTTGGACCGTTCTCTCGACTGTTGGACCGTTCTCTCGACTGTTGGACCGTTCTCTCGACTGTTGGACCGTTCTCTCGACTGTTGGACCGTTCTCTCGACTGTTGGACCGTTCTCTCGACTGTTGGACCGTTCTCTCGACTGTTGGACCGTTCTCTCGACTGTTGGACCGTTCTCTCGGCTGTTGGACCGTTCTCTCGACTGTTGGACGGTTCTCTCGACTGTTGGACGGTTCTCTCGACTGTTGGACGGTTCTCTCGACTGTTGGACGGTTCTCTCGACTGTTGGACGGTTCTCTCGACTGTTGGACGGTTCTCTCGACTGTTGGACCGTTCTCTCGACGGTTGGACAGTTCTCTCGACGGTTGGACCGTTCTCTCGACGGTTGGACAGTTCTCTCGATGGTTGGACCGTTCTCTTGCCGCTCTCTCGGCCGTCCGACCACTTTTGTCCGCTTTCTCGATAGTTTGACCGGTCTTTTGCCCGCTCTCTCGACCATTGGACCGTTCTCTTGCTGCTCTCTCGACCGTGCGACCGCGCTCTTACCCGCCGCCCCCTCTCTAACTCCACTGGCTTTTCACACCCTTGCTCTCGCCGCTAACTCTTGTCCATGCATTACAGCGTACTCTCTGAAATCTGCGTAAAAAAAACTCTTAACTCGTGTTCTCTGGGCACCGTTTACTTGGCCTTCCTGATTACAAAGCACCGATTAGTTACTTCCGTCTTCGTGAAGTAGTTAAAAACGGATGAGGCCCCTTCAGGGATCTCTGCGTTTGTGACGTGTGGTATTCTCGTGTTCCTGGAGAATGATTTGAAACACGCTTTCATTTGTTTTGGACCCAGTGGATAAGAGTGCCACTCACAATTTTTGATCGAAAGAGACTAATATTTGCGTTTGAGAACGATGTCTAACTGGAACTTAGTGTTTTAACCGTAGCCGAACTATCAACTCAATTACGTTCATAATTGTTCGAGCTATGTTCGAAAATGGTTTACTTGCGAGTAAATGTTTTGCAGAGAAATCGAATTAGTGCTCTGAAATTGAGTTACCTTGGGTAGTTCGTGAATTTCTAATTGAAATTTTCCTCTTGGCGCAAGTTTAACGGTCACCAAGGTGGTTGTCAGTTTCTGTGTAACAATTCCAGTATTTTGTCATTGTGTTTGACCTATGTCGAGGCTGAATGTGTATTATGCAACAACGAAAAGAGAACACTATATTAAAAAAAAGTTTATTACAAATTTATTAAAGGTAAATTACAAAAAAAGTCGGTAATTAATTTAACTCGTGTAGCCTGTAGCTGTGAAATTTGTTGGCCGTAAAATTTGCTTTGATACTCCATCAAAAAACGATCATAAAAGAAACCTCATATCCAGGTTTTCAATAATATTGCATTAATAACATCGGTAATTACACATGCTTTATTCTCGCAGCTGCGTCATTCCGCGCTCGGTTACAGCGACGTGTTTGGCATTTGGAAGCGGGCGTGGTGTGGGAGCCCTGGCTCGCGCGTGGGCCGAGCTGCACTGTGAGCGGCGGGCCTGGGGGTGTGGAGATGCGGGTGACGTGTGAAACTTACTGGCTCTCCGCACGTCCGCTCTGAAATTCTTCTGCGATTCCCCCATTCGTTAAGCAATGGTCCATCGGGATAACATGTATATTCGTCGTCAAATATTTACTCGGACGCGGGTTGTGTACATAAACCAGAGAGAAAACTTCAATCGCCACAGTCCGGCCAAAGGTGAGCAGATCGCTGTCAGAAGGATAGACCGGAACTGTCTCGTAAATTTCTGTGGTAGTCGCTCGATATGGGTTGTCGGTTTTCTTAGTATCTATTCCCAGCCTTTAGAACGTAATTTATGGTAATCAGACTTGCAGCGCGCGGACGTTTGTAGACTACGTCGAGTTTCGAACCGCGCAATGCGGGATCTCAAAGAGAACATACGCACGTTCATTTATCAAAGCACTAACAAAAAAAATGAGTTTGACATTTGCGATGCTAATATTGTCATTGTACGAATTCCGCTTTCATATTTGAAATGTTTTCTTCTGATAACACAAATTCGTTTTACGCTTGTAAACACTGGTGGGTTTTGAAGTAAAGACATCTATAAGGAAATGTTGCGATGAAAAATCTATGAACTCACAGCGTGCTTTTTTTAAAAAAATATTCAGTTGGGGTCAGTTTAGATTTCAGCAAACGAGTCAAAAGCTCAGCCATTGGATGTCGGCGGAAAGTAGTTCATATTTCCATCACTAGCGTGTTTCAAATGAACGCCTTAACTTTAGGAGCGGGTGTAAAGATCTAAGCCTGGCTTGTTAAGAGGAAACGGTTCGGAACTTCTCTAAATTGAGTGGCTTTGGGTGGTCATAATCGATTCTCCTCTTGCTACCTTCACGCCGCCGTTTTCGTTCAGTCCACCCAAATTAATTCATTGTTGTCAAAATTGGTTATTATTTGTACAAAATAACACAACAATCAAAGACATGTAGTAGAGGAAAATTTGCGAACTCGGAAGTGGAGGCGGGTTGTATTTAAGACCCGTCTCGCGTTCCACATCTCTCGTCCGTCGGAATCGCTCGTGAGCCGTGACAATGGGCGAGGTGTGGTGCGCCGCGGCGGCGCGCGGTGAGGGCCGAGGGGCGCGACCTGGATGTGGGGCAACAGGTGGAGCGGCTCAGGCATCGCAGCCTGTTGCGCCAAGTCGCCGTCACTCGCGGCCACCGCACCCTGCCCCGCCCCGCCCTACCCCGCCCCACTCGCCGACCCGTTTCCCGCCGCCCAGCGACTAGCCCCGCCCCGCCCCGCCCCGCCACGCTCCGATCGCCGGCTCTCCCTCGCTCGACCCCGCCACCCGGCCTCGCCTCCGCGATCTGCTACCCGTTTGCACCACCCGCTGGCCATCCCCGCTCCCTCAACCGCCTCGTCCCGCCCCGCCCCGCCCCGCCTCGTCCCGCCCCGCCCCGCCCCGCCCCACCCCGACGCTCCGCTACCCGACCCTGCCCCCCCCCCCAACTGCTCAGCCCCGCCACCCACCTTTCCAGCCTGCCTCCCGCCGCCCACCCTGCTCTGCCCATCCCCTTCCCTCCCCGCCCCGCCCCGCCGGAGGACTTCGCCACCCGCTTCCCGGTCCCTTCACCCACCTCTCCGCTTCTCGCTCCCCGCCGCTCTTGTGATCCATGTTTCGCTATCCGTCTCACCTCAGTCTCGCCCACGCCCATTCCTCTGTCCTACGTCCACCCGCCTTCTTCTTACCTTCTGCCCACCTCCTCCCCGCCCTCCCGCGCTTCTCTGCAACCCCGCTGCGCGCCCCGGCACCCGTCACGCGCTCTGCACGTGCGGGCCCGAGGCCTGTGGCGATCGACCCAATTGGGAGCGCCTTCGATTTAAGTGGCGGCCGCCGTGGGAATTCGCCGTGGGCGGCCGGCGTCGCTGCTGCATTTCGCAAGTGGCGCCTCACGTGCGGTGAATTCGTCACCAGTCTCCAACGGGGACGAAAGAGCGCGGTGTTCGCGGTTGGAAGACGACTGGACCCTCTAAAGCGCTGGTCTACTGCGGGAAAGTAGGAAAGTTCCCCAGAACTGGCTGTAGGCATCGGAGCTAGGGTGTCCCGGCAATACTATAAAGATGAGAACGGGCTGAGATGGGTCCAAAACCACCTCTGGTAGCCGAGGAGAGGAGGGTTCCATGCCGGCGTCGTAAAAAGGAAATTTGGAATAGCAACGGGACGGAATGGCCTGGGTACCCCCGGAGAACGTGACGTTTTCGACCCGCCTGAACATTGTTCTTTACCACGATCAAAGTACTGTCATGCTAAAGGCCACAGCCCGCGCGCTATTATTCCTTCTTCTTCCTTGTATCCTCACGTCTTACTTACTTACTTACTTACACACAAACACTACACTACCACAATCGTCGGGATACCGGTCAGAAACGTGGATCTTGTCTCGGCTGGGAAGGTGCAACACTAGTGAGAGATACCTGGTGGAGGAAAATCCCCGCAAACCAACCTGTACATGCATCTACAGGTTGAAACGTGCACTACTCGTAGAAGCTTAGAGCTCTTCCCGGCTGGGGCGGTACCCCATTGCTGGGAGGTAACTGGTTGAAGAAACCCCGCTAGCTGACGGTAGGTCGGCGCCGGATTTCACCATTCAGCGGGCGAAGATACAATTTCTCCTCACGAGGGGGGAAACACGCACTGCGCTGCGCTTTCGAGGCCAAAGACCTTAACAGTTGACACGCCTGGGAGCGAAATCAGTGAATGCGGCCAATGCCGCTGCGGGACAAGGGTGTCGCCGTTGTGCCTCCGCCCACGGTCCACGGTGCTGGCCCGGGGCAGTTCGTTGGCCGCGGGCGAACGCGCCCGCCCGCCCCCAGGCCCCAGCCTCGCGCGCGCCGCCGAGGAGGCGCCCTCGTGAAGGCGCCTCTGTCCGCGTTGCGAACAGTTGCGAAACGAAACGAGACGCACGTGCGTGCGGGGCGGGGCGGCGCGGGGCGACGGACACGTGTTTGTTGTTACGGGGCGGCGGCGAAGACGCCGGAGCGAGCTGCTCGGCCGCTGGACGCCGCCCGCCGCCGCCCGCCGCCGCCCGCCGCCGCCCGCCGCCGCCCGCCGCCGCCGCTGCCACCCCTGCCGCTCCCACCCCTGAGGCGAACACGCGGGATAGCGATCCTGGCGGAAAGCGGAAGGGTTTTTATTTTTGTTGGTCGGGTGGACGGTGATGGTTCGCTTGAGATTGACAAGTGGGACGATTCCCAAGTTGTTGGATCGAGAAGTGGTTTGCAAGGAATTCTCCGTGAAATACTACAACGGAATAACTTTTCAAACATTAGTATTTAGTTGCTTGATTCACAAGATAAATGTAGATAATTATTTACTCTATATTAATTAATTATCATTTTTATTAATTATCGTTTATCATTTACTTTATATTAATAATTCATTGCAGTATAATAGGAAAGAAATCTGCTAATAGGTACACAAACTCTGAGTTCCGGAATTGACAGTTTTCACTGTTTAGAAATATATAAATTATCCGGCGTAAGTTTTTTTAAATATAACATGCATAAAGGGAAAAAATTATCATTATATGCCCGTCCTTTTGAATCATTCTTCTAGGCACATGGTCACTCGATCTCAATTGTATCTCTTTCGTAATTGTTTAAGACCGTCGGGAATTATTTTAAACTGTCGTACATAACGCTTGATACAGGAATTCACGCGAAGTTTTCCTTTGAAGTATATACGAAGAGTACATACTACATACGAAATTTCTTTTGTAAGAAAAATGCTTTATATTTCTAAGGAATCAGACTTTTATCATTAGAGTTGTGTAAATTTTATTAAGTGTAATTAAAACTAACATTTACCTTCGTTCACAACCACGCAAAGGTGTCCCGCATCAAATACAGAAAGTGAACCTTCGACGCCGACGGTGAAGGGAGGAACACGGCATTAAAGTTTACAGCCGGCGTATTATTTCTTCTCGAACTCTCTTAGCGCCGCCTCGCCTTTTTCCCAGAACGTTTGTCGTATTGCCGAGCCGAAACTGTCGCTGCCCTAGCAATAAGCAGTTTTAATGAATCTAGTAAATGGAAACGCTGACGCTGAATCGTATAGATTAATGAGAAAGGAGGAGGGAATCTCAGAATTCTTATCCTCAGTCTGCGATGTAAACAACCGTCGCCGCGGCAAATGCGGGTCCGTGTTAATTAAATTTCACCGGCAGTGCCGGATGAAAAGAATATCGCGATGGGGTGACGATGTGGGGAGGCAGTATGGATGACGGCGTGCTTTATTGCGGTTTTGCTAGTGACGTGCGCTGTTAAAAAAAAGAGAGAGGGAGAGAAAAAAAAAGGTCGCTGATGAACGTCGCGTTTATATTTCGTGAATTGGCACTTCGTTTGCAGCTTTTGACGTGTCTCTCGCCCCTTTGTAAAGTGGGTTTTGAAAAACTGTTTTCGCGAGACGACAGTTTGTTTGGATGCGGTCTCGCCTGGTGCGATGGTGGTGGGCGGAACGTTTTCTTTTGTTTGAGGGACGTTGATGTGATGGAGTTAGGTGGAAAGAGAGAAACAAGATTGTATTTCAATGAATGTTAAAACTGACCATTAGTATATGAAAATTAAAGCTTACTCTTCAGACTGTAACTGGTTTATATCTGTCAGGTAGCAGCATTTCCTTCGTCTACATGTAACTTGTGTAATATATTAATTTTCCGAATGTTCGTGAATTCGATTTGACTTTTATACACTTCATCTTCTTTGCTTCCACTGTTAATATTTAAATGTTACACGGTAATAGTGTAGTTCTCTTTATTCAGTTGTACTTTTCTGTTGTGTTCTGTAGAAAAAAAAATCGCCGTAATAAAGTTGTCTTGACACCTAAAACATTACTTACATTGTCAATGAGATATTCAGCCGTCGAGGATTGTTTTTCACGTTTGCACGTTTGTTGACTTTGCGATTGCAAAACACATGAAGTGCTTTCTCTGCCGGCGGGTGTGTGTGCGTTGCATCGCTGGCCCGTGCGCGTGGTTACTTTCCTCGTCGGCAGATTCAGCCTGGATAGTTGGGCCTTTGCGAATCTGCGTTTGCGCGGCCCGGCCTTTGCGACCTCGTGCCACAGCGGCTGGACGCGGCGCTGCCGCTCTTCACTCGGCGCGCTTTCGGCTGACAAAGCTCCCAGGCGCTGCGAGGGCGAGGCGAGGCGAGTGGAGTGGGACTGGCAGCAGGCCCCGTCGCGGACGCCTGGATGCCTACAGGTCTCGGTTTCTCGCCGCCATTCCAGGCCACACAACCTACGCAAGCGCGCCTTTAACCCGTTCAGCTGTGTTCTAATCTCGTTCAGCCGCGCTCTATATCGTTCAGCCGCGCTCTATATCGTTCAGCCGCGCTCTATATCGTTCAGCCGCGCTCTATATCGTTCAGCCGCGCTCTATATCGTTCTGCCGCGTTCTTTTTCGTTCTGCCGCGCTCTTTTTCGTTCTGCCGCGCTCTATTTCGTTCTGCCGCGCTCTATTTCGTTCAGCCGCACTCTATCTTGTTCAGCCGCGCTCTAACTTGTTCAGCCGCGCTCTATTTCATTCAGCTGTATCTCGTTCAGCCACGCTCTAATACCGTGCATCCGCCCTCTATCCCCTTAACCGCGCTCTGTCCCATTCAACCATTCCCTAATACGCCCGTACCCCCATCTGTTCTCGGACGGCCATCTTTCCGCCTCTCCAATCATGCTCTTCGGGTGCGGTTCATGGCGCATATTCCCCCGCACCCCCCTGCTCTGCTTTCTGCTGCCCCCCACTCCACCCCAACATCACTCCACTTCACTTCACTCCACTCCACTCCACTCCACTCCACTCCACTCTCCACTCCAATCCATTCCACTCCTCCCCACTCCACTCCTCCCCACTCCACTCCTCCCCACTCCACTCCTCCCCACTCCACGCCTCCCCACTCCATGCCTCCCCACTCCACTCCTTCCCCCTCATCCTCACTCAACCCCCCCCCACTCCACTCCAGCTCACCGCGCCCCTCAGCCCCGTCCGTCCGCCGGGCTCGCGTATTTGCTCTGGCGGGCGCCCCCTCGGAGGCCGCGCGGGCGGGCGGGCGGGCGGGCGCCACCGGCGCAAGCACGCGAGGCCAAAGCCAACACTCGAGGCAATCGCGCGGCGGCGGGGGCGGCGGCCCTTTGGGGGCGCAAGGGCAGGTGGGCGGGGCCCTGCCCGGCGCATCTCGCGTGCGCGCTGCGAAGGCGGCGCGGCGGATGGTGCCTTCGCTCGGGCGGCTGTGGGCCCCGGAGCCCTTCGTGAGAGGACGCAGAAAGGGCTTCGGTTAAACGCAATCAAATATTCGGAATGAAAATCTTTTTCCGGTATAGTTAAATGTCTGAACGACAATTCGTGCTCGAACGCTTAAGTTTCGCAAATTGTAATTTAGGTCAGGTTCTCCGTGGTTATTTCATACTCGCTTAAAAACTTGAACATGCTGTGGCGATATTTACTCTTCTCACATGTGTGTGACTGTGTGGGCTTCGCGCGCATACATACGCACATGCATACCTGTGCATACGTACAGGTGTATGTTTTTGGGCGGCTAGATCTGAAGTGGGATCTCTTCTTTGCGCTCTTTGTAGGAACGCCGCCGGAGTGCTAATTCACGTGCGTGAGAAGGAAGGTTTTCGCGCGCTGAAGGCAGGCTGCTGCGAACAAGCCCATCGCGTCATGAACGAGACTTCGGTTTGGGTGTAACTGCAATGGAAGATATCCTCCCATTTTGGAACTTGTAAGAGCAGCCAAAAACTTGTATTTTGCCCAAAGTGCTTGCGACGGTAACTTGTACATTTTGAACAACGCTATTGCTGTATCACCAGCAACTTCTGTGGCACTTTATTGCGAACTGTGACCTTCTCTCAGGTTAAAGTGCTCATTTACGATACGTACGTTCGTCGCGTGTTTGCGATTTTGGGCATTTGACAGTTGTTTGCGAACAGCGCCAAGTTGACTTTGGGACTTTGCACAACGGTTCAACTCAAACAGCGAAAGAACTAAAAACCAACCAAAATGTTTGTTGTGTGGATGCCAGGTCACACCCGAAACTTCCCTAATTCGGAATGTGCTGCCGAAATGATGCCAGGTGTGGATTGTTGGTCTAAACACACACTGACCCATTTCCTTTTGTGTCGGTTTTCTTACCATATCGGCGTGAAAGCGTCGCCAATGAAAATGCAGTGAATGGAAGGGATGCGAAATAATGTCCTTGCGCAACGACAGCTGTCCACGAACCATCGGGCAACAACCGTGTCTTCATGGAAACGGCTTAGGCAAGGGATTTATGTCATCCCCTAGTGGTTAATTTTGGGATTCGACTCCTGAGGTTTCATTGATTCTTCACTCGTCGTACATAACTGACACCATCGCCTGTTCGGTCCCCACTGAATCTTCCAACCAGTGTAACCAGTGAGACCGGGTGCGGGTCATTCGCAGACGACTTTTATCTCTGTGAGGGGGAAAGTAACAGCAATGCAGACCGAGAAGGGCGACTGTTTCTTTGATTGCTCAAACATGATTCAGAACTGACGGCGCCGCCGGTTCGGTCCAGACGGTCGCCGCCATTCAGTGTACCTGTGCAATATTGTGTTAATCGTCCACCGTGGTGACTGGCAAAGAAATGGTCGCGGTATAGAAAAAAACGTATCTAATCTCCGCCGGTTCAGCCCAAGCAAGTGCGAACAAGTGTCGGTCATTAACTGCGATGAGGAACAAGGACAAAACATTCCCGGGTTAGAAGATGTTAAATCATTATAAGTTCGGCCTAAGCGGTCACTTCCAACCAGTGCGATTGTGAACCGTGTGGTTTGGTCGTGAACCGCGGTGAGGGGCAAAGGGTCAACAGTCTCCGATTAGAAGCATCACCGATTAGTCCCAACAGTGAGCTCTAAACCAAACCTGATGTCAGTGGTTCACCGCGCCTACAGGTCAAAGATATCGGTCACAGTTGAAGAAAAAAAGTGATATCACCACTAGTTCGGTTCGAACGTTAGCTTCCAACCAGTGCGAACAAGGGTTGGTCGGGCAGCTGTATAGAATGACCGACATCACTAAACGCGAGCTTCCAACCAGTGCGAGCAAGTGCCGGTCGGTGAGCAGCGTAGAAGAACCGACGAAACCACCAGCTTCCAACGTCTCGTGAGCGTGTTGACCGCGGTGACGGCCGCCATGCAGCGCGAGAACGGCGGCAGCCCGGCCCTGGGCAAGGGCCACCGCTCGCTGCGCGACCTGCGCCGCAAGTCGCTGACGCTGGACAAGAGCCCCCTGGAGCGGCTGCGCGCCACGGAGCGGCGCGGCAGCTTCGCGGCCGGGTCGCTGCCGCCGCCCCCGCACCACCTGCACCACCTGCACCAGCACCCCGCCTCCACGCCCTGCACCGCGCCCTCCACGCCCGAGAAGGCGGAGCGCCGCGGCAGCATCGTGCAAAGGTAAAAGGCCCCCGCGCCCGGCCCCTGCGGCACGCCTCACCAGGATTCGGGCGCTCCACATGCGCTTGGATAATATTTGTTTGTACCCATTGTATATACCGTAAAGGACAATTGGCTTCTACGCCCTTAGGTCACGGGGTCGATCACCCAACCAGGCCCTTGGGTCGGTCACCCAACCAGGAACCCGCGATGTCTCGAATTCGACTCACCTTCGTGACTTCTCGTACTTAACGAATTCGGCTAGCGATGCCGGTTTCGCGGTCACGGCCTTTGAGTAGAACCACCCCATCATTCGCCTGGATGAGCGAAGGAAACCCCGAAAACTTGCCAGGATGGCTGGCACGGGGATTGCACCCGGACCTCCCCACTGCGAAGTAAGCGCACTGGCCACGGGCACACACGGGAAGTAAGCCACTTCGCTCGGTTTGGGTTGTACTTGTGTTTATGTACATAAGTATCTTTCAATGATGTAACTGATGCATACCTGTGATTCCTATATTTACAGTGTAGAGCTAAAATAGATTTCTCGCCGGTTCTTGCGACACGCAGACGTTTAGATACACGAGGTACGCTTGGTTATTGTACCCAAAATTGTATATCTTCCAATTATATAATTACTAATATCGGAAACTGAAGTTTCCTTCAGAGGTTTAAAGCCTCTGGCTTAGTGGAGTCTCTTGTGGTACACCTGAAGACAATGATTCTTATATTCGAAGTAGGCACGGATATTATGGTTACAATTACAAACGTAAGTTTCCTCTAATTTTAATAATTGAAGGATACTTTAGTGTTCGGGTTTGATCGTGGAAACGAATAAATCAATATCGTGGCGTTCTGTGCGGAACACCGTGATCTGCATGTGAAGGCAGTTGGGGGCTTCTTTCACATCCGCGTTCCTCTCTGTCAGAAGTTCGGTTTCTCCGAGAATTTTCATTTAAGGGGACAAGTACAAAAATTCACTAAAATATTCAGCTTTTAACTTATATAGAAATGGTTAGATATATCTAACTTTTCAAGCAGTGATGGCTCCAAACTTTTTCACGCTTATGAGCAGCCGAAAAAAAGAGGTTTCGTGCCCACAAAATTATACCCCAAATTTGATTACATTTCCGAATATTTGTGAAACCGCAAGCCTGCAATGCAGGATACTGTTTCCGGGCGGCAACATCGTTGCTAGGCATTGCCATGTGAGGTGAGGCAGGGCGAGGCCGGTCAAGTGTAGGCAGGGCAGTGCTGTAAATAAATACCCGGCCATCGGCGGACTACTTCAGTTAATTTTTGATAATTTGTTGCTTTTGATCGATCTACATTATACGACTTACGATGGAAATCCAATACACAGGCCTTCACATATATTTCTTTGGTTGCTTGTCGGATTGAGCTCTTCTTTTTTAGATGTTTATTACGTGGCAGATGACACATTCACGAAGTTTCTCTTGATATCTTCTTATTGAAACGCATCTTATCCTTGAATCTGCAAATGGCACTGTGTAGTTTTCATTCACTCGCTGGCCACATTAGATTAAGAACAACGAAATATGAGAGTGTCGCGACTGGAGTCGAATTGCTGAATGAACAGCTGTATGCAGCATACATTAGGGGCTCACCTAAGGTTGCAATAACAATGAGGAACACCAGGTAGTATTGAGGAACACCGGTCGTCGTCCTTCTTAGCTGCAAAGTCTACCATATGGCAATGACGAAGACCCAGCGTCACATTTCGAAAGCTGACAGCACAACCAGCCTTGCGGATTGCAGGTCTTAGAAATTAATAATTAATCACGGCTTGATAGCTAAAGCTTTGGCGTAGCCTGTGGCCTTGTCTGTCTTGTAAGATGACAAGGCGTCCATAAAAAGGCTTGAATAAACTTGGAGATCGTTCGTGATAATTGTGCAATTCGATATTTGTCTAGGGAATGCCATTTACATTTTTTCACGTTCTTTTAAAAAAATGAAATATATAAAAGCATATCATTGACTTTGAAAATGAATTTGTATAGTCGTAAAAAGAATGTGTTTTTTAGATCCAATTGAGAATTTTTATTTTAAATTATACAGGATCCCAAATAATGCTATGTGGGATGAATTGAGTATGTTAGTGAAAAAAACTGATAGTGTCCATTTTGCTACATGTAGTGAAGCTATCCTCTAAACATACGGTACTCTTTTTTAGTAGTGAAGAAATACTATCATCGGAATGCATACCAGGAAAAAAGGCAAGCATTAGTAATTTGTTTTCGTTAGTAATGCATAAATACGTCAAGTTATCCTTATGGTTGGAGCCTTCCTTATTAAGTAACTTGTTTTAGTGACGAGACGTGTTTTGTCAAATTTATTGACAAAGCAATAACACTGGTATACTCAAATGACATGAATCCCAGCGATAAACGGAGAACGTATTTGTTAAATTTCGCTGAAAGGCGAGCGGGCGGGCGGGCGTTCGTTGCCGTAATGTGCTTCTAGAAAGTGAATTGCGTCGCTAATGCGCCCGTTTAGTGCCTGGCCGGAGTCCGGAGGAGCTCTTCGCGTGGGAAAGTGCCGCTGCTCATTGACCGCATTGCAAGCAGCCTGTGTTGCATACCGCGCTCTCCTGCTTGCTTTCTTGTCCATTGCACTCTCCATCTGCCGTTCTAACTAGGGATGCGACATCGCCAAGGAGATATCGATGTTGCTAAACAACGATTCGAAAAATTAAAAAAAAACACCAAACCATTGATGTTGTTAAACATCGATGCTTTTAAAACTGGATGAGTGACAGTTGGTGTTTACGTTGTGGAAGGGGGGAGTTAATATAAAAATGGTCTCGTTTATTAATTTTTAATTGAGATTTAACCGACAAAAGAAAGTCAAAAAATCATCAGGATAATTAACAAATCGTGGATTATCTGATTCGATCATTATAAAATTATACACGAATTTCGATTATATACGGTAATTGGCCGAATTTGATACCTAGAAATATTCACTCCCGTTTTTAAACTATTTGCATCGGCAAATAAGTTGTACGTGTGACTCTTATCCATTAGTATCCCAGATGAAGTGAGTCAGTACCGCGAAGACATGGAGAATGGTTATTTGAATATTCTGCTAACAAAATAATTAAATTCCCTGCACAGCTCAAAAAAAACGCTCCATAGTGAAACTCCAAGCATCGATTTTCTATTTGTGTGCGGTGCACCTGTAGTTCGTTCCCCGCCGCCAGAGCGGTGTGTTCCACAAAGTGACCGGTGTTTGTGGGGGGCCTTGGCATGCCATTGCCTCGCCGAGCAGCGTCGTAGCTTCTCTGCCGCCGCTGAGGCACCTGCTCCTCCGCTGAGCCGCGCGCATCGCCTACTAATTGCCGCTAATTTGCGTGAGAGGCCGCCGCCGCCGCCCCACATGCGGTCCGGCCTCGAGCCCCGCTTTCGACACTGGCTACATAGCTGGGTGGAACTCAGCCGCTGGGTAGAGGCGAATGGTTCAAGTGATCGGCTGGTCGTCTCCATGGATTCTCCGATTACCACCAGCATCAACACCAGCGAATACCCGAACAATGTCTTAACATTCGGACCACGGTCTGCGCGCGGTTTATTTCTTTTCCTTGATGTTTCCACTCCATACTTACTCACATGCACTACACTACCACACATGCCGAGAGACCGGCCGGGAGCTCAGAGCTTGCCCCGGCTGAGGCAATGCCCAGCTGGTGGGAGATACCTGGTTGAGGAAAACACCGCTTGCCGACGTGCAGGTTGGCGCCGGGGCTCGCCATCCAACGGGGGAAGATCACCGCCACGTCCCGAGAAAAACTTGCACCGCTCCGCGACTCAATGCGCTCGCTTCAAAAGGCGGCGTCCGGCCTTGGGGAAGTCCTCGGCTCGAGATGAGAAAGCGCCACCCAAGTAGAGGAATTGTGGGGTTTGGTCATTGAAGCAGTCAAGCAAATAATGGGGTCGAGGGCTGTGATGTGAGAGGTTGAGTACGCCAAAACTGTTCTAAGGGCCAACCCAAAACGCGGTGAATCTATAGGACATTTGAAAGTGGAATCCCACAAAAATGAAGTGTATCTCTCTGCTGTCGTAAACATGAAGTCTCAGAAACACATATTTTGGCCCTTGTCTCTTTAAATAATTTAATGCCTTAATTCGGTGTAACTTTCAATGTTTTTGCTTGTGTGAGATCGTGCTCAATTATGTATTAATCAAGAAATTGGTTGAAAGGAAGGAATTCGTAGTTGTTTGTCTGTGCTTTTCTCAACTGGATATCTTACACCGAGATTCATACTCAGCGCCCTTCTTTGTGTACGGAAACGTTATCTTCTGGGCTTAATGTATCGACCATGTCAGTTGTACATATAAAATAGGATATGTATTGCCAACTTTAATTAGTGAACATTGTTTAAATAATGTGAGAACATCCATTTTTGACGAAATCCTCTTCCCTCCCCTCCTCGTTTGTTTTCATCACTAGCTCACGGAGCTTCCCTTTCCCCAAAAAAGCAAACGCGGGTTTTTGAATGAGAAGCGCAGGGGCTCCTGCGCCGTGCGTGTAGGCGCTCTCCTTGAATCGGCCGCAAACAGACGAGGACGCGGATGTGACCGCCGCCGCCCTTAATGAGCCTGCCCACTGCGCCCGGTCCCTCCTACAGCCCCCACCCCTACCCCGGCGCCAGGTCTCTTCCGCGCTCTTGCTTTTCTAGCACTGAGGAGACCGTCGCCCGGCAGTCACTAGCGGGTTAATCAGATGGCCTCACAGGCACGTTCGGGAAGTCTTAGTAGATCGCGAAGAATGACATGCAGGATAGGGATCAGCCACGCCCAGCTCTGGTGATAGGATGAGGAAGGAAATGCTGCACGCCGCCCGTGGCATGTTGTTTGGGGTTCTGCTTTTAACATTGGAATTGAACGGAGGATACCTCGGAAAGGAACTATCAGAACAGCTGACCACTGGAAATCTCTAAAGTTTGGCTTCGACCCAGCTATCTAGTCTCCGCTCCAGCCGGGCGTTTCTACAATCCCGGCTACGAATGCATCAGTTGCGCAGTCGGTAATTAATCCAATTTCTTGATATCCATCTCGTGTTTATACGAGTATATTCGTATTTAAACCCCCCCTTATTTTATAAGTGTTAAATATCCGAATCGTGAGATTTTTTAAAATATAAAGTAGGTTCTTTCTATATTGCATGCAACCACTCCGCAAAATTCATCATCTGTGTGAAGTAGGAGTTTGTTACGGAGGTTTCCTGAAGAATTACAACGATAATCGATGCAACATAACGGAGCCTAGCGAACCACAAAATGGTGATGCAGCATGGGTACAGTCGATTCCTTTTTCTGCCTAATAGACGACTGTAATAAATAAATATGGAAGCCACACGGTTTCCTTCATATGACTTGGAGAGATGGGCACACCCTCCCTCGTCTGGAGGATCGCCGCGCGGTGTTGCGGGCGTGGGCGGGACGCGGGCGAGGGCGGGGTCGTCTCAATATTTGGGCGCGCGTCCGGCGTGCGCGCCGCCGATGGACGCCTGAAGGATATACGGCCGCTCGCCCACGCTGAGACGCCCCAGGCCCAGGCGCAGGCGGAGGCGCGGGCGTGCCTTCCGCTCCGCCGGCCCGCAGCCTTGTGGAACGCCGCCTTTTGTTGCGCGCCAGCCTCAAGGACGCCCTGCGCTCCTCGTTTAAAGGAATACAGTAATGCATTATTACTAGGTTTTATACACCGGATAAAAAGATCCGTTGGAGTATTCTCGCCATGCCACACCCCGATCTGGTCCGATCGGGTCAGTGTCTTCCCATTCCGCCACGCCTCCGTCTCCGCCCAGTCCTCAGCTTCAACGTCACCGCCCCAACGCCCTCGCCGCTGCCGCCGCCGCCGGCCAGCCGTCGAAGGAGGGCGGACGCTGTCCAGGCCCTCCTGTCCGCGCGCTCCCAGAATTTACGCGCGGGGGTTTTCGCGCGAAAGCGACCGCTGCGCGGGAGGAAAGGACGGACGATGGATGAGGAAATTTGTCCTCTGGCGATAGTCGCTGCCCGTGTGCGAGCTGGAGAGCGTGGAAGGAAAATGGAAATATAAGGCTTGATTTGCTGTGTTTAAGTCAATAAATAGTCTTTTTTTCTGTTTTCGTTTTCCGAATTATGTCCTTTTCCACAAATATAAAAGTAGATTACATTACAACATTGAAAACTTGATAGGACCTCGTTTTCCGAAAGTTGGGGTTGCAAAAGTAGGTACATATCGAAAATAGTTAAAAAACAGAAAGATTGTAATGTACTTAACAAGATACGAATATCACAAAGAAGAGAAAGACCTTTTTGTGTAATATTTCAATAATAACTTAAATTTGTTTTACGCGTATGTCGTTCTCAACGATTTTTTACAAAAAACTGAGGAAAAAGTTTCCATAAAGAATGCCATTTTCTCCCTGAAAAATATAAGAAGCAGGTCTGTATTCGGCACTTCACGACTCAATTGTGATTCGTAAGGGATAGATATTATTTTATCCGCCGTTTAAACATTTCTGAAAACCTTATCTACGTTTTAAAGAATGTAATTAACCATAAAGTATTTTTAGTTATGGAATTTGAGTATTTTATTGCGCATAGAGATCGTACCAACATTAATTATTCAAGAAGAAGAATTCTGTAACATTGTACGTTGCCCTAGTAAATATGGTGTGCCAACTTACCCATTAGCTTTTAAAAAAGGTTCTTGAAAGAATATGATGTCGTTTCTGAATATTAGGGTGTAAGGAGGTAGGAATAATGAACATTTATTAAAAATCTCATTTGCTTTTACTCAACGATGTAGCGCTAGTAAATTAGTCTCTCGTCTCCTACATGCTCAAAGTAATTTGACTGGCCGATCACCGTTCATGAAAGATAGGCAATTTGCAATTTATAATAATATAGAAGCGAGTCTGCTTCGTCAAATGTTGTCATCGAAAAATTATTATTATTATTATTATTATTATTATTATTATTATTATTATTATTATTATTAATGCCTATAAGAGTGGATGGATAGCTGAGTGGTGCAGGCTGGTGGTTGTAAGCTCGGTTGAAGAGCGATCTCTTGATAGAGCAGCCGACGGTAAACAGCCCCAGATCCGGAACTATTCTCGGACAGCGTAAGGGGTTCACAGCAAAATAATGTGTAGGCTCACATTGTACTGGTTGCTGTGGTTTTAGGCCTCAAACTCGCTGGTCCGAAGTGCCTAATGGAATGTATACGTCATTGTAAAACGAAGTTGTGATGGCAGGGATAATTGTATATCATCTCTACATGAAAGAATTGACTTTATTTCTCACTCCCTCAGCGCGCGCGCGCGCTTTTCTTTCCTAGTTGACATTACAAAGATGGGCATCGTCTTTAGTCATACCCGATTTGAAAGTTCTAGCAACGGCTGCGTTAAAGGGTTCATCATGAAAATAAATACTCCCCGGAAGAATTTACTTGTTTACGAAGTTACTGCTAACGACTCTGGGAGATGAATATGTAGTGTATGACCAACTGAAATGCTCCGTTTTTTCCCCTTGCAAAATCGTAAGTCATGCCCATCATTAGGCTTCTCGTTAGCATTAATTTGTAAAATATGTTTTACTTACCGAAGTGGTTGATTTTAGAATGTAATGTCAATATTTGTAATCATTATCTTCCATTCTTAACAACGTGCTATTCGGTGTACGTAATATTAGACAATGTCCGTAGAATGCAAATAAAATACCCGTTTCAAATACTTGAGAAGTATCTCAATCTTTTACAACTAAATCAACGTTCGCGCGAGAAAAAAAACAAAGATTTCGACTTTGTGGCAAGACCTCAAATCACTATAGGCTTTTTCCATCGTAGCTATAATAGAATTCGTGAAGAATGTGTGAAAACAATATTGTGATGATAGGAGGGAAGGAAACAATAACAGACGGATTTAAGTTTGTGTCAAATCCTTCTATCATCTAGTAAGTCACAGCCATCGTTTATTGAAACGCCCGATGTATTTTCACGTGTTTCTTTTGCGCGTCTATTTCTGGTTCCGCCACACACGGCGCCACTGCCACCGCCACCGCCGTCGTCGCCTGCAGCATACTACCCGCCGCACACCGCCCGACCACGCCACTGCGCGTCGCCGCCACACCACACGCGCACTCGCGCGCACGCACACACACACTCACACACACACACACACACACACACTCACACACACACACTCACACACACACTCACACACACACTCACACTCACACTCACTCACACCCACTCACACACACTCACACCCACTCTCACACACACTCACTCTGTCACTCACACTTACTCACTCTCACACTCACACACACACACACACACTTCCGCCCCCTCCACCTGTCACGCTTATTTTTATTTTTTTATTTTATTTTTTTTAATTAAACATCTGACCGCCCTAGGGCATTTCTGCCGATTTTAATATAACGAAATACTTGCACATCGAATTAATACCGGTAATAATAATAGGTGGCTCAGGCCATCAACTGTTGTGCCTCTGACCGGGAGGTCCTAGAGTTCCACTCCACGGTGGCAGGATTTTCGACTCTAGCTGTGTAGGCCAAATTCAGCCGCTGACTGGAGAAGATTTCTAGCGGCCGGGTGCTCTCATCGGTAGATTTTCGTGGTTTCTCCGGTCAACGCCAAGAGAATGCCGTAGTAGTACCCTAACAAACGGGCCAAGAACTGCGCGCTATCTTTCCTTCCTATTCCTTGTCCTATCTTCATTCTTTACGTATACCCACTTACTCATACAAGCACGGTACTAGCACACATACCGGGACCTTAGAGCTTGTGCGCCCTAGGGCCGTGCCCCGCGGGTGGAAGACACGTTGGGGAAAACTCAGCTAGCAGAAGTATAGGTTGTTGCTAGATCTCACCTCCTAGCGGCGGAAGAGGGGGAAAAACGTGCATTACACTTACGGGACTAATGACCTTAGCGGTTGACGCGCCAGGAATAACTTACTAATCAATCCACTTAATCTATAAGTATGCTTGGAACCAGCGCACACATCGGGTGCCTTTCACTTTTCGGGAGATGACGCCGAGTCCTAGAGCCGTTCTACCCTGAGTAAGATACGTACAGCAAGAAGGTCGAAACGTTGGCATCACTGCCTTGGACGCGGCGTCACCCGAACGCTCAGACGACCTCTGACCTACCACTTCAGCTCCCACATCGAAGTGTTTGACAGGTCCAATTGTTCGTAATATAGAGCCACGACTGCGAAATAAGGAGTGTTCGTGATCCAGAGAATTTACACAAGTTTAAATTACAATAAAGCTAATTTCTGGGGAGGGGGGGAATGCACAGATTGAAGTTAAGCTCTGTGTTATATATAAAAATTTGAACGAGGAAAATATTTGCCGGCATGTTTGGACATTCCGCCGTGCCAAAGAACACCCGCCTCCCACTGTGACACCCCGGGTAGTCTCTCGCCGCTTTATAATAGCGAAAGTGTGGGAATTTCAGCTAACCTAGTAACCCCCTTCCTTCTTCTGCCACCAGCGGCACCCCGACCGTCTCCGCCACTGCCCGCAACTCCTCTCTACGCCCCTGACTTCCTCTCCACCTCTCCCCTCCCACACGTTCGAACCCACGCCCGCCGTCGGTATAGAGCGATTATTATAAGGAGGGACGCACTGACAGCTACAGCTGGTAACATAACTCTAGGTTATGTCTACAATGCCTTCGTTTGCTGTTGGCTCACTTGTAAATGCTTTCGACACAACTTCTTGCAGTCACATGTTCAGCATGAATTTGTTTTATTGTAAACCCTCATTAACTCGAATTTCAATGAACTGATATAATCGGTGTTCTTGTTATAGCAATTCGTATTATCCTATATATACTTATTACTACGTTTCTTTGGCGGGTCCCAAATTTTCTTCACTATACGACGAATTTCGTGCTAACTAGGGTTTACTCTATTTTCGGACCTGTGAGACTGCTCCCTTCTTTGGCCAACTTCTCCATACCGTCCGCCCAGCAGTTCCGTCTTCCATCACCACCACCCCCTCCAACAGCATCCCCAGCCCCAGCCGCCGCTCCCGGCAACCGCCGGCAAACAGCGGGCGCGTTGTGCTCCCCGCGGCCGATAATTGAGGCAGGCTGCGTCGCCCTCCGTGGCTTCGCGGATCAGAAGCACCCGGCCCGGCCCGGCCCGGCCCGCGCCCCGTGACGTCACGCGCGCTGACGTCAGCGCGACGTCACCGGCGCGTGAGAGAGTCGGCGGCCGCCGCCGCCGCGGGGCGACACGGCGCGGAGCGAGCGAGCTAGTCCCGCCGCGGACGCCCGCTAAATATAGAGGGCGCGCGCGGCGCGGAGGCTGGGCGGCTGCTGCTGGAGCCCACGCCTTTGCTGCTGCTGCTGCCACCTGGCGTCGACACGCGGAACTACGTTCAGAGCTCGGAGATTAGATTGGGGTTGATTGTTTTGGGCGAGTATGTGAAAATTATTCGGAGGTGAAGATTCAGACGTTGTGGTGACACCTACAACTCGCGAAAGAAACATTTGACCGAAATAAGTTGGAAAATACATTTGATGGAGTTTGGGCAGTGTTGTGGCACTGCATAATAAAGTAAATGGAAAAATGTCGTTGTTTTTAATATAAATATAATACACAGTATGTTTCACTGTAGAGCTTAAATACTTATGTCCATTTCTCTAATGTGGGAAACCGCTACTCGGCCTGTAATTTCCTAGGCAGCAGCAGAGGGTGCTTGTCATACGGGACGGATGTGTCTCTAGATGGCAGTAACACCACGCTACATGCTGCGGCCGGACCTCTCTGTACAACTGTAATATATCGCCGCCTCAGGATATTGCCACTCATTCCACCCTGAAGATGGCTGGGAAACATTTCAGCGATCTTGGTGTCTTCCCGATAATTTATACAATATTATCGAGGAGACACCACACGAGTAGGTTGATACTTATTTCGAGGATTATCTGACGAAATCCAGCAATGTAGTGCGAGTAACTGTTTCGGAAGCGAGCTTCCACTGGTGGCGTAGGTATTTGGCGCGTCCACTGTCAGCGCTCACCCGCGGTTATTTGCCCTTTGCCCGCCGCCGACGCGATCGCAGAGAGTCGGCGGCTGCTGCGATGCGATCCCGGATAATGAGGTGCACTTGTAAGCGCCTTAAGCCCGCGGCCACCAGTTGGCATTCGGCTTAATAATCCCGCGCCGCCCCCGGCCGCGCCGACTACGTCACCCGCGTGTACCCCGCAGCCCTCCCCGTCACCGTCGCCTTCCCCGGCCCGCCCTCACCGCCCGCCCCGCTCCGCCGCTCTCCCCGTCCTTCTCGCCCCCTTCCCGCCGCCCCTCCCTGCCCCCTTGCCCTACTCGCCTCTCCCCTCCGCCCATCACTGCCCTCCTCGCCCCTCTCCTTCGCCCCTTCACGCCCTCTCCGCCCCACCCCTCGCCACTCTCCTCGCCCCTCCACTCAGCCCATCCCCGCCGGCCACACCGCCCCGCCCCAGCGTCTTCACAGCCCCGCCCCGCTCCCCCGCCCTCACCCCGGCGCTCCGCGTCCTTCACCACCCGCCCCGCTACCTTCACGACCGCGCCCTGCCCCGCCGCCCTTACCGCCTCCGTCGCCCTCCCCGCCTCCGTCGCCCTTCCCGCCTCCGTCGCCCTCCCCGCCTCCGTCGCCCTCCCCGCCTCCGTCGCCCTCCCCGCCTCCGTCGCCCTCCCCGCCTCCGTCGCCCTCCCCGCCTCCGTCGCCCTCCCCGCCTCCGTCGCCCTCCCCGCCTCCGTCGCCCTCCCCGCCTCCGTCGCCCTCCCCGCCTCCGTCGCCCTCCCCGCCTCCGTCGCCCTCCCCGCCTCCGTCGCCCTCCCCGCCTCCGTCGCCCTCCCCGCCTCCGTCGCCCTCCCCGCCTCCGTCGCCCTCCCCGCCTCCGTCGCCCTCCCCGCCTCCGTCGCCCTCCCCCCTCCGTCGCGCTCTCCGCCTCCGCCTCCGTCGTTCTCATTGTCCCCACAGACACCATGCTCAACAGCCATCGTTACGTCGACTGCCTCGCCGCTCCCAACGTCCTGCCATCCCCTCTGCCATCGACATCCAAATCGCCCCGGCCACCCCGCCTCCACCTCCACCTCCACCTCCGCTTCTGCCTGCCTCCGGTCGATTCCTCTGCGAACGGGCCGCTGCGCCGCATGCCCCTTGGGAGGGATAACTGTCAGAGATGACGGGCTGTTTATTCTAGGCTCCAGATCTCGGACAAGAGTGGGTGTGCAGAAGAATTCAAGAACCGCGATAATTTAGGACACTTCTATTTGAGAATTAGTTTGATATACACGTGTACATGCGAAGGGGTTATATAATTGAGAAGACGGATGCGAATAATCTTAGAGATATATTACACCTATGGATATAAGGAAGTTCAAGTACAATCGAAAACAATATAAATGTCATCATTCCGAAAATATGAAGAGTTTTTGCTGATTTAATAGACACTACTTTGAAACACTTTTTGTGAGAGAGCTTCCTTAAGAGTACTATTCGCTTCATCGATTAAGTGAGCTCATAAACACTCGTGTACAAACAGTACTAATCTGATTTATTCTTTACTCAATACCAACCTGAGTGGTTAAAATGTTCTAAAATATGAAGTCGCTGGATGGGCCTAGTGTCGAGGGCGTGACGGAGTCGTCAATCGATCTCGTTATACGTCGCTCGCCGTCTCAGTTGAACCTCGCGTTCCCGAGTCTTCGTGGCTGAAATCCCGACGGTCGCCGCTCGTTTGTTTACAGCGCTCGCTCCGATTCGCCGCGCCGGCCGCCTCACGACCTCGCCATTCGCTGGCGCGGCGCCGGGCAGCGCGCGGCTCGCTTGTTTTTTTTTCCGCGATCTCGTTCGCAACCGCTCGTCGGTCGTAAAACGCGGAACATGACAGGGCTGGCCCATCGATTGTTGACGCACCTCTGCTCGCTGCGAAGAGAAAAGAAGAAAAGAGATGGAAAATTACACTTGTGATGGGTCTATTGTTGTTTTATTATTACTTTTGCATAGTTTTGGCCTTGGTGATAGTAAATTAGTTTAAAAGTAATGCAACTCTCTCTCTTTCTCTCTCTCGAAAGTGTGAAAATACTTTCCTGTGCTATTTTGTATATTTGTGGTAAATAATTTTGTAAAATAAGTGGTGGTTTTTTTTTTTTTTAAGGTCCTTCATTCCGAATTTCAATTTAGCTGCCTCGTAAGACTTAAGCTCTGAGAAAACTGCAAAACAATATTTAGTTTTCGCTTACAACTTCACAAGTATAAGAGAATGATGTTTCATTTCGATTGTGTATCTTATGTAATATTTGTCGAACGAACAACGCTAGATCACAGGCATGAAATTTGGCAAAAACTACGCACTCTGCCAAAAAACATTAATTGGCAGATTTTTGCTTATTACTAGAAAAAGAAAATGCAAGAAGTTTCCAAACAACAAAATATTTCTTAGGATTTTTTCGTCAGACGGACGATGAAGGGTGTTGAAATTGAGTTCACATTGGAAGAACTCTCGCTCATTCCTCTTGTTGATCTTCATTTTCGTAAACTGTTATAAATAACAGTTCATTTCCATATTATGCAATGAAATTAATTACCTTTATTTTGCACCCATTGATGGTACTTAAGGACTTGCACTCACTTGAATAATCAGGATCTTCCAGCACCGGCATAGCCGCTTCTTCACACGCCACACGACTCGCTCACTGTGTGTGATGGGATTGCGTATACACAATTACGTATCCGGACAGCATGGTTTAGAACGGGGGGCGAATCCAGTTGAGAGAGCGGCCTCCAATTTCACCCTCCGCTCCACACACCCACATAAGTATGTTTCTAATTTGTAGTTGCGAAGGGAGCATCTCGAATAGCGCAATTTGAAGTTCAGATTGCGCCGTGGCATTGAGTGGAATTACGTCAATGGAATGTTTCTCTTGGCTTTTTCCAGCGACCCCCTGCTCCTCCCTTGCTTTCGCAACATCTATTACGGACCTTCCCGTTTCAGAGCGAGCCCAACGTAACGTTCAAATCACAGCGAAGTAGAGAAGCGATATCACTTATTTTTAATGCAGAACTGGTTGTATTTTTGGTGGTTTAGTGCCGTAAGGCTGCCTTACGAAACATCCGTATGCAAGACTTCAAGGAGGAAACGGAAGTCTTTTCACTACAGTATATGAAACAACGGTTAGATTTTCTTATTCGAACAACTGAAACACACGTTTAGAGGAAAAGAAAAACCGAATAGTTGTATAATATAACTTCATTTTGATTTGATGAAAAGTGAAACTCGTAGGTTGTTCTGTTATTCAGGGTGGTGAAAATCATCACTGAACCCTGAGTCACTGACAGAAAGTGGTACCCTGAAGTTCGTATGTACTACCAAAGGTACTTTGCATAGAATTGGATTCTCCATTTGTTTATTGAAATGTTAATGTGGAATATTTTGTTTGCTCGTAGTTTTCCGTTGCTTACGTCGTCCACTGTTTTCGTGTAGAATCACATGAGAACATATTTTTACATAATCCTTTCGGAGAGGGCGACAGGGGAAACATTTTTTTCGTGGGATGTCATCTTCAGCTGTTACGGTCTCCGAGATTTTATTCGCAGTTTCTCCGAAGGCCCCGGAGGAGGCCATGGAAGGGGGCGGGGCGCTCGCTGCAAGCGACAGGTGAGGTGGCGGCGGAGCCTCCCCGCTGAACGCGCTAATTACCCCGAGGGCCCCGTCGCGCATTGGCCTCCCCCACTCCATACCTCACCACACCCCGCTGTCCCCGCTTCCCGCCACTGACCCTGCTTCTGCTCTCGCTTCCTTCCTCGTCCCCGCCACGCTCTCCCCGCCCTCTGCCCTCTCTCTCCCCGCCCTCTGCCCTCTCTCTCCCCGCCCTCTGCCCTCTCTCTCCCCGCCCTCTGCCCTCTCTCTCCCCGCCCTCTGCCCTCTCTCTCCCCGCCCTCTGCCCTCTCTCTCCCCGCCCTCTGCCCTCTCTCTCCCCGCCCTCTGCCCTCTCTCTCCCCGCCCTCTGCCCTCTCTCTCCCCGCCCTCTGCCCTCTCTCTCCCCGCCCTCTGCCCTCTCTCTCCCCGCCCTCTGCCCACTCTCTCCCCGCCCTCTGCCCTCTCTCTCCCCGCCCTCTGCCCTCTCTCCCCGCCCTCTGCCCTCTCTCTCCCCGCCCTCTGCCCTCTCTCTCCCCGCCCTCTGCCCGCTCTCTCCCCGCCCTCTGCCCGCTCTCTCCCCGCCCTCTGCCCTCTCTCTCCCCGCCCTCTGCCCTCTCTCCCCGCCCTCTGCCCTCTCTCTCCCCGCCCTCTGCCCTCTCTCTCCCCGCCCTCTGCCCTCTCTCTCCCCGCCCTCTGCCCGCTCTCTCCCCGCCCTCTGCCCGCTCTCTCCCCGCCCTCTGCCCGCTCTCTCCCCGCCCTCTGCCCTCTCTCTCCCCGCCCTCTGCCCGCTCTCTCCCCGCTCTCTGCCCTCTCTCTCTCCGCCCTCTGCCCTCTCCCTCCCCGCCCTCTGCCCTCTCTCTCCCCGCCCTCTGCCCGCTCTCTCCCCGCCCTCTGCCTTCTCTCTCCCCGCCCTCTGCCCTCTCTCTCCCCGCCCTCTGCCCTCTCTCTCCCCGCCCTCTGCCCTCTCTCTCCCCGCCCTCTGCCCGCTCTCTCCCCGCCCTCTGCCCTCTCTCTCCCCGCCCTCTGCCCGCTCTCTCCCCGCCCTCTGCCCGCTCTCTCCCCGCCCTCTGCCCTCTCTCTCCCCGCCCTCTGCCCTCTCTCTCCCCGCCCTCTGCCCTCTCTCTCCCCGCCCTCTGCCCTCTCTCTCCCCGCCCTCTGCCCGCTCTCTCCCCGCCCTCTGCCCGCTCTCTCCCCGCCCTCTGCCCTCTCTCTCCCCGCCCTCTGCCCGCTCTCTCCCCGCCCTCTGCCCGCTCTCTCCCCGCCCTCTGCCCTCTCTCTCCCCGTCACATGTCAATAACTTTCACATGTCAATAATTTGAACATTCAGACCGTAGTTGCCAAGAGTGAAACGTAAGTTACCAATTTTTTTGTTGATAATTGTGGTGAACTATTTTTGTATTATACAGTATAATAATAAATATTTGCAAGTTGTTCTGCAATTTTTTACCTTCGTTTTGTCAGGTAAACCTCAGTGCTAAATTAATAAACATAGTTACCGTAACATGAAATCCCTTCCTACTCTCGCATTGTCGATTTTGCATCACTACTCCTGAAGCATTGTATAATACCGGATGCCAGTTTGAGAATTTAGTGATCCCATAAAAGCGGGCGAGTGGTGGTTGAAAGCGTGTGCACGTTAAGGCGGCTCCACACATGCGGCATGCATTCGGCGAAGTAGTGTGGTCGGGTTGCTTGCGATTTGTCGAGAGCCGATCATTCGGTCTCCCTACCCCCCGCGTGTCGGTCTTCAGGACACATCAAAGGGAGCGAACATTCGCCGAACACATCAGCTGTTCGGGATTGGGCGAGCAGTAGCTCGAATGCCGAATGTGTGGAGCCGCCTTTGTGTCGAGCGAGTCTGCGCCGACGGCCTCGTAGAGCAGGGCGGGCCGGGCCGGGGCGGGGCCGGGCGCGCGCGCAACTTTGTCGTCGTCGCGTCGCTCGAGGCAAACTTTGTCGGCACTCCGCTGCGCTGCGAATAATTGAGGCGCCTTTCGGGGGCGTGGGCGGGTAATTTTTTTTATAATCGCTCGCTCTTCCGCCCTGACGCGCCGCCTCTCGCCAAATGGGCCCAGTGACTCGATTAGGAGCCGGAATCTCGTGCGTTGCCGACGCTTCCTCGGGCCGGCCTCCCTCGCTGACGAGCGGACAGCCATTGGCAAGGTGAACGGGCGGGCGGGACGAACAGGGCTAGTGGGCTTTCGATTTATTGATTATTTCGTGTTTCCTGGGGGGGGGAGAGCGTCAACTGGTGTGTTCATTAGTCCCCCAAATGTAGTGCGTGTTTCTTTTATGTGAGGCAGCTGATATCTTGTCTTGCTGGATAATAAGATCCGGCACTTACATGTTGACTTGTGGGTTTTTCTCCTGCCAGGTATCGCCCACCAGCTGGTAACCACACCAGCCGGGACAAGCTCCCGGCTGTCTCTGGACGTGTTTTGTAGCGTAATGCGTGTAAGTGTGTATACGTAACGATTGAGGACAGGACAAGGAAGAAGCTGGAAAGATCGCGCGGTCCATGCCCCGTTTATTAGGTACTGCCCCGGCATTCGCCTGGTGGGCGAATAGCTCAAACCACGGAAAACTATAGATCAGAGCAGCTGGTCGCTAGAATTCCCCGGTCAGCAGCGGAACTAGACATGGCTTTGCAGCTAGTGTGGAAAGTGCTACCACCCGGTCGGGACTCGAACCGTAGGGCCTCCCGGTCAGAGACACTGCAGTGGCGAGTAGGCTTGCAAGTGGGCGGGGCGAACAATGTGATGCGTGCCCGCTGTGCTGCTTGCTTGAAGCCCACTTCTCCAGGTCATCCGGCGGTGCTCTTTGTCGCGGCATGCAACATCATCATCCGTCATCCGGCGGTGCTCTCTGCATGCAACATCGTTGCGCAGAACCGAACACGATGACGTAGCTCTTAAAACAGAGTTATGTATTCTATGTCATAACTTTCAAAATGACACTTCTATTGTACTTTGGGAGGGTACCTCCCTCTATAGAACGGCCTGTTCAAAATTAAGGTTCCAGTCTGAAGTTATTTTTTTTTTCGAAAATAATGTTATAAAAAGTGCGTAATTTTTTCATTGCTACTTTGTATAAATCCGAAACGAAGTCCTTATAATTATAAAAGCGTAATTCTTAAAAATCTATAACGCAAATACTTTTTCAAAAATCTCAGGATCTGAATATGCATGCCGTTAGTGAAAAAATAATGGTGTTTGTGCGAAACATTTACTATTATTTTTTTCTTTGCCAATGCTTAATTCCTGAATTCGTTTCGAAGCCTTCTTTTAAAAGTTTACGACAGTTCTCGCCCGTTTTATTATAGCACTGACTCATGTGTTTTCCCAGCATTATTTTGATCAGAATATGCTCGAAATCTGCCGTGCAAATTACAGTGCACATTTGTTTACAAGACGAGTGTATGCTTGCCACTTTTCAAAACGCTTCAGACCTCTTTCTGGTAGTTACCGTATCGTCCGCTCGTGGCGTTGCAGACCGCTCGGTGGCGACGCCTAGCGGTCGCGAGAAGAACTCTTTCCCGAGAAGCAGTAACGAGGAATGGTTGGAATTTAGTGAATGGACAAAACCAATTAACTTTTTCCGCCATTCTAGATGCTAAATAGGACACATATATTTCATTAATTCTAATCAGTTTCGTTTTATATACTGTCGTCATATATTGTGTTTAGCATATAATGTAATAGTTATTAAAGCAATGAAGATAGTGTGCAGAAAACATTTTCAATTCCGAAGAAAATCTTAATTCGATTCGACTTATTCTCGTATTGTCGTCTAGCGGCATATTCCGTGGGTACGTGAGCTGCAGTTGCCTCCGCGGACAGGGCGCTCGATTTAAAGAAGCAGGAAGCGCCGGCGTGTGTGTTCCGCCGAGCTGGAATCTGCGACTGGGGCGGGAGGGGCCATCGATCGGGTGCCGGGGCGTGGGCGGGGCGGGGCTATTTCGGCGCGCTGTTCGCCCCCGGCGCGAGCCGAGTCGGTGGTCCAACAGGCGGTTGGCGGCGGCCGCTCGGCTGCTGCTCGGTGGCTGCCGTCGTCGCAGAGGGCATCTACTTGCACGCTTTGGCATCCCCGCCCCGCGCCATCCCCTGCCATCCCCTGCCCTGCCCTGCCCTGCCCTGCCCTGCCCTGCCCTGCCCTGCCCTGCCCTGCCCTCTCCTCTCCTCTCCTCTCCTCTCCTCTCTCCTTCTTATCTCCCCAGCTCTTTCCTTCCCGACACCCTTGCCCCCGCCCCGCCCTCTCCCCTCGCCGCGATGACAAGCTCCCATCTAGACCCTCCCCGCCACACTCTACGTCGCACCACCTCACCAAACTGCCTCGACGTTCCACCATCCAAACCCAAGAGATCCAATTTAAGAATGAGCTTCAACTTAACTCTTTGATAATCGGAGATTTTTAAAGAAATAGTAGAGCGTTTCTGGGAGTGGATATGAGAGGAATTTAACAACAAAGTTAGGAATTTTATCCACGCGAGACTCCAGAGACTTTTAATTCCCTTAGCGCGATTTGTGTCCCATTGCATCAGTGCTGCCTTCTGAGCTTCCTGCCCTATGGCTCCTTTGGTGCTCCTGTCTCATCTTAATGGGCAATCCGTTGTTCGGGCATCAGCGTCTTACTTGGCAACATTGTGGTCTAACAGGCAGTTAACCCGAGGCAGCTGTCGGACTGAGAAACCAAGTGATGTAAGGTCTTATCTCTTACTAAACTGTTAAAATTCAAAACGTTTGAACAGCTAATATTTAATAAGCTTAGGATTGCGAAGTGGTAAGCCACCTAACGAGCAAAGCCGAGATATTTACCTTTTTGTATTTGATAGAACGTGTTTCCAAGTAGTGTAATACAATAATGTACGCAGTTAGTAGTTAAATAAACTTGGTTTTGAAGTTGATCTCCTCATTTACAAAATTCTTTGAACTTGCCTCTCCTCTAAAAATCCCTTTGAGTGGATTGGTATTAAGTGCTGCATTAATAAGAATGCTTCAAGCGTGTAATAATGCCCATCGTAAAGACGTAGACTTCCGCTCTTGGCTGTCCGAGTGGCGCCGCGTCGAAGGCTGAGATGCCGACGTTCCGACTATCTTTTCGTGGTCTTCTTCAGGGTTGATCTGCTGCAAAGACTACACGAGATGGAACGTCAGAGCCTGCGATGCGGGGTCACAAGATCGCTCGCAATCCCATTGGAGATTTATAACAAATTGGCGGGAAGACTGACAGCGCCGCGCGCGTGGAATCTGGATGGCTAGCAGCGGGGGAGGGGGGCGGGTATTCGTGGTGTGCGCGCGCGCTATTCGTGGCGGTGGCAAACGGGGGGGGGGAGGCTATGCTGATTCACGCCCGCAATCCGCGCTGTGAGAGTCGGTTCCGGTTCCCTCCCCTCCCCTCCCCTCCAATCCAATCCTCTACCTCTTTCCTTACTCCGCCCCCCTCCCCTCCACGGTCCCTCCCATCCTCCGCCTCTTCCTCTCCCCTCCCATCCTCCGCCTCTTACTCTCCCCTCCCATCCTCGACCTCTTACTCTCCCCCTCTCCCCTCCCATCCTCCGCCTCTTCCTCTCCCCTCCCATCCTCCGCCTCTTCTTCTCCCCTCCCATCCTCCGCCTCTTCTTCTCCCCTCCCATCCTCCGCCTCTTACTCTCCCCTCCCATCCTCCGCCACTTCCTCTCCTCTGCCCCTTTCCCTCCCCCTCCTCCCCTTACCCGCACTCCCCCTGACTGCGTTGCGGGCTCTCCATTGCCCGGGATGCCGTGGCTTCTGCAGCAGCTGCCTAAAGCGCGTTTTACGTGGTCATTACTTCATTTTTCGTTGGTGTAGAAAAGGACCAGACTGGTTGTAATTTGTGCGAAATAATTAGGCATATTCATTTTTCGGTACAGATTTCATCTAGTTCGACTACCGCGCCCCCGGCGTCACTCTTTGGAACTTTCTCTAATTTACTATGCGTAACATGTAGGAATGGATTGCATTCATTTGGCGGACGTTAGTTAACTTGGGCGTATTATCTGTTTAATCGGAATAATTTTGGCTTGAAAACAATTTATGTTGCTAGAATTTGAAACTTTTGTGACTTTGAAACTTTTATTGAATGAAATATTGTCTACATGAATTCTGTTTTAACGTCTTGAGACTGTTCATCTGAAAGCATGAGAGAACTTAATAGCGCGAACTTTTTGTCAATCGTGGTCCGTGGACCTTCCCCGAGCCCGGCTATCTTCCTTTTTTCTATAGAATATCAATGTCGGTATTCTCAAATGATTGTGGACGTGAATCTCTCAGGAGAACTCTCCCTGAGCTGAACCGCCACTGAAGAAGGATAATCAGCTCGCTCAGTTCACCTGGCAGCAATACCGTCCTCGACGATGCTACGTTTTTTTCAATCTTTCAAAATAATCGCCTAGTGTCGTGAACCGAGAATAGTCTTATCCGTCCGTATTAACGCGTCTCTTGTTTAACCTGTGAGGTCCTCAGAGGCTGTTTTTCGTCTGGACGGATACAAACAAATCTGGCGAAACTGTCACGTGTCCCGAGCGCATGGAATTTGCGACTGAATCATGAGGAGCTCCCTTCCTAAATGAAGAGAAACTTATTAGTAATATTCGGGAACTTTCTTGTTGTGCAACAATAAAATTATTTTGATACACAGTAGGTGCATAACGAAATAATTTAAAATACAAACGTGGCTGTCGCGTAACATCTCCGTAATAGCCGGTCCTTGAACTTCTGGCTACTTACGACAGACGGCTGGAGACGCCGCCCCTGGTTTCTTTGCCGTTATGAAATTTTCCTTAACAGCGAGTTAAAGCTAGCCGAGTGGAACTAAATTCGTAACGTCAGAAGGGGGTCCTTCCACTGCAAGAGGGTTCCCGCCAACTTCGTTTATTATTAAATAATTAATTGAACAGAAAAACCCAAAATAAAAAAAGAATTTGATTAATACACTTTTTCACATGACATCATTAAAAGAATCGAATATACATTACCAAAAAATTGTTTGGGGATAAATATTTTGATGCTACGTCCTAAGAACGGGAAATGTGTAGTCTTTAGAGAAGAAAAATCAATTTCGACCAGAAGCGAAAATAAATAAATAAATACTTCTCTTTCAAATACCGTTGTCTCAGAATCAGTAGGTTCTATCTGACGTTCAGCATATTTGAGAGGAAAATATTTTGAAAGTTTGGATGTGTTTAATGAAGACACGAAATAATGAAAAAGAAAATACGTTTTTTTTTTGTTTTTTTTTCATTTAAATTACTGCGTCTTATTGGATGTATTTTAAATATGGGCAATATAGTTCGAACATGTCAAAACATTTTTCCCAGAAAAGTTAGAACCGTGTCATTACCAGACCACAAAATTACACTTCTGCGACTTGGAAGAAAACTCTAACTTCAGTCAACTGAACCGGTGAAACCTACCGTGTGCCCTCTTCGTCAAAGATGAATTCCTCATGGACAGGATTTGAATCCTAATGCCGGGAAGTGGGAGGTAAGCAGTCTTATCACTACACACTGGGTGATACGTTTTATCACTTTAGTTGCTGCTATAATAAATATTATTATTATTATTATTATTAAACGTAGATTTAATCTGCAAGTTTTCTTAATTAATTAAAGAGCAATTCAGGACCTTTGAGAGCAAGACAAGAAGTTAACACAATCCTCACGTTTAGCATCTAGACTACTACATTTATTTTTGTTTTGTCGTTGTGGAGCATTTGTTCGAAAGAGGTGGTGGGGGAAAGGTGGCGGGGAGTGGAGGGGCGGCGGAAGTGACGCCGGCGAGCGGCCGCCCGTGAGCGTGGGAGAGCGGGGAGGCGGCGAGCTAAATTTGGGCGGCCGTGCGCGTGTGCGTGCGCGTGCGCGTGTGTGTGTTCCTGTGTTGCAGCGCAGTCGGCGCCGCAGGCACGAGGTGGTCTGGAATTTTGCCCTCCCACTGTACTCGTTCCCCCTCTCTCTCTACCTATCTTTCTGCCCCCCTCTCTCTCTCCCTCTCCCCCTACCTATCTTTCTGTCCTTCTCTCTCCCTATATTTCTGTCCCTCTCTCTCTCTCTCTCTCTGTCTCTTTCCTCCCCCATCGCTCTCCCTCTCATTCTGTCCCTCTTTCCGGCTTCCCTCGCTCTCCCTCTCTCTCTTTCCTTCCCCCTCTTTCTTCCCTCTGTTTTCTTCCCCCTCTCTCTTTCTTCACTCTGTCTTCTTCCTTCCCTCTCTCATTTTCTTTTCCCCGTGGGTACTGCCTGAATCCATGTGCAGCCAGTGTTGGTATTGCTTTTGTCGCATATAAATCTGCCTTTATAATATCAATTATTTAATTAAGTATATTGTTATATCATTCAATAAAGGTTATGAACTAAAGTTTGAGGTGTAAAACATACTTTTTCAAGGAGTCTTCGAAAATGTATTTTGTACTAGCTAATGCGCTAGCTACTAGTAAATGTGCCGTTTGTTCAATTTCGCTTTAAACCATGAAGATCTTGGCACGCGGGACACACCGTAGTTCTGTTCTCAAATTGGATTCGAGTCTGCTTGTAAGAAAGTACTAAGGAGAAACTGTTAGCAGGAGATGGATTGAAAAAATATAACTGGCTGTAAACACTTTATTTTCGGTGGAACCGGAAGTTCGTCCTCTTCCTTTCGATCTCCGTCGCTCCTCATGTGAAATGTGGTCACGTACATTCATTGGTGTCCGCCTTTCAGGAGACTGGTGCTGTGGCTTCTGCATAGTATTGATGTTGGAGGTTTTTGACTCGACCCATTGAAGACTTTATAATTGTTGCGTGTTGATATGTCAGATACTCAGTAGTTCGGTTGTTGGTGTTGGGACAAGAAGCAGGGGAAACGGGAAAACTCACAGAAAATCTGTCGCAAACCCTTTGCGCCCACCACACCATTCCATACGGATTGACCGGGATTTGAACCCTGGTACCCAGAAGTGGAAGCCGTCTGACCACTTCACCACGTGTGACTCCGCAACTTTAGCTTTGTATTCATTATGTTTCCAGGACTAGCTTTGCCCACCGCGAACTGGCTTTGCCCACCGCGAACTGGCTTTGCCCACCGCGAACTGGCTTTGCCCACCGCGAACTGGCTTTGCCCACCGCGAACTTGCTTTGCCCTCCGCGAACTGGCTTTGCCCTCCGCGAACTGGCTTTGCCCTCCGCGAACTGGCTTTGCCCTCCGCGAACTGGCTTTGCCCACCGCGAACTGGCTTTGCCCACCGCGAACTTGCTTTGCCCACCGCGAACTTGCTTTGCCCGCCGTGAATTCGCTTCCCACACTCCGCGTGAAACGACCGGGATCCGCGAGGTGGGAGGCTGGCGCGCGTTTCCGCTTCCACCGCGCCGCGGCTGTTTACGGAGGCGTAAATCGCGGCGTCCGCTGCCGCGCTCGTTCGCCGGGGCCACGTGGCTCGGTACAGGGCGCCACCGCTGCCGTCGCCACCGCTCTTCTTAAATTTATTTCTCGCTCCGCACACATGGCTTTCGAGGATGTTAAAAAGAGACGTTTATGGAGCACAAGATTGCCCATTCCTGACAATTATACAGCTCAAAGCGTTTTGTGGCTAAATATGCCTATGTATGCCCTATTTATAGGTTTCATAAATTATTTTTTGAATTTAATATAATTTTTATTTTTGTTAAAATTTTACATTAAATTTTGAATATAAAACATTAATAGAATATTTAAGAGGTTAGTTTGGAAATTTGATTTCTTCCTGACCGTAGTCAATACGTCGCCTGAACGACCGTCACCAACGTGCAGGTGGCAGAGTTGTGGCGCAATGGTTAACGCATGTACTACCGATGGTGCCCCGGTTCGATCCCTGACCAATCCATAGGAAATTCGTAGTAGACGTGATAGGGAGAACTAAAGTTTTTGGGAGTTTCTTCCGTGTCCCTTACCTCAGCGTAATAATAGCTTTCATCTACGTATTAGGTCATTGCTCATGGCCTTTAATTACTTCAGCAATTAAACATTTAATTCATAAATAAATGTATAACAAATATAAAGAAATGTGCGTACATGTGTCTCACAGACTCGAAAACTACTCGATCAATTTCGCTGAACACATTCTTCTTATTAGTAACGGGAGTGTTTAAAGAGTGGTTTGAATTAAATCGGAAATGTGGAGGCGTTGATGAAGTATTCGTTTATGACGACTCAAGCGCCCCAGAACTCTACGCAACCCGTCGTACAGTCAAGAATTAAGCGCAACTGTTCTCTCCCTGTGAAATATCGGCTGGAATTATTACTTGCATCTCGGTGAAGTAAATCAAAGATAATGACATAGCTAACGCATGTCCAAATTTGAGAGAGAAGGTTTTAACATTAGGATATTTGACCACCATGTTCAACCCAGGACATAGGACAAATCCATACTTGCGAGAAGTCTATGTATTAGAATCTTTGCACAGCCTCTCGTAAAACTTGATTAAGAATTACATGACCAATAGTGTGTGATTTTATACACTGCAATAGCGAAGCTTTGGCGGGTCCACTGGTAAATAGATAAATAAATAAATAAATAAATAAATAAATAAATAAATAAATAAATAAATAAATAAATAAATAAATAAATAAATAAATAAATAAATAAAAATAAATAAATCCATCGTCGTTACCACCTCCACTGCCACCACCGCTACCGCATCCACCACCCACCACCTCCTCCTACTCCTTCTCCTCCTCCATCTACTCCTCTTCCTCCCCTCCCCTCCCCTCCCCCTCTTCTTACTCCTCTTCCTCCCCTCCTCCCCCTCTTCTTACTCCTCTTACTCCCCTCCTCCCCCTCTTCCCCCCTCTTCTTACTCCTCTTCCTCCCCTCCTCCCCCTCTTCTTACTCCTCTTCCTCCCCTCCTACTCTTCTTACTCCCCCTCCTGACCTCCTCCTCCTCCTCTTCTTACTCCCCCTCCTGACCTCCTCCTCCTCCTCTTCTTACTCCCCCTCCCCTCCTCTCCTCCTCCTCTTCTTACTCCCCCTCCCCTCCTCTTCTTCCACCACCTCCACTGCCCTTGCCGCCACCACCGCTGGCATTTGGCAGCTCCCGCCGTCCCCTCCCTCGCCACGCGCCGCCACGCGCGCGCCCGCCAGTGGCAGCGCCGCCCTCCGCCGCGCCGGCCGCGTCCCGCGCTCTCCCGACTGGCTGCGTGCGTGTGCGCTGGAGCGTGTGGGGCCGATCGGCACGAGGCGTGCCGCTCGCGTGCGGCGGTGAGAAGGAATGGGAGCGCCGGGTGACGGCAGGCAACAGGTTGCCTCGCCTTGGTGACGCGGCGCGTGCATATGGCACATGGAATTGTCATGATGGCGCTGTTGAGTTTGAATAGCGACATCGTGCTCTGGTGAAGTGAACTCTCTGCTAGACGTTTCGCTTTGGCTTCGATCTATCGGTGATAGAATCAACTTTCATGGCGCTGTGAAAATAGTTTCCTAACCCTTTCTGAGCGTAGTTCTCTGTCGTCCAGTTAGCGATCGTACAACAGCCCGATCAGAAGAATACGTAAAGCTGTGGTACTAGATCGTCGTTAGTGCTAATTGGACCGAGAGAAAATCGTGCATCTTCTCTTTTGGTGGAAATGATGTGTAAATTTTCTCAACAACTACCGGTCCGCGAGAAGAAAGAGTTGTAGATATTGGTTACGGGAGCCAAGACTAATCTCTCTCAGAAGAACAGAGAGACCGTAATTTCGTGAGGCGAGGTGTTCGCGGTCGGACGGCAAAGTGGGCGCTGCAGGTGTCGGGCAAAGGGAAGTGTCCGCTGCTGGTAGGAACTGCATTGTCCGCAGGTGTCGGGCACGGGAGGAAGGTGTGCATCGCAGGTGTCGGGCAAAGGGTGTAGTGTCCGGTGCGCGAAGGTGCGTGCGTCGCAGGTGTCGGGTACGGGAAGGTGTGCGCCGCAGGTGTCGGGAGCGGGGGGAAAGTGTGCGCCGCAGGTGTCGGGCAAGGGGAGCAGGGTGTGCGTCGCAGGTGTCGGGGAAAGGGCGTAGAGTCCGCCGCGCGGAGGCGCATGCGCCGCAGGTGTCGGGCACAGGGGGGGGAAGGTGTGCGCCGCAGGTGTCGCGCGGGGCGGGGCGGGGCGGGGCGCGGGGCCGGGCGTGGTGCGTGGGCGGCGCTGGCAGCGCGCCCTGCGGGCGTCCCTGCGCCGAGTGACACGTGCGGCGGCGGGGGCTAACGAGCGCCAGCTGCCCGCGGGCGACCGAAGCGGACGGCGGCGGCGGCGGAGCGACGCTGCTCGCTATCGGCCTACCGCCCTTCGCGCGGATCAACACCCTCTCGACGGGCGCGGCAGTGGATCGACGAAGGTGGTGAAGGTGTCAGCTGTGGTGTTGCGTGTGGAAGACCGTCCTGAGCAAGTGCAAGTTCTGTAATATCGTTTCGCACTGTATCGTATACTATCGGATACTAATATCGTATCTGCGGCATCGCGACGTGTGACGTCAGATGTGACATTGTACATGCTGTACTGTTCTGCATAAATTGGAGGTTTTTGTGTCGGTGAAAGTACACACGAAGCAAGGGATGGTTTCAACATTTTGTTATCAGAACGAATGAAATATTCTGATTCGAATTGCAAATAGAATACTTTTGTTCTCTGTGGAATGTTTACGGCGATTTGAAAAAAGTTTTTTTTTTTTTTTTTTTTTTTACTAAATTGGCAAGAGATGGGTGGAGCTGTCCTGAAAGTAAGTTGACGTAATCTGCGTTGGCCGACAGAAGTGAAGAAATGTTGTTCTTAGGAATTTAACCACAAGGTTGGGCTGTCGAAGTGAAGAAATTTTAGTGTCGTCCGTAGAGTCGAGAATACGTCGTTCCTTTTTCAACGCCGATACGAGTGTTTCATCCTGCCGACGTCAGTGTATGGTATGCTTTCAAAGAATAGCAGGTTTAGTCATGAATAATGCAAGGCTTGATATGGACATAGAGTTGTTAAATGATATAAGAAAATACGCGCATTCAAGTGGATAAGAAATTGAACGCTCAAACAGTGACTCATTTGTCATGAGAGTTTAGAATATTCAAGATCAACTTGCAAAAACAGTAATATTTCACTGTGCTTACAAAAAAGAATAGGAGTGATGTGTGATAAGTAAAAAAAAAAGTTGTCCTGTGACATTATTTGACATCAAAGTTTTGTTTTAGTGGTGGAATACAAATTGGAACACCAGTTGTTTTCATGTGTGTTGCATATGACATGTGTAGCCCAACTAATAGATTTCTAACCACTTCAAAGCGCTCGTGTGTTATTTGAAGTTCTGCTTTTGCTAACAGACCTAATGGTTGCGAACGTCAGTGCCTGTAAAGTGCAGGAAGTGTATATTAGAAGCGAGAGAGAGCTAAAGGACGCATTAGCGTATTCAAGCAACATTTCTACATGAATGATGCAAGGAAGTGCGACATGAAAGCGTGGAGGCTGAAAACGGAACGTGTTGTTTTCAGACGGCACCCGTCTCCAAGCTGGATTTCTGTGTTCACTCGCACCATTTCGCGCCTCGTGCTGCAAAGCATGTTAAGTGATCATCCGTTACAGACAAGGAACCGCATCGCTAGTGTCTTATCTTGTCAGTAGAGTAAACTAATAAGACTATAATGATTCAGAGATTTCGAGATTATATTGAAAGCGCCTGGACTTCGTGTGGAGAAGAAGCAATTTGGGAGGGGGTTGAACTTCGCACTTAACTTACGCAAACAGGGAGACCACGCACTTTGCTGACAAGGTAGGCACTGACGAGTGTAGAGACTAAGAAGGTTTCAAGCTCAGTGACAGTGGGAGGCAGTGCACTCTTCGAAATCGTAGCTATTGGGAAAAGAAATAGGAAATGTTATGAAAAAAACACATGAATGTTCGGTTTGAGTGATTGTGCAATGACGCATGCGTGTCTTGTATGCCGGAAGTCGCGAGTCGTGCAAACGTGGTGACAAGATCCCGCGAGTGGAACCAAGTGTGAGAGGGGCGGTCGTTGAGGGCGTGCGGAGCGTCGGCGAGCGTGGCGGCGCGACCGCAGCGGCGCTCTCGGCGCGGTGGGGGCCGGCGCGGGGGTGGGGCGGGAGGGGCGGGGGCGTCCGGGGACGTCCCGCCGCCGCTGCTCACGCCCACCGTCACCCTGGCGCCCGCCGCCCCGCCCCCGCCCTCGCCCGCGCCCGTCGCCCCGCCGCGCTCCCGCGGCTCCACCCCCGCCCCCGGGGGCGGCGGCGGCGGCGGCAGCTCGCCTGAGGACGGCCCCGCCCCCGCCGCCACGTCCCCCACCTCTAACGCCATCCGCAACGTCTTCACCGGCGTGCAGTCGCAGGCATCCAGGTACACTGCTCGCTACGGGTGGCAAACACTTGCGGAGCTAAAACAAACGACAAATTACGCCAATAATACTCAGATTATCCATGCTCTTATTTCGAAATATATCTTTAAGGAACATATTCCATTAAGGGGAAAAGTCTCCATCTTCAATATTTTAGTTGTAAGAAGAATGCGAACACATTTTGAACTTTTGCAATTTTCGAAAAAATGAGGGTTTTCAACGAATACGAGACCTGCACCTTTCTGTTAAACGTCCTTCACGATTTTTTTTTTCTTCTAAATTTAGCAGCTGGATTTATCCACTTTTTCTTAGCAGGGCCTTGTAATACTAGTTTTTCTGCCCGAAATGCGCAGTTTTTTCACGGAGCAGTACATAACTTTCTCTCTACTCCGTGGCGAGAAGGTAAAAACCATTTTAAAAATATTTTAATAAAAAGTTTTATGTTCGATCCTTTTGTACGTGGTAATATCGTTGAATTGCATTTTGAACCTTGTTTGTGTAGAATAATGATGCGAAAAGTAGGGTGATTATATATAAGATACAGGACGTTTTACTTCCATTATGCTTATGTTCCGCGAATTAGTTGGCAAACCTGCTGCAACTTGCAAACAATGAATTCTGTGAAAATTTGCGGAGCCAACGAACTCTGCGTATTGATTTGCACGAGAATTAATATTTTCAAAGTACCGGCATGTTGATGTTCCTCTAAATATTCTTTAATGGTTTTTCTCTGGAAATTTGTGCATTGGCTATCTTGACATACTGTATTGTTGCGGTTGTTCCAATTTAGCATCTCATGGTAGCCCCCACCTATTTTAATCCAATTTTCACCATACAGACACAGCGACCTCAATCATGTTATCCGTTATTTGCGTTCAAATCGAACAGGAAATAAAACAAGTGGGCCATCCGATAGTGTCGAAACCTGAATAATCTGATTACTTTGTCGTTCGCTTTTATAATAGTATTTTCCGTGAACCCTCCAGTTGTAATGTCTGGCATATACTAGCGATCCGAAATTCAGCATTGCCAACAGGCGACCACTCCTACCACTACTTCTTAAAATGACAGTTGTCAAAAAAAATAATATTTCGTCATCTATTCGTGCGCACATGACGTGTCTTCCCCGAAAGCGTGCGCGACCCTGGGGTCCAGCGCTGGGCGTCCATAAGCGGACGTCCGTCGCGTGCGCACGTGCGTGCGTGCTCTGATTCAGCGGGGAATCTCGCTGCCAACCCCTCGTTCGGCGCCGTGCACGCCCCCGCACGCGCCGCCCCGCGACTCACGCCGCTAAAATAAACAAGTGAGTGGCGGCCGGCGGCGCCTCCGCCGAATTTTGGCCCTTGTGGAACGCCCCGGCTCCCTTCGGACAGTCGGTGCGGGGTCGGCGATTCGGCGACGTGGCCGCGCTCGTGAGCTCTAGCCTCTTTCGCTAACGCGTGCGAAAGTCCGGGTGAATACGCCGGATTCGTCTTCTAAGATTGTGATTGGGTTTACTGTGCGTGAAAACAGTCGCTTCCTGCGCGGTCGTTTCACGAAACGTTCGAGCGAGGGTTTTAGTGAGCGCGCCGAAAATATCTGGTTAAATTGTGATTGGTTTATGATGTCTGTTAAATGCCTCAACACGGGTTGTTCGCCCCCCTTGGTCGCCGTAAGAGAAATAATTTGAATCGTGCTACACTTGAAGATGCGGAGGTGGTGGTTGTTTGGTTTCTGGCGCAGTGTGCGTGTGTGACTCTTGTGTGTGCGCTGTTGAAGCAACGCAGCACAAATGTATGCACCTTAAAGCAAAGGCAAACGTTTCATCGGCGCCTTCCTATACGTGCGCCGTGCCCTTCAGTCGTCTTTTGAGTTGACGCTTTTGCTTGGAGCGAAGCTGCGTTGGCGCGCGTTGCCGGTCTCTTCACGGGATTGTCGCGTGCACGTCCGTGTCCATTGCAAAGCGGATTTTGCACCATTTCCTTCACTCCGATTTGGCGACAGCGGTAAATTACGTCGTTTTCGGAACAAGAATTATTTTTGTACAATTACGTAACGTGTACATTAATGTTTAGTCAAGAAATTGTTTATACCCAAAGAATGAATTATTTTTTTAACAAGGGATAGGATCTGCTAATAGAGCAGCCACAACCTTCTTGCGTAGTTTTCCCGCTGATGCTTCGTGCCGTTTTTGGAAAGTACACGATCCGGATGTTCGCCTGTGCTTGGTGCCAAGAAGCTATTCCTTTATAGAGATGTTGTGATTTCGTAATATGTTGTTTCCATCCGTCAACTTAAAACGCCATCTGCGAAGGAAAAGTGAAACTACATTTGCAGCCGCAAGGGGGACCCTTCCGCCACCTAAACCCCGGGCCACACTGTAGGACACAATTGCCCGCGCCCAAGCACGAGGAAGATCGGGGCAACGTGTAGCGCGACTGCCGTCTCGCCTGTGCACGGCTTTGCCGCCATGGGCCTCGTCCTGCGCGCGCCTGTGTACAACGTGGCGATGCTCTTTGTGTTGAGGTAATGGACGGGACGGGGCGGGTCGTGGCGGCGGTGCGGTCGTGCGTGTTTACTCCGCGCCCAAACGACGCGAGCGCACCGCTCGCTGTGTGAGCCTCCTTTGACTTCTCGTAAACGAGCCTAGATTTTGCGAGATGTGAAATTCAACATGTGCATCCTCCAAACTGTGCGTAGTACAGTGTAGAGCTGGAGGTTGTGTGTACTGCCAAATACCGCGAATGTGTTTGTTAGTTTATTACAAACAGGGATGTACGTGGGTCGAATTCAGCCACTGGATGAAAATTCTGATGGACTGATTTGCTCTGAGCGGTGGGTTTCTCTACCAGTACCGGGCGAATGCAGGAGTAGTACCCAAACAAGCGGGCCACGAGACGTGTTTCTGTCTCATCTCTCCACATGCACCACACACGGAAGGGGCTAGTGGAGACCTTGGAGCTGGTACTGGCTGGGGCGGTGCTTTGCTGAGAGAGTTGCAGGATGAGGGAACCCGCAAGCCGACGTGTAGGTCGGCACTGGATGGCCCGTTACAGCGGGAAGGAACACCCCTACTCCCGGCTGTTACATGCAAGATACGAAGGTTGCCTTTTATTTTTCGGGATTTGGCAACCCTGGTGTTGCAATCTGGCAACTGACAGCTCTATCGTAAAGTTGGATGTCTTGAGGTTATACGTACTCGAAACGTTTTGACATACGAGCGCTATTTGTGTTGTTTATAGTAACTTAAAAGATTCATCTTGGCCCAAAAATTGCAATTAAATCGTGAACATTTTCGTGCGATTATGTTTTACAACTTTCGGCGTGGATTAACTCAGCACCAGTGCATGGATGAACTTAATTCAATTTTTGGCGATGAAGCTGCATCAAGGACCAGTGTTTATCGATGGTATGGTGAATTCAATCGTGGTCGTAGTCGCGGGACTGAAGGCCAAAGTTTTGGCGCGCCCTAAAACTCTAAATAGTCACTCGGTGCACTCAGGGAGCAGCTACAATGCCATCTGTCCTGGAACTTTAGTTTTACTTCCAAGAAATCTTGCAGAGGGAATTTGGCTCGGAGAAGTATTTTAGGCTTGAGGTTACTTTATATGCCGGAAATGAATGGCATGGGACGGACCGCATAACTACTCAGTTTACCCTGCTGCACAGTATAACATGTCTAGCACTACAAAATTACCGACTGACAGGGATCGTGAATTCTCTCTGGAACAGTCTTCGTCTATTTGGTTAAATTATTATGACGATTGAAATTACACAATAATGGTCTTTGCTTTTCAGTAACAAAGAATACTGCACATTCCTTCATTTTTCTTTGTTTGATTAACTTTTCTTGAAATGTTCGTTGAAGTGAGGTTCGAAGCAAGGAAATTATTTCGGTCTGAAAATACTTTTAAGTCATTATGCAATGTGGTAACCAACAAACGTCGTAGTGCAACTTCGAAAAGCAACGACACGCTATCTAATTGATAAAAAATGCCCGATAAAGGACAAGGAAATATTTTCAAGTGACATGTAGAGATATATACTAAGTAGTATTCTTGGCGCACATACTACTTTATCTATTATATATTAGGTTCTGACTAAGCTGTCTAGTTATGTGGCCACAATCCTTCTCTCTCCTTATCTTGTTCAGCCCTGTTTTCATCCAGTGCCACCACGTGCTGGTTTGCCATTACCTTCCTTGCCACATCCCGCAGTGGGAAGAGAGCACCCACAACCCTACAGAAGAGCGGTTGCCAAAGTACCTGTACTGTTCAGGATGGCTACGATTGACACAAACTAAACACCGATAAAAACCAGTGTCATTCAAAGTCCGATATAGGTATTTTTCAGTAAAGTTAGTTACGTAACGAGTGCGCAAATCATGTGATTCACACATTTTTTACTGTCCCTAAAAGACAAGATTATTGTCTTTTAGTTTTATCAGAAACCGAAGAGAGAAAATGATTATTTCGTTTTAACTCGTCAAAATTATTTCCAAAAATTCTTTTAAAAATTGGACAAATCTTCATCACGTTTTTGGTTGACATTTGTTCCAGTGAAGTAATACTTTTTTTTAATTCATAAAATAATACGAAATGTGTTTGTAATGGTGGAATGGGGAAACCAAAACCGGAAGCGAAACGTTTTTGATATCCGAAACCGAAATGTACATTTTCATATCAATCGAAAGTGAAACGTTTGATGTCCGGTTTGATGCCTTGACGGAAGCATGGGCGTCACCGTCGGGCGAGAGGCGGGCGCCCCCCTAAATATTTTTGGCATATGAGGTGATGCATACCTTCCTGATAATTCAGTGCTGGCTGCGCGCTAGGTGGAAGTGATTGTACTTGGATTATTCTGTAGTGCCGATGACATTAGTTCATTGTTACCCGTCCTGTCTTATAAAACGAAACTTTTTAATAGCGGTAAGCACAATCCCGTCACCTCGAGCCCCGTTGTGAAGGACTTCAGCGAATTAATTAAAAAGATTCGTTTTATAAGGCAGGGTTGTAACAACGCCCTAAGTCATCAACCGCTTTAGAAGAATCGAAGAATACGCGTAGCTGGCGCACGTACTCGCTCGCCGAAGCAGACGCCAGCGGGCGACCGCGCCGCGTGGGGGCCGCTGGAGCGCGAGCGGGCGGGGCGGGGCGGAGACTGGCGGAGGGCCAGGCGCCGAGGCGAAACGCTCTTAACCCACTTGCCCACATCGCCCGCGCCGAAATAGCCCCGCGCGCTCCAGCGCCCCGCCCCGCCCCGCCCCGCCCCGCCCCGCCCCGCCCCGCCCGCGCCCACCGGACGCCCTCGCCCTCGCCCTCCCCACGCCTCTGCCTTCGCCTTGTTTCACTTGGATGGACGGGCGGGCGGGCGGGGAAGACCGTTTTCTGGAATATCAGGGAAAACGCTGAGTGTTCAATGAGTTGAAAATGTTCAGGGAAATGGCTCGTCTTGCGAGAAAAATGTGCTTTTGACCTGTGTATCTTGGGTGGAATCTTCCGCATGGCAGTTCCTACACAGGTCTAGTCGTCAAAATCTGCTTGTCGAATAAACAAAAGTGAATTTAAAGGAATCAACCACAGTTCTGCTTAAAGAAGTAAAGACAGTGTAAGAAGTTTTAATATATGCGTCCATATATAGTAATTACAATATCTAATATTGCTAACAAATGCATATGAGTGTAAAGTAATATATGCTATTTACATTTTACCTTTCGTTTCTCCTGTAGTTACCCATATAATTTCAAAGCGCTGTGGAGCGCGTTACAGTTGGCAGACATAATAAAGAATTTTTCAGTGATGAAATAATAATGAATCCTGAATCTATCATTGCATTCTAGTTTTAAAAAAAAGTGTGCAATTTCATTTTTACAAAGGTATTTTGTATATCAATGAATGTACTCTGGTATCGTGGCCCTTGAAGTTCAATAGGGAAAAAATCCTGTAATTTCACAGAGAAAACAGGTTGAAGGCACAAGTGAACGTTCCCAGGAGGCTAGGGGTACTTTCGCATTGTCTCATTGCGACTAATCGTTAAGCTTTCGAATCCCTGAGAATTGCTTGACGTTAATGTGTGTTGATTAATTCGACGAATTGATGAGAATGTAAGGAATTGGTTTCTCTTTCTCGACTTATTCGTGAAAAAATCTGTAGCGCTTTTGCTCAGAAATTTCGTGAACCAGATTGGAGAGCAGGATATTATCGACATAGTGAGCGTACACTAAGGTAATCATGATCAAATCGTATAGTTGTATTATATTAGTGTAATTATTTCTGGAATTGGCTGCAAATCTGATGCTGATGATGATCTGGATTTGCAAATCTGATGAACCAGTACTGGTTCTCCCCAAACCTTCGTTGCATGCACGTTGAAGTAGATTCATTTGACGGGGACCAGGGTCCTTGAAAAAGGGAAGATCAACATTGGCGTGCGATTTTAACTTTCTTCTTTGATTTTGAGACTAAGTACTCAAAGTGCGCAGCTCTGGAAATAGTTTGTTTTTTGCATTTCAAGTAGGTTGTTGCGTCGTTGTTCTTTGGTGAATTGGTTGGTGAGATCTCCTTCTGGGCCGATTACCCCTCTGCCCTCCGCAGCGTCGCTGGGCATCCGATATCTAACGTGCGTGCGTGTGTGTGCGCTTGCAGATGGTTCCGGCACATCTCGGAGGCCGCGGAGGCGTACAAGGCGCGGGAAGGCAAAGGCCGGCGGCCCGAGCAGCCGACGCCCGCCGCCTCCGCCGCAGCCTCCGCTACCGCCGCCGCCGCCACCGCCGGCGCCGCCTCCTCCTCCACCGCCGCGTCGGCGCAGCCGCTGCCCACGCCCGACGCAGACCTCCCTGATGCGGCGGCGGCGCAGCACCACGCCAAGGACAAGGAGTGAGTAGCTCCGTGGAGCGAAAGCGCACCCCTCGAACGCGCGCACCCCTCGAACGCGCGCACCCCTCGAACGCGCGCACCGCTCGAACGCGCGCACCCCTCGAACGCGCGCACGCCTCGAACGCGCGCACCCCTCGAACGCGCGCACCCCTCTAAAGCGCATCCCCGAGCGTGCATCTTGTAACTAGCACCCTCGACACCTAAACACGGACCCTCAAAAAGAAAGTGGATTTCTTTTCTCTCTTCCTGTAATCGTGTATGTTTAATGAAAAACGAAAGGGAAGTTCGACGACGCAAACTGATATTTTTGTGGCAACGCATCTGATATTTTGGGAACAATGGATAGGATTGTTCCTCTGAATTAAATTAACGTTTTATTAAACAAGAATGTACCTTCAAGAAGCCAACCCTTTACAATAATTAGAAATGGCAATTTTTGTGGAATACTTTTGATTATTGAGAGGAAGTAATTTTACTTGCGGAAACCGTCTAATATTACGTTGCCATCTGATTCGCGTTCTCGTTAATTCAATGTCTTCGCCTCCCCGGAGTTTAATTTCGTCTCAATCCCTTATAAAGTCTTGCGTTACTACCTCGTAATAGCATATTATGCAACTCGTTTATAATGTTAAGTTACAAAAAAAATTAAGAAAAAATGTTTTCTAGGTATTACTATTTTTATTAATGTTAAGCTTTGTGTACATGAGTACATGTTTTGAAAACGTGCAAAGTAAGGTGCGAATTTTCAAATTTGTTCTAATTCACTAAAGCAACGTTATAAACGTTGCACATGCTATTTTTTCTACAACAGCATTATAAATTTATAGTACAATGATTTTGGAGACAACTTTGTGACGCAGGGGTATTTGTCATTTGTGCGGGGGAAAAAACCTGTGGTCGGCTGTTCGGTGTACCTCTACCTCCCCGCGATTCTCCCATTGCAATTGGCTGATTGTGGCGCAATTAGTCGTCCCATAAGTGGCAAATACGTCATAATCTGTGCCGTAAGATGTCATTTTATGAACGATTTCTTGAAATGAAATAGGCCGTTTATTATGCTGGAATACAAAAGGAAATATTATAAATATTTGAACAAAAATATATAAACTAACTTTTGCGTCGGGTGCCTGTAACCCGACCATTTGACCAACCGCTATCATTCATAACAATGATCATACGTAAATGTACTGGCGTCGCACGTTTGAAATAATCCTCCTCTAATCTTGTCGGTCGTAGTCAATCACTGCCTTTTATCCCTTCGGCCAGGGGCTCGGCGCCATTGGATATCTAAATTCCCAGACGATCACCCAACAAGTAGCCGGCGATATTTCGGATTGTTTAACCTCCGTGACTTCACTGGACATAGTTCTGGAATTCGGGTACCGACGCCAGCCACCACTCTTGCTTACAGTGCCAGCAGAGACATATCTACGGTATGGCAGATAAGTCACGTGCCATGGGTGCCACTCGCTTACTGTAGTATAGCCGCTAAAACAAATAACAACCACCCTAAATTGAAGTATCTTGACAGGGGCGCAATCTCTATGCTTGCTACGGCCGCCCTAGTACCTAGATACGTCTCTGGACACCCCAAGCAAGGACAATACCCTTTTGCGTGCGTGAGGGTGCAAACGTTGCGTCGCGTGGCAGGGCCGAGGACGCGGGCGAAGGCTCGGCCGCGCCTCCCAGCGACGCGGACGCCGCCGCCGCCGCCGCCTCCCCCAGCCCTGCACCAGCGGGGGCAGACGCGGGCCCCGACGCCGCCCACGCGACGCCGTCGCCCGCCGCCGCCGCCACCACCCCCGGCGCTTCTCCCAGCCCCGACGCCAGCGCCGCCGCCGATGCCGCCGCCGCCGCCGCGAAGAAGCTAGGTGAGCCCTCCCGCCAGGCACGGCGCCCTCGTGGCTTCGTAATGGAACACCAGACCAACAGTAGCCGGTCGCGCGTTTTTATTGCGGAGTCTTGACGCAAGGGCGGATCCACGGAGACATGCCCCTCCGCCTTGGGTTAGTGTTTGTAATGGGGATTTTACAGAAATTTCATGATTTCATTCGAATGTAAGAAGAAGTAAAAATAGTGATAAATTTATCAGTACCTGAAATGATATTTGATAGTTTTGCAGTTCTAACATAATTATTTAACTATTGCATTTACAAATATACATCCGAAAATCTGAATCTAAAAATCTAATTCTTTGTCAAAGACTTGTTGTGAAAAAAGAGAAATTAAAAAAAAGGAAGTAATTTCCCCCTTAGACAATTTCTGGATCAGCCCTTGTCTTGACAACTTTGTATAATCGGATTCTACTTTTGTTCCCGAAATTGGTGATAACTAGACAATTGCTGGTGTTTTGGTGCTCCATTACTTTCATTAATAAAGCTATTATTTTTATTTTTTATTCAAATTAAGATATTAGAAGTGAATTATGTTCTTTTGATTTTTTGTTCTTCACAATAATTCATAGTTTGTTTTGTTTCAATTTTCAATATAAATACTAAATACAAATTCTCAATAATAATGTTTCAAAAATAATATGTTTTGCTTGTGTCATCTGATCATCTTTGTTTTCAAGTTTGATGCTGCCTTGTATTCAATATGTATAATGTGTTTTGTGTAAATGAGTGTAATTGTTATGTTTCATTGTATTCCTGTTCTGTCATGTCACTTGCTCTGGCATGTCCCTTGAGACATCACACTTATGTAATGTCTTGTGATGCTTGGGATTCCATTAATCAGAGAATGGCCCTCACAAGTTAACACTGAGAATGTTCTGTTTGATAGATTTCTAATCTTCTAATGAATTAACCTAGAAAAATTCAGTCATTTCTAGACTTTAACTTAGTACTAATACCTTAGTTTATTTTCTTCTGTAATGAACTCTGCAGGCATGAACAGTTTTGAAGTTTAAGAGTGACCTTTCGTTACAAATGGAAGCAAAGTGTATTAAAATACATAATGTTTAGAATAAATTGAAAATGAATGAATAAAATATTTTTGTTTTTATATTGTAATCGGCTTGGAACGTTGTAACTTTTTTGTTTCAAAGATCTTAAAATATTCCGCTAAAGTATGAGAATTTTATATTGTTCTGCATTTTCTGTAAACCAATTAAACTCGTTAATACTGTATTTGAAGTAAAAATTGATTACTATTTCAGTAGAATTTCATTACCAGGGCATTCAGACTTGAAACAAGATATCATAATATAATATGTAAATTAGTTTTGCTTTTTCACTTTAATTAAGCTGTTTGATTTAAAAATTCTAACACATTTTAAAGAGATTTGTGTAGAAAATAGAATTTTTGACCCGTAATTTCGGTTGAAGCACAAATGAATGAAAGGTTCATCACAAAAATGGCTTTTAGCTGATGAATATTTCACAAAAGAATTGTGAAATGAGGTATTCCATAAACATTATTTGTTACAAACAAGAAAATTGCACTACTAGATTGGCTGACTGTTGTTTTCAGTTGTTTTTTAAATTATTGTAATTATGAATTTTCTCTTCTGTCTTTGGGTACATAAATATTATTAAAAGTTTTACTAAGGAATGTAGAGAATTGATCATGAGCCTGCTTGGAAAAATTTTCAACAGAAATGATCTCTGTCACTAGAGCCACTGCATTCTTGAGCAGTATAATTTGGAAAGCTTTTATGTATGGAATTTATAGTGCACTGCTGTACATTTGTTTGACAGCTTTAGCCACTTTTGTCTTGAACTGTGAATATTTCTTTTGCTGGGCTGTCCAGAAGGTGCCACATTAAAGAAGTGATTGTTTGTATGATCATTGCTACCCTACTCTAGCTTTTGCCCAAGTTACTTATGCTGGCTCGTCTTGCAAAGTAAGGCAGAATCAGGATGAATAGTGAGGAAAAAAGTGACATTGTGGTGTAGAGAGTTAGGCAAACATTCTTGTTTGGTGTGGCACCACAACTCGGTAGACAGCTAGTCGGTCCTCGCTGACTTGTGAGAGCACGCTCTGCGTGTGCGTGCACACGCGGGCAGCCAGTGGCAGAGAGTGCCTGGCACGTGGGTGGTGTGCTTGCGCCCCCAGGAGGCAGCCTGGCGACCCCCTCCCCTGGCCTGCAACGGCGTCTCGATTCCCTGCGCTGCACGACAGAAGAGTGCCCTCTGGTGCAGCCTTCCGAGGTGGTGGTCAGCCTGAGGCCGGTCCTCACGGCCGAGCCTGTGCTCACGCCCATAGGTACGCCCATAGCTCACGTCCTTAGCCCTCGCTTGTGCACGCTCCCTTTATGGCATGCATGCTTGCTGCTTACTTCGCATGGAGACCTGAAGGTGTGGGCATAATTAACAAGAGAGATTGTTTGATCCAAGATGTGTGTGAGTAGCAAAGGAGTGAAATAGGCCTAGAAATATCTGAATTTAAAAATAACTGCAATAAATCATTAAATATTAATTGAGTACGTACAAGTATAAAAGTTTCTGTTTTGGAAGCAATGAAAAACTAAAATTATTTTGTATTTATTTAACACAATTATATACAAAACAAATCGTGAAATGATATCTCAAAAGAATGATTTTAATTGTTTATGTTGTGGGTCTCTTCACAGTTTAAATGTGCTGGTATATCAGTTGTTTTTTAATAGGTTGAGGACTTACGTGCAATAACTCACGCTATGAAAGAGGATTTTTCCATTCTAGCCTTAAACATTGACATAAAATAAAATTAAGTATCAAATACTTTCTGTTGTTCGTGTAGGGTTGAAGGGATTCGAGAGTATTACCAAATACAGTACCTGTCTATTTGTCAAATGAGTGATGTTGATATTATTGTTAGATTTGCCTGAAAATGTGCTTTTTGTTAAAGCTATCTTGGCCAGTTGTTTTAATGTTTTTTGTGCATTTGTAAAAAATTATTATTCTTAATTCAAAAGTTGAATTTCTTTTTTATTCAACTTTGTTGGTGTGAGAGTGTGTGTGCATGCATGTACGGGGATGTATATAAAATCCTTTACTTTCTTTTTCATATGACTTTTGAGAATGAAGGTCTGAAATTGAGTGTCCATTGTATAATCTAAAGTGTAGGGGTTACATTGTGGCCTGTTAAGCATGGAATACATGGTACTGGAGGTGGGTCCACTGTCTTACTTTTCTCCAATGAAATATTCTTTGGCAGTTTGCAGAATTCATAAAAATGCATGTACTAATATATCCATGCATGCCTGGTAAATGAATCTCTACATACAGTGCTGCCAGAAAGTTCAGATTCCAAGACCCTTTGAGCCCAAGCCCCCACCTCCCACCCCTGACAGAAATGTTTTTATTTCTTTTATTCCTTTCTTTTTTTCAATTGTTTCCCCTTCCTTCCAAGTAAATCCAATATTTACTTGTTGATTGTTTGGCATTTTTTTTATGTTTTTCAAGCCAGCTTCTGCACCAGGAGCTCCATTTGATTCCCCTTTTAAGTAGTATAGTTTGTTTTGTCTTCCCACTAATATACAGGGTGAGTCACATAACTTTAGCACCTCCTATAACTTTTGAACGGTTCAAGTTATTGCTTTGCAGTTTTCATGGAAGTGCATGAGAGAATGGGGCTAATTGATACTTATATTCATTTCTATTTTATCACTTGTATTTTACAAGATATTTGAGTTTTTTTTAAATGGAACTATACATCCTTTTTTTGTTTGTAAAAAGGCGAATCCAATGATATAAATATTGACATGTGTTATAAGGTAGCATATGTTAATATGTATATAATTGGATTCGCCTTTTAAGCTCGTCAAGACAGAAAGAAAAAATATATATAGTTCCATTTGAAAAAACAAAGTTACATCAAATATTTCATAAAATAAAAGTCATAAAATATAAATAATACATGTATCTATTAGAACCATTCCCTATGCATTTCTGTGAAAACTTCATTGCAATAACTTCAACCGTTCAAATATTACAGGAGTTGCTTAAGTTAAATGACTCGCTCTGTATATACACATTGCAGTACTAGCAAGTGTGTATAATAATGTGGACACTAGTGTTACAGTTGTAATAGTTTCACTTCACAGATGATGAACTACTGGCAGAGAACCCCCATAATTAAAAATTACCAATGTACTTCAGGTATCTTTATTTTCTTATTAGTAATAATGTACATTTGACTTGCTTTTCATTTTATTTTTTATGAAAAGTATTGCAAAGTGGCAACTTGTTTTTGAGTTTTGTGTACATTAAGTTGATAACATCAATGTTACATCATTGTAATTATCCTTATTTAAAATATTCTAAGTGGATTTTCCCAGGAAGCATCAACAAAGCTTTAAATTGTCATTCAACTAACGAAAATGAAGAGCAAAACTAATACTTCCCTATTATGTATGCAAAGATGTAAAACTACCAAATTCCTCGCTAACACCGTCTTATTGTAGCCTCTTTAAAGATTATTGCCCCCCTCCCCCTTTTGAAAATTTAAACCATTCAAACAAACCCCATAAAACAAAGAGTTTTGAAGTGAAATTGTCACAATCTGTTATGTAACATTTCATAATTTTTTCCCTCCTTTTTTAGTGTCGCCTACAAAAATCAATACCTATTTCTAATTTGTGTTTGTTATGCTTTAGTTTGTGAGGAATTTCTTTATTAAAGACTGCATCTCTCTTTCTTTTATCCTCTCAATTTGTTTTCAAATTAATGCAACACAAAATACAAGAACCTTATCGATGTCAACAGAAAAGCTGCGGCGGAAAGACGCGCTGATTCGTGAAGCCCTGGCAGAGAAGCAGCAGCTGGTGGCAGATTTGCTGAGTGTCCCTCGAGACGACTTTGAGACTATCGCTGACCTGGCAGGAGAACCAGGAGCCCACAAGGAAAGCTCAGAGCTGGTCTTAGCAGCTGTCAATCAAGGTATTCATGCATTTCCATTTTCTGTGTGATTGGTTTTGAATTATTTTTTAAAAATTTGTTTATTCACATATGCATATACATACATAATTAGGGCCCGGATTCTCAGGTTTTATCCTAATTTGTCTCTCGCTTCTTAATGTCATTATTTTAATACTCCTCTTTTCAATAATTTCTGAGCCAAATATGTGAAACATGTATATCTTAAAAATGTCTAAATTTATGATCGTTATAAAAGGTTAAATCAAAATTTGTTTGAAAAACATGCAAAGTGGGCTTACAAAAACTTATTCTGGTTTATCACAAATTTACAGTGCCATTGATTCAGCGTCTAATGTTGCTTACGTTGTTACCAATTATATTAATGCTAATTTCCTTCTAAAAATTAGAAGGTGTATGTTATCTACTGAATGTCGTTTAAATCGTTTCATGGGAGGAAGTACAATTTGGACTGTGTTCACATCAAAGCTCTTTCGAATTCATCATAATCCTGGTTATGCTGAGATGAAAGACTCAAAAAGGAGTTCTTCTAGGAGAAGAAATATCCTGAGAATTTCCTTGGAAACCCATAGCAGGGCCATCTATAAAGTGTACACCATTGATTTTACTTTGCTTTGAGCAAATCTTTTCTTGTTTTAAGTGTGCATTGAGAGCCAATAGGAAGATCTTCACTTTGGATATTTTGGAATTATACATGTTAGTTCATAGCAGTGGTGCATCTTCAAGTTAATTTTGGTTTGCATGCTATTGAGGAAGTTGAAAAATTTTTCTTAAATTGGACGTAATTTTTGAAAAAGAATTTTACTTATGTTCAGGAGTAAAAACAATGAATAAAATGGGTTGGTAATTTAAATGTTGTTTAGTGGAGTTATTGTTCAGCCTGAAAGAAGCATGAAAGAAACCTAATGATGAAAAGCCATAAATGGGCTAAATTGACTTTTCATAAACCTAAAATGAGGCTTATAAAATCTTAAAAATCCGGGCCCTACATGGTTGTTCAAATGTGGTGTTGAATCGCCTCTACTTGCTTTATTTCTTCCTTTACCTTTGTATACAAGTCTTAATGCATGTACTTGGAATGATAATTTTTCAGTGAACCAATTGACCTCTGTGGTGAACGAGGCCTTGAAAGTGACTGAAGAAGAAGCAGTGTCTGCAGCGTCGGAGTCTGTTCCAAAGAGACTGGAAAGGCTTCCTAGTGTTCCAGCACACCAGTTGCAGAGCATTGCTTCAGCCCTCAATTCGCATCTCACTCAACTCCTGGTACGCATGCACATATGCCAAAGAAATTTTATGAGATGGAAATAAACCAATCATGGTCATCTAAGTAGAAAAATTCACATTTGTACTTTTCACTCTTGTCCTACTGCAGATGATATTCAAAGGTTTATTTGCAGTGTTGCTTCTAATAAATATTACTTTCTTGACCAAAGCTGCTGTAAGCAGTATAGCATCTAAAACACTACACAAAATCATTTTTCAGTAATTTCTCTCTTATGTTAATACTATTTAATTGATTTATGACTTTTATTCATAAAAGCATCTAATTGAATTTCGCTAATGATTTGAAACAACAAGATATGCTAACTTGTCACTATGCAACTCGCTGACCTTCAACTCTTATAAGTTTCAAACCACTACCAAAATTATTTATGAGGTCTATTTAATAACCTCTTTATATGTTCATATGGTCTTCAGAACTTATTCTTAACAATTTGGTTCAAAATAGTGTAATTTATTATATTTTGTCCATTTGCATTTTCATCTTGCACAGTGTAAAGTGCTAATTATAGCTGTTTGAGGACTTCATTTTGCTATTAAAGTAAAGTCTTACTTATTCTTGATGTCAAGAATGTCTCTTCAGAAGTAAAATGTTGATTCTGTTTCCTCCTACTCATCTTGATCAATTAAAATTTAATTGATCATCCAACTGGCAAACCTGCTTTTCATGTATTTGTCTAAGCTGCTTTCACCCTGTGGTTGAGTCAAAACTATCCCATTGACATTCATATAACTACATTTTTGTTTTAAATATTGCCTTACAATATAGAACTTTTTTCCCTGTTTAAACACATCAGAATCTTGAAACATCAAGCAGCTTGAGTAGTGAACTTGAATTTACTCTCAGTACAGGAGATTAATTTAAGGGTGCTAAATGTATAGGCCTTTAAGTGAGTTAACAATAAACAAATTCACAGGGATATGAAATAGGAAACTCTTTATTACAAAACTCGAGGGTCTGAGTACTTTCTGTCATTACAGTGTTTTTGTGGTATTGAGAGACTGTAACAAGGTAGATGGTTTTTAAGATTAAGCAACAAAACTCTAGAATTATCTACTACATACAGAGTTTATTAATATTAAGAAATTTATTATGGAGAATTTACATTGCATCTGATTATAATTTTTCAGAAAACTGTGAAGACACAAGATGAGGAGCGTGATAGCCTACGTCGTGAGCTTCAACGATTGCGGGAACAGGTGCACGCAATGCACGAGAGTCGACGACGTTCTCAGCTAGAAGCTTCTTCATCGGCCTCTGCAACAGCCACTACAGCATCTGCCACAACTCCTCTACCTAATCATGAGGATGATACAGGTGAATTTCTGTCCCTTAAAGGGCTTCACTAGTAAAAATGATACTTGTGTCTTATTGTTAATCACTTTAGGCACACAAAGTTAGTTCATAATGGGGTCATTTCCACAATTCAAGACACAGTGGACATTACTACCTTACAACCTTTCTGTTCATATAAACAAATGAGTGAGCATAGTTCATTCCATTCAGAAAGAAGGGGCCAGGACTGGTTTCACTTGTGTGCATTGGCAAACTGTATGTTTCCTGTTAATTATTATTTTTAAATTTTTGTTAAATGTTAGATTTATAATCATTGATAAATATGCCTTAGTTAAATATAACTTTCTCATGGGGTTTTGTTTCTGTTATGAAGCTGTGTTTATATAACCCTAAGTTCATCTTTGTTGTACTCCCCATTCCTGTCTTCTTGTCTTGTACAAGAAACCCTGTAAAGAAAGGACAATAATGGTGCAGTTGAAACTACAGTTTGCTAAAGCTGATGGTCATTTTACTCATGAGCATAGACACCACCTACAGAGAATGATTTCACCTCAGTGCATGGGAGGTAAGTAAGCTTGAGTGGAAACAAAGAGAGACTTGTTTTAGCAGCATAAAATCAAGTGTGTCTATTGCGCTGAACATATTTTTCAAAGCAAAAACGAGGAGGTGAGGGGACAATAACCAGACATTTTCTTGTGAAATTTAAGCTCTTAGAAATGAAGATATTCTGTAACAGAGCTATAAAATATAGTAACACACAGCTCTGATTGGCAGTTCCAAAAAGTTGATAGCGCAGCCGGCACACTATTCAGCCATTACATAAAGTCAGCTTTAACAACAAAAGGGTCAAAATTTTGCTCCTTCAACATTTACGTTTACATTTTTTGGCTTTATTTGCTTTCTTACTGCTGCACTTGCGCACTTATAGCACTAGCAATGTGTGTGATCTCATAGTTAAGTGTTTCTCAACTATAATGCAAATAATTTATCAGTTGCATTTAGACATTTTCATTGCAGCTGCAAAAATTATTATTATATTGCAGACTATCTTCTGGAAAGAAAAAAATTGTATTTGTGGATTTAAGTATAATCATAACAGTAAAAGGTCTTCTATATTTTAAACTGTACAGTTTGAGTAAACTTCAGTTTGTCTAATCAAATAATTCTTCTGTGTAATTTTACATTTTTACATTTTTTTGACATAGGTCACAAAATGATGTTTTTTCATGGCAACAATCTTTATACATTAATAAAGAACAGAATGAAATCATTAGTGCTGTAAATAAGCAACAAATCTCTTAGCATAAGGTCTTAAAGGTAAATAGAAGAGCTGAAAATTGCTACTAGTTTGTTAAACAGAATAAGCTCGATTTTGCATTTGGAGGCAACTGTGAATGTTTCATTTCACCAGAAGTGAACTTTTAAAGAAGTTGAGAAATACTACCTCTTGTGATACACGATCTTGTAGTTATTTAGTATTTAGTAGAAGTTACCAAAAGTTGATCCAGCAGTTTTCATTTAGCAGCACATTTTTAGAAGTGTATGTGTTCCAATTTCTGGAAGATTTGGCTTTCATTCCTTGCATGCATGGCACTGTGTGTCTCAAGGGAGTAATCTTTAATTCATAATGATTATGAACAAATTATTCTATTGGAGAGGTTTTTACCAAGAAAGAATACTCCCTTGAATTTGATATGAATATTTATTGTTTTTAATGTTTGTACCTTCCATTTCATCTCCTTGCATCACAACAGGAAAAAATTATTTTGTTCAGTATTTTTCTTCCCTAATGACTGTTGCTGTTACCCACAACATTTTAATAGGAAAATAAATTTCTCTGAAGTTGTAGAAAATACAAAATATGAATGCCCAGGAAGTAAACACTGCTTATTATTTCAAACATGTCATTTTGAAAATTCACCTGCCCACCAATAAATATAAAATGCTATTAAAGCAAATTTTAATACTTCTCTATTTCACTTCAACAAATGTAAAAAACTTTGAAAGTAAGAAACTACTATGATTTTTCTCTGTTTTTATAAAAATAAAAAATTTAAAAAAAATTTAAAAAATAATTCCCTAATTGTGTTTCACCAAGTACAACTGATTTGAAATACCTTTCGCAGTTAGAATTATGAAATCAAACATTTTACTTTTGATTATTAAATACTTTATTTTAAAGTTTCCCCATTTCATTACTTGGTATGTAGAGACATTTTATTGATTTTCAGCAAGAGTCATTTTCCCCAATTTAAGAACCTGTGGCATAGTGTGTCAAGTCTTGTGTCAGCTTGTCTTGCAGAGTTGCTTTGTGTGTATGCGAATGTATAGCAGTGATAGTTCTATCAACAGGTGAAAGCACTTTGGCACAAAAAGGTGATGATGACTTGGATGGGAACTCGTCTGCACTTGACTCACATGATGACGGCACTGCCGAAGTAAGTGCACAGGTAAAAATGCTACTCACTTTTCTTCTTTCATGTTAATTTCTTTATTTAGTCTATGTGCTATCTGGTGTTGGAAATTCAATGGTGGAGTCTTCAGACTTAAGCAAAGAACAGACTACTCTTCCCCATATCGTATAGGGATATTGCACGGCTCTGCATATCTAGCTTGATGAGCATGCTATATTTGACATTCCATTACCTATTTTGACCTCTCTGTTAATAACGTTTGTAGTAGGAAGAGAAGCACGTACAGTTTTAAATGAACGTGTCAGAATGCAGTTATATATTGAAAATCATTGTACACTTTAGTTGAGATTTGTTATTGCATTATCAGATACATCATTTACTCATTTGAAGAATGAGAATTTGCTGGAAATAGCTCATTGTCTTGAAGAAAAAGATTTATTATGCTTTTAGCATTTGTTGGTAAAATATATCTATTTTGTTGTTATTGTAGTTGTTATTATTCTAATTATTATTATTATTATTATTATTATTATTATTATTATTATTATTATTATTATTATTATTATTACTGCTACTACTTACAGATGGATCTAAACTATATGAAATTATGACAATTTCAATTGGTTTTCAAATATTGAAGCCTGTAATAAAATTCTGTACAGTTGTTTGTAGGCAAACAAATTAAGTTGTGTACTTAAAATATAGAGTACATTTTTTTTAATATTGAAAGTTGGTTTCACGTATAGTGAAGTTATATCAGTATTTGCTAAAAATGTTGAGGAGTAAACGTGTAAATGTGTTTCTTTGACTAAAAGAATGTTCTCAACAATTTTCCTTTGAATATTAGAAGGCAGAAAATTTGTGAGAATTCTACTTATGTTGAGAGTTCAAAGTCATATAAAAATATCCAGCAGAGGAGGTAAATAATTATATTTCATCAATATAATTCTAATTGATTTGTTTTGATTTTATGTACTTGGCATTTTCTACCCTTTATTTTCTAATAACTTCATTCTAGGTTCTTTCAAATTCATTTCCCTTTATTTTGAGTCTGATTTATTTGTTTATTATTTATGTAACTTTTGTTTACAATTGGAGGGATTCATTGAGACGAAATTCATTAGATACAGTCGTGCAATACAGCTCATTGAATATTTGGCATGCACACGCTAATAAATGGATGGCCAATAGAATCAATCAGGAGTTTCCTTTTGTTTGTCAAGAAAATGACATACTTGTAATACTGAATGGGTTTTGGGTTACTCAGAGATAATTATGCCATGGTTAACTTGAAAAACTCAAAATTGTGGCTTAAGACTATCTTCCACTGACCTGTAAATTGTATAATGGCAGTTCATTTAAAACAATTTTCAAATTTATGTCTCCTCCATTTCCCCATGGTGATGAAATAGTTTTTAAAATAAAGATAAAAAAAGTGCTGTTGTGTACAAGTAGATGTGTAGTTAGCCACTCTACACTTTGAGAATTATAAGCATTTCATTCAATGTTTTGAATAATCCGGTGGTGCTGGGGCAAGGACAGCCATTGGCCATACATTGGATTTTATTTTCAAAGAAATCAGGGTCGGCCCCATTGTTTTTGTTTTGTTAAACCACCTACCTCGAGGACTCGAGCTGCAACTGATTACCTTAGCATTTTGCATGAACTGCAGTGAATGATGAAAGCTTTTAAATAAAGTCTAAAAATTAAGCCAGAATTTCATGATTGTGCTAATTTATGGGTTTTTGGAATTGGATGCATGAAAGATACTTTAGAATACTTTGCATATTGTCATATATTAGGCAATGTGTATTAGGTATTCCTTATTACGATTATTTTGTTGAGGAAGTAGGGAGATTAAGTGTTTTAGTTCTACTTGCAAGTCTGGCATGGCATTGTTAATCTAATCCTTCAGAAAGTGTAAAATGTTCCTTGAATTTATCCTTGAATGTATCTGACACAAACGAGAGATCTATTATTAAACATAATACAGGAATCTAAATACATAAGTTCAAATGATTGATATACATTTTTTAATTGACAAGTAGAATTTTGACTTGCAAGCTTGACACAGATTTTTGCTGAAGCATGGTATGCTGATATCTTTTAATATTGTATATGAAGTGTGCATGTTCATTGGTGGTTAGTGTTTTCTGATGTTATTATTTATTTCTTTGTATCATTGGTATTATTGAAGGAAAGAAAATTTGTTTGAAAACTATTTTGTGGGTTTTTCAAGATTTGGATAGAGCTATTCATTTTTATTGTAGTGGAATATGTGTTTAGGAATTTCAGTATTCATATTATTTGACAAAATTTGTTTCTTGTTTTATTGTCTATCTCTTAACATTAAATACCAGTGATCCAGAGAAAGTCACTTCTTTAGTACATTTTCTACTAATGTTCAAAATAAAAATACTGCTCTCATTGGCAAATTCTATTATCCGTTAAGCAGGCACACTTTTTTTGTTACAATTGCAGGTGCAAGATGCACAAGTACCATTAATGGCACCAGATTAAATATTTCAATATTTTGGATGAAAAATTAAGGAAATGCACTGTTAAATAAGAAAGAACAGTTCTAAAAACAAAGAAGCTGCAATTTTTACTGTCCCTGAAGCAATTGATGTATGAATACAGAGATAAAGTTTACTGTCCTCTATAACCTACCCAACTTAGTACTCAGTGAAGCACGTTGGAAAGAAAAACTCTTGTTTGAACTACTCACTGTTCAAAACCATCACGAACATGACAGGCTAGAAGCCAAGAGACTAATTTATGTAATCGGGAAATCCTTCAACAGTATGTCTCCTACACATTTTTGTGAAATCTTTCTATCCTACACGAGACATTTCTGAAATATGGCAACACTAAATGGTTCACAAATTTCTCTAGTAATGTCTACACTCTGAAATGAGTGCAACTCAGGCAATGAAACTTCCCCAATCACTGAAAAATCTTCCTAATGAAAGAAGATAGTCTCCATTCGAATTGCAGACTTTAGAACAGAAAAGACTCTGTACTAACCTCATTGAAACCTGTAAAGTCACTGAAAGATATTTGTTTGCGACTCATTATTTTATTACTTTAAATTCAACATCGATATGCACCAGCAAAAACAAACTATCCAAAGAACATTTTTTCACGAGTTCTTTAAAAACTGTAATTATGAATAGGATTTGGGACATTGGAATCATATACCTGTGAAAGTAGCGGACTCCAGGTCTCTTGAACATTATAAATGTGGTTCTGTTTATTAGATCAAAAGTTTTTTAATGATGTTCAAAAGAGTATTCAGAAACTTGCTATCAAAAATGTTTTGGATTTAATGCAATCTCGAAGAAACAAAAACCATAGTACTGAGTACCATTGTGCGCCTGCTAAACGGTTAATAAAAAGTGATGATTATGAGCCAAGTTGTCTGTTACATAAATACTGTAACACTATTCCATTAGCTTTCTTTTATTTACAAAAAGGTACATTGTTTCTGAGGTTGTTGGTATCGGGTTAGTCGTGCAGTGCATCTCTCTAATATTTGAAAATCCGGCTATAACTGGAAGAACTTGGTCTGTTGTAAATTGTTCATTGTAAATCAAGTTAATGAGAGATGTTACAATATAATAATGAAATATTTTGCACTAATATATAAACATGATTTCAAATCGTCATGATGATTGATAAACATGTAGTACCACATCCGCTTGTGGTACTAAATAATAAATATTAATTAAAAATGTATTAAGTACTTTTAAAATACAATTGGTAAATTTTCAATTGGTACTGTTTTAAAACCACTACAACTGCAGATATTATTGTTGCCTTTGGTAGTAACTAGCTTAAATATATTATGTTATTTTATGAAGGAGTGCTCTTGCAGATCAATTAAAGTTTATCAAAGCTTTAAATATATTTATTTTTACATTGCTTGCTTATGTTTTGTCAGTCACAAATTATCCTTTTCCAAGATAAAATATTGTATTCAATTAATAAAACCAACGCTATTTGTGTGTATGACTGCATAACTAATAATTTTATTTATATCAAATTTGAGGAAGATAACAAAAATAAGATGAACATATAGGTATAAATAGACTAATTTTGAAATTTCAAGTTAGATCTTAAAAGGACAAAGACACTTCATTTTATATCTAGTGTTTTCTTTGCTATTTCAACCTTGTATCTAATGTCATGTTCTTGTAGTCTTTATGGTTTAGAAATATTGCTCTTTACCAGAATCTCTTCAACCATTTCATGCATCACCTTAAACTGATGGTGGGTTTTATGGCTTTCTTTCCAGGAGTTTGTTGACGCTCTATCAGGTGAGGGTGACTGCCCGCCGGAAGAGGACCCGCCATGCTCTGACCCTCCAGCGGAGACTCCACCATCTGCAGAAGGGACAGAAGACAAGATAGTGGACGAATGAGAACTCCTGCCTCTGACTAGAACTTGACCTTCTCCAAACGGTGTCTTGTGCAAACGAGGCACCTGCTGTGTTGAATATATGATTACCACAGCTGTGTCTTCATTACCGTACTAGGACCTCGCTGAGGTTAGGTCAGATGGAGATGATTTTGAGAAGAGCAGAATAGCTTCTCGTTTTTTAATGAATGAGGTATTTGAATGCAAGTTGCAAAGTTTTGTGAACCAAAGTAGATGCTTTTGTAAGGTTTAACTTGTGCATCCTTTCAGAGGATGTTTGCTATGTGTAAGTTTAATTTTCATTACCACGCATAACAACTCTTTGTTATGTTGCCAGTACTTGGCTTCATTCTTTTTCCATTCTTCTAACAAATGACATAGCATTCAAAACTAATGGCACAATGAAAGAGGGTATTTAGCTTCATTCTATTTTTGGAAAGAGACTTTATTTGTCCCCTCCCTCCGTGGTATTCCCTATTATCATCGCCTTTACTTAGTGCCTGGCAAGAAATAAGACTTATATATACATCCTATATACAAATATACATATACAAAGCACAAAGCATGCATCATTCAAGGTGTTGAAACTGATGCTGATCAAAGGACTTTCCACGCTGAGCATACAAGATGATTTTGCATCTGTGAAGGGCAGTGGAGAGATTAGGTTGGTGTGCGGCTGCGAGTGAATGAAAGAGAGAAAATAGAAGATGAAAGAGAATAGAACAGGATGATTGTCTGCTAGTGTCTGATTGACAACCATCACTTTTTACTTTTACTTTTTGTATAGTGTCAATTAATATCGCTAAAGCCTGTTATTTGTACAGTAGATGTAAAGAAATGTAGGAAAGAAGGTGGTGTTGACATGGGCCAATCAAGTCGTAGATTGCAAGATTGCGTCATGTTTTATTCACAGAACATATGCAAAAAAAAGTGCATAAACAACAGAGAAAACTGAAAGCTCTTGATGAAATAAGCCATACCATAGTTACCAGAATCGCCTGAGGTATTTGTAGCTAGAATATTTTCCACTATTTGGTTCATATAGCTGATCAAACAGAAAAACTGAATGTAAGGCTTTTTCTGTATTGCAACACCGTATCCCCCTGAGCTTAGACACAAGGACTTGCAACAGATTATTATCCGTCTTTGCAATCGGCCTATACAAGTTGTGATTGTGTTTTTTGTGGTAAAAGAGCTATTTTATGAACATAACTAGCTGTAGGATATGTTCTGTGTCTTGTACATGTTCATAACCCACTTTGGCTTCCCATTCCAAAATAAGAATAATAATTATTATAATGACATTGATAGTTGGGCATAAACATTTATTATTTATTATTACTATTATTATTCACCGAAGAGAGAAGAAGTTGGTTTGGAAATGTTCGATTGGAAGATGTCTTGCAGTTAATTGGATGCAAAATTATTTGCAAGCCTAGTTTCTTACCTGGTGCAATATGTCCGACCTGGCTGGCATTTGATCTTGGATATTATCAGAATGAGAGAACTCTCTGACATGTTATTGTATTGTGTGTCATGCTGCATGTTGTGTTACATGTCATCTTGTGTGTAATAACATGTTTCATGGCAGAGGTGTGAGTAGGCTGTTCCTTCTTGTTCATTTACATTGTGTACAGCCAGGGGCCTGGCTGGAGCCTAGCCAACAAGTTAGTCGCAGATTCTTTGTTGTTTGCTAAGTGTCATATATGTGAATTACACAATGGGTGGAACCATATAATAAATAATCAGTGTTGTATGGTATTTCCTTTTGTTTATTGTATACAACATGCTAATCCCAGTACATAAAATCTTGAAATGTTCAAAATGAATTTTTGCTGCTTGTCTGTTTATTTTTTTTCCTTCATTTTTTTTAATTTTTTAAAATTTGTTTTCATTTGTGTAATTTTTCCAACAAAAATGTAATTTCTGTTGTTGATGTTAAGGGATATTGGGACTATTTAAAAACTTCCTTTTATTTCAAAGAAAGTATTTTCTTATTTGCAAAAAATTGCTAGTGGCAAAGTGTTTTTTAAAAACATATTTTATTTGATACAAATAAGAGTATAGAAACATGTAATTTTGTGCAATGACACGTAGACAATGTACAATTTTGAGCATTTCATTTGCAAACTGTCTGTTTTTCTCTCTCTCAAAAGAAGAGTTAATTGTTGTTGCAATTTTAAGAATTAATTGTTGTGTTGTATATTATAACGGCTCCAGTGCAGTCAAAGGGCTTAACTGTTCATGTAGATGGCAAATAAAGATCGCACAGTAAAGTGGTATATATCTCTTTCTATGTGATGTTTCAGAATAACCAAATTAGTATATTGAGAGCTTCAATACTCGTGTAAAAAAGTGAGATTATATATACTGTTATTGTGTGATTGAGATGCCTAATTTCAAAGTACTGAGCTGGTTAAAAACAGTTGTTTATTTTATAGAGAAGTGATGTCATCAGCTAAATCCAAGACTTATAGTTTTGAATTTAATATTTGTAAACCAGTTGCATTTGTGCCTGGTTGATGGTCATTCCTATGTTATTTTTTTGATACAAAAGTCAGCATTTTCTTTTGTAGTGCTGTTTTTGTGCATTGTAATATGACTCAAAAAGTAAGTTTTAGCCCAAGCAGAAGACATCTGATAAAAAGTCCAGCAAAAATATTGTTCCAGAAGTAAATTGTTGTATTTAAAAATTGTTGTTTGTAGTTGATTGTGACAGTACATTGTATATACCCTTTGGTTCAGATGAAGAAAATCCATATAAAAGAAACCAAACATTAACATACATTTATAATGAAGGAAAGGTATGAAAAACAAATCAAAACATAACTGTACTGTACATTCTAGCAAAATCTGTATATAGAAAGAATGAAATAAATATATTGATATCTCAATTCATGGTGGTTGCCATTTCCTTTTCACAAGTATTTGTGTCAGACAGTTTCCTTGTAAGTAGGGCTGTAAGAATAGAATATTGAGAAGCTCCATGTCAGCCTTATCAAGAGTCTTGAGAGATGATCAGGGCCATCAAACCAGCAGCATGTGAATGCCTGTGGGATTGCTTTCACACACACACACTGCATATTTAGCAAGACAATGACAATTTAAAATGTCATAAGTTTATATAAAAATTAATTTTAATTATTAGTAAATAGCAAGTAAATATGTGTATTTGAAGTATATAGTAAGTCAAGTATAAAGATGTATATTTGAATATCATTGCCTTTTTACTAGGATGGATAGACTAATGTGTTCGTTGGTGATAATTATTATAAATCTTAAAATCTATCCCCACCACCTGCAAGTGCACGTATATATCGAGGAACCACAGAACATAATACTGACTACACAAGTTTCTTTATGCCTAGTTAAACAATATACACTTCCTTCTTAAAGATATGGTAACGAAGTGTATTTACTTAGCCATCCAGAATATGCCATGTCCTAGGCACAGGTACCAATGTTTTGGCCACCATTCTGAGATCTTCCTCAGGCTGAAATATTGGCATCAGTGCCTAGGATGAGGCATCTCCTGAACAGCTAAATAAATGCCCAACTCCAGCTGCGGAAGCCTATGCTCTCATGGTAACTAAGTGATTCTTAGGCATTTGAGGATCCCATGGGTTTCCTAGTCGTACCCATGGAACTAAGAGATTCCTTTTCCTGCACTTACTAATAACACCAGTGCTAAATTTCTCCATCATAATTTACAAATTGGTGAATAGTATAACAGAACTTCTGAGAGCAATTAACGAGAGAGAGTAGATGGCCTTATGGCGTGATCACCAATGTCTTAAGGGCACGGACTTTTGGATCTTGGCAAAGCTCCAGAGGGTCCAACCACCACTGGAAGGATTTTAGTATTGAAGTTGGACTGCCAGGAAAATGACTGGCTGGTGGTGTTTTAGAATTGTTTCCTCCCCAGGTTTTCAGAAGGTTAGACCCTTCTTTATAGCAGTCACATCAACCATGAAGACCCCTTCCCGGCTTTGTATTACCAGGTCAGGTTTGAGTCTATGCTATGGGCAGTGGAGAGATTGGCTTCTGTAGACACTACAGTGTCTGACTTTTGGAGCATCTTTCCCTCTAAGAAGTTCTTGATTTCATCATGATGCTTTATTCTCAATGGCTTAGTAAAGATGTGTTGATCTAGGGTGTGGTTGTATTACACGTCCTGGAATATACTTCCTCTCTGGGCCTCTCCTTATTTATGCTAGATATTGCAGCGGTATTGAATTTCGATCTCGATTGGAGTGCCATGATAAAAAGACCAGGTTTCAGAAGACTAATTTCTCAAAAATCGTTTGCATTAATGTTCTTCCTTGAGATCCCAGATTCTCCCAGGTGGCTACCTCATCACCAGAGAGTTTCTTCTTATCAAACCTTATATGGATAGGGCCAGACACGCCAGAGCAAAGCCATCTGCAAATAGGATCTGCATATTTTCCTAATGTTAACCTAGGTTCATTGCTACCTAGAAACATGTTGGCCGGCTGCAGGAAGCCTAGTTTTCCATCTCCCTTTGACATACAGAATATGCCTTCTGCAGTATTTATATCCAGGTGTTGGAACTGTTTGACTGCCATTCTAATTTGAGCATTGATGTAAAAGATATCCACAAAACCAATAGCTGGAGGTAATTAGCATTATGTATATGTAAAGTAATGCCAGTTTTTGAGTGAGCTTCAAATGTGCCTTCTGAAGCTGTCATTGCTTCTATCAATTCGTAATGGATGCTTCACGAAGGTAGCAATTCAAAATAAGAGTAGTTCACTCCCAGGTACAGGTTAAGGTACAATCATTAATGACCAGAGGAATCCTTTCCCCAAACCTTTCCAGATGGGGAGTCCTCATTGAACCTGGATCATTCAAATGTAATTTGAAATTATAAAAACTTGCTACAGATGTCATGCCGAGAGCCCGAAGATATTCCACCACAATATCAACCAGTTCTTGAGTCCCAGGGACATCTTTTGCTAATATCACCAGATATCAGCTTGTGCTAACACAGGTACTCTCCTTTATACTGTCGGGTACCGTGACTCGTTTTCCAATTTCTCGAGCAGGCGCAGTGATTAAAAAGGAGTCTGGGCAAGGGTTCCCCCGTTTCACTCCTCCAATTGACACTTCATTTCCTTTCGCGGAGTTCTGAATATCGGTGGAAACCACAGCGATTCCTTTCTTGGACAGGGCTCACCGAATTGCCACAAGAGGAACTGTGTCGAATGCGTTGGATATATTTGGCACGGCACCGCTTTTTTTTTACTTTCCCGTATACGTACGTATGTATATAGAGAGTAAGATACGTAGAATAGGAAAAGTTATGTAATGCGGAAAATCGTTTAAGTTCATTTTCGAGTGTTTTTTTTTTAATTTAATTTTATTTATTTATTGTATTATTACACAAATGTAATATTTTGAAAGATCTCTCACGCTGTTAATATGCACATTTCCAGCAATTTGTAAACACTATTGTATTTGTGAGTTAAAATTCTTCAAATAACTTCTAATGAAGTTTTTCAAAAACTCAAAAATTTTTTGTGAAAAAGAGAAAGATTTCGAATTTAAAATCGAAATAAAGAAAAATTTTACAGTAGCGTTTAAACGCAATTTTCTTAAAAACGCTCCAAATTTTTCAAAGAAAATTGCCATTTAGGACGAGGTTTTACTGTTCTTTAATAGTCTTAAAATAATATTTCTCTTCTACTATTAGGAATTATTAAGAAAATGTCAAAAAATGTACTTTGGGCGGCGATAGATGGCAACTGGCAAGTCCGAACACCTAGCTGAGACCAATGGAAATAGAAAACTAATAGTAAATACAAAGTCTGTGCCATTCTACAGCACCACTAGTTTCATATCACTAAGTGTTTCAGAATGAATTAAAAAAAGTGAAGTGAAGAGTTAAAATTTATATTTAGAATTTTCTTCTTCAAATCTATATTATAAAAGGTTGTGTGAACGCAAGATTGAAATCTGCGCTGCACGGCCTCCGTGACGCGATGAACTTTGCTGGGTTATACCTTTATTTCTGCCGCCTCGCTTTCAATACCCCGAAGGTCATTCCGATCCATGACTTCGGTAGCATAAACGCAGTCTTTTTGTAACTCTCTGCTCAAAAAGCGTTGGCAATACCTGAGCTATAAAATTCTGATACTGAACGCCTCTTTTGCGCAGGAAATGCCTAGAGAATTGAAAACGACGTAGTGCTAGGTGTGCTAATTGCACCAAGAAAGACACAATTTCATTGGGTGACGTGTTGCCCATTTTTGTGCATGAAGCGTGCAAAAATCGTGTGTGAAGGCTGCCTGGAATATCGCAAACGCTGAAGAACAGCTTACGGGTGATATTGTACGTGCATTTTTGTGAATATTAGCAAAAAAACTTACAAAATGGGAGCTGTATTATTCGCAACCATCCATACCTCCCATACCCTAAATGGAATGTAATAGTCTGAAAGCATATTTTATTGTAATGTTCCATATTGTTTAGAATTGCAAGGGACATTCGTATATTATGATTAAATAAATTATTTTCAATACAAATTTCCTAGCGTTTTTAATATTGCAATTGCCGAAAAATAGGTGCTTCTCACGAAACAACGTTTCGTGGGTTCGTGATGCGATTAATATCATGTATTTTCCAGCAATACTTGTAATCTCTGGAAGCGTAAACGGCAAATGGAAAACGTTTGGCCGTTGTCCATGTAAAATAAGTTTCTTTTTAAACGGATCTTCAAAAATAGAGTTTTTCAACGCTGCGAAACGTACGGATTCAAAAAAGTCACCGAGTGACTAAGTGAAAATATTCGAAACAAGTTGAGTAAAACTTTCTCGCGATTCGGCTATCATGAAGCCACGCTCCCAACGGAGATCATACTTAATTATCGGGGTGTGTGCACGTTACATTTTCTATTGGGGGGAGGGGAGGGTCACCATTTTAACGCTGATTCCATTTTACACCCCAGGGTAGTTAGCTCGGGTGAATGAGGTGAATGATGATGAAACAAATACACACAAACATACAGGTACACATCCAACACAACCATGCCCGAGGTGGCATTCGAACCCGCGATCTTCTGGTCCGAGACCGCTACTTACTTACTATATTCCACTTACACAGTTCGCGAGATAATAAAACGTAACTATGATTAAAATTGAATAATGGAAGTTGACATTTTGTTTTTAAAAAGTAGTATGGTTGCATATCACCCCTATGATGGTATCACCCGGGGAGGTCCGCTAGTGACTAGTGAAACTAGTGACGCCAGTGCCCGGAGCTGCTCGAGTGATACAAAAGTGGCGCGCTATACGGCTATATACTCTCTGCTATACGGAGCTCTCGAGTGTTCTGTGGAGCGCACGTGGTTGCTTGCGCGGGCGCGGGATTTGGCGCGTTTTGGCGGCATTAGCCTGGACGTCTTAAGGTAAATTGTTGCCGCTGAGATCTGATTGAAGGTGACAGTATATCAGCAACCATGTGGTGCAAGTTCATGTAAAGAATATGTTCAACCAGGTTTCAGTATCACGTACTTTTGAATAAGAACAGTGCATGAAAGATCCGAATCTAGTCGCTTTTGTTTAGTTTTGTGAGAAGGTATTCTCGTGTGCTGAATTGAAAGTGGAAGAGAACACGGTTCTTCGTATACCAATAAGAGGTAACTCCGAATTTGTAATATTAAAAGATGTGTGACATGGTTGTTAATGAATTAAGTATTTCGAGAGATTTTCGTGGACTTGTAGAAATTCTTCCATTGTAATCGAACTTGTGTTATTCTGTAATGGACATGTGCCAGACGGAATTTACAATTTCAGATTAATATTTAATTATATTTCAATTTATATAGTTTTAATTTAATTGATTTCTTATTGCAATCACTTGTAGCCCAATCCAATATATCGTGTACCAATATTTCACTTTTTCTGATCAATTTTTATTAAAATTAATCCGGAAATAGCCCACAGAATGAATTTAGAATATGTATGTTACACTTTTCTGTTGATTTTTATTTCATATTTTAGTATTAAACACTGGTAAAAATAATGTACCAATTGCAAGTGCTTCCATTCAATTTTCTGCAAAAAAAATTACTTGAGATTATATTAAGTAATATTTGAAGGGGAAACTGAATAAAAGGTTTTCTCGAAAGGGCCTTTTTCATTTTCGGTATGAAAGTGCATGCTATTTCTTTAAAATCAAAATTCTTCTATTTTCTTCCCACATATCAATAATACAATGAAAACTATGAACATTTAGGGACAGAGAATTTCTTTTGACATGGAGATTCTTTGTTTTGTGGAGAGACTGCATAAATGTAAATGAATACCAAACTTGAGTAAAATTGAAGTTATTGAAAGTTTCCATTTTAAAGGAGTTTGTTGCAGAGAATTTACACTGGACTTGTGATTCTGACCAAACTTTTGTAATTACATTGTTTTCAGAAATGAGTGTACAACTTAAGTCCAACAAAAAGTCTTCTTACAAAAGAAAACGAGGTGAAAGCCAAAATGAAGAAAATTCAGTTTTAAAAGAATTATCTGTGAGTAACTAAGTTCACATGTTCAAAATGGTAACATAGTTTCACAGGAGGTGCTCAAAACACTTTGATTATATGTTGTACCAGTCATTTTTCATTTCACATTTTAGCCTCAAAAAATGCACTGTTATTAGGGAGTTTTAGCGCCATGCGTAAGGTAGCGGTGTTATGCACTAACGGTCATGTAACAAACCTTGAAGTCATAATGTTTTACCGGAGGCCTAAAGTTCGACCTTATACCTTCATAAATAGGGCACGCCTCTGGAAGTCTCTATGATCACCTTACAAGCGGCAAAATGGCTGCCTAAAAACAGGAAAAGGTGAATTTTTCCAACTCTGATGAACTGATTCTTGTATGTGAGGCTGTTACAATTAACACCTCACCAACTCCACAACACTGGCAGGAATTAACGGGGTATGTTGGAGAGGTGACAGGAAAAAAGTTTGCGAAAAAGGAGTTCAAATCAAATCTTTGGCATACTTTGTCTTATGCTCATGAGGAATGCTGTTTTAAGATATTTCCATATAATTTTAAGAAAAGCAGATTGAAGATTCCAGACTGTATACTCATCACGGAGAGTCACAAAATCTAAAACTCCCTGCACAATGTATATTTGTTATTCTATTGACTCGTAACATGTTTTAAATGTCTCACCACTAGCCTGCACTCTGATAAATTATGCAATTTCTGTGTTCAACGCTTGAAATGCTTCCCTTGTTATAAGGTATAACACTATGTTGCCGTTGCTAAAACTCTCCTGAACGTTGTTTATTACGACTGTATAAAGGCGTTAGTCACATGATCAATAGAGTTAAGGATATCTCCTTATGCCTGGCGCTAAAACTCCCTATTATGATTTACTGCCCTTGCCACATGCATACTGATGATCTTTCTTGGACAATGTAATGTGATTACTAGATTTCAGACCTACCAATACTTTTAACATTTTTCATTCTAGTACCTATATTTCTTGGATACTTTTAATGAGATAAAAGTTTGCATTAGGCTCGTTTGATAGTATATTCCCTTCATTTATTCATTCTGAGCTGGTGGTATCAAGAGTAGATTACATCAATGGAAACCTGCTACTATTGCATGTCTCTTGGAAACCTCTGTCAACGTACTGAGATTAAAACATCAAGCTCAGAGATGATTGATACAACTTAATAGTATAATAGTTATAGCTATTTTTAAATTGTTTGTAGTTACAGGGATAAAAAGATATATCATAGTGCATTAAGGTATTATTGAAGAAGGTCAAAATCTAAACTTAGGATTACAGAAAACATGATGTTTTAGAATTCACTGCTGTGTTTATGAAAAATACATTTCAATACATGGGATTCTGTGTGGATTTTTTGTGTTTAGGTAAATATAAAAAAAGGATCTCCTATGTTGACTACCCATGAAACCTCAGCAATTCACTTATCCAAAGATGATGAAAACAATATATTTAGAACTACACAGTCTGTAGTTATAAAAAGAATATCTCCTGAAAGTTTGGTTCCCCATGATACGTCAGCCCTGCACTTACCAAAAGATGATAAAAACAATGTACTTAATGATACACCATCTTTGTGTGAAAATGAAGTTTGTGATAAACCATTTTATGTTATTAAGAAAAGTGAATCAGATGATTCTGTACTTACTGAAAGTGAGGTATTAAGCGGAACATCATTTACTGAAGAAGATTCAAGCAGTAAAGAAGTTGAAGATTCAGTAAAGGTTGACAAAAAATCTAAAAAAGTGGTAAGTAAAGAAGTCATTTAAATAGCCATTTCATAATTAAGAAGTTTGGCACGAATTTAGTATTTGCTTCGTAATTTATTACTCACTTAATGGTTATTGAGATATAAGAGCCATCGAGTTAAATTACCCAAAGTAGATGTCTATCAATTCAATATGATCTCTATTAAAACTTTATTTTATATCATTTTTGGATAGTTGATTTGAATGTTTCCCTTTTCTTTTTATTAATTGGTTTCCAAATACTTCCCAGGTGAAACCCTCACTTTCTTTAGAAGAGAAACTTACTCACCTAAAAAAGTTAATGGCCATCAGTAATGCTTATTCTAAGTATGTATCCAAGAATCTCGCAAAAGCTTCAATGGGTGAACAGTAAGTTGCACAAATTATTATTTTGTGATGATTTTATTTTCAAATAACCATGAACTGAAGAACAATATTTATATCAAATTTAGAACCTGTTGTTTTCTTCTTAAATTAAAATTGATTTATTGAATAAGTGTTTAAAAAACCGAAGGGGATGTGTTGTAGATTTGATTGAGACCTGAATTTGAAAACTTTTGTTATCACTCATAGTAATCTGACTTGTATGTTACCTTATGGTTTATTTGCTTTATGAAAACAAAATTGCAGTGCAAGTTGTTGTATTCAATTGTATTGTAATACAATACAATACATTCATTGTATTGTATTCAATTGACATAGCATTTGTTACATGAGCAGCAAATCCATCAAGAAACTATTTAATTATATTTATTTGTTTACGGGTTATTTCCTTTAATACATGTAATTATAATATTGGAGTACAAGATCCACTTTTGTTAATGAAGTCGCAAAGAGTAAATTTAGGAACAATGTCTAATTACAAATCGGGTGGTTTCATAGAGCCATTCTCGGATAGGACATAGCTTGAGTAAATAATGTTGAAAAAATCAATTTGTTTATGTTACTTGTTAGCAGTAGAGGCAATATGGTAGAAGGTATCATTCATTTGATAGTCAGTTTTCACAGGTTTGACAGAAAATAATAAGGGAGTATGTGTACACATGCGAGGGACCTGAAATCCAGTATTAGTGAGATAATTGTTACAATTAGTTTCACCCGACTAAATTTTAAAGAGAAAGATAAGGTCACATAATCTTCTTCTATCTCGAAGATGAGGAATGTTATACAACGAGTAGTAATCAATATAGTTATGACAAAACAGTGGGATAGGACATCCATCGCAAAACACTAAGTTGCGCAACAACCTATGTTGGACCTTCTCAAGATTTACGGCCTTCCCAGTGAAGGGAGATCAAATCGGACTGGCGTATTTGAGAGTGGGCCTAACTAGTGAGTTAAAGAGAAGTTTGATTGTGTAGTGAGGTTGAAATTGTGATGAGTTTCACAGGATAAAACCCAGGGTTTGCAGATGTTTGTAACAATACTGTTAAAGTGATTGTTGAAGTTAAGTTTACTGTCAAAGATAACTCCAAGGTCTCTGATGTCAACCACAGCCAATAGCCTCCCATTGAGTCTATTTAGAAAACTGAAGTGTTCCGCTTTCTGGAGAAGCTAACGGTATAGCACTTCGCATGGAGCAGTGATATGTTGTTCAGAAGGCACCATTTTTCGACAGCTTGTAAGTCAAGTTCCAACTTGATGGCGTCATCAGTATCAACTACCGAACGATAAATCTTACTCATCAGTAAAAAGAAGGATATTACTGTTTTAAAACTGTAGGGAGATCATTGAGAAATATGTTGAAAAGTTAAGGGCTCGGGTGAGATCCCTGAGGAACTCTAGATGATACATGGTAAGAGTCGGAATGGATACCATTCAGAGAAACACACTGCAGTCTGTTATGCAAATAATTTATCGATGAAAGAAGCAGATCACCCAAACCCATCTTAGTTTATGGATTAAAATTGTATGATCAACCCGGTCAAACACCTTAGCAATATCCATGTAGATTGTATCACATTGAGAGCCATCAGCAAGCGAATCATCGATAAACTTTTTGAATTTGACCAATTTGACAGGTTGATCCGCCCTTCCTGAATCCATTCTGGGAGTCTGAGAATACAGGCTCAAAATATGTAAAATTATTAATGCACACTAGTTTTTTGAACAGCTTAGGGATGGCGCTTAAGATGGAAATAAGAAGCTAGTTCGTCACATCAGATTTATCACCTTTTTTATGAACAGGGATAATTTGCTCTTCTTCCAAACATTAGAAAAATACCCTCATCTGAGAAATTTATTAAATAGTAAGAATAATGGGCTAGAAATGGTATATCTGCAAAAATATTTCCAATTTTAAACTTTTGGAGTGTATTCCCCCTTTAAAAGTAATAAAAATAAATCATATTCTGACGGACTAGCAGACTCCCTGATAGTTACCCGAATATATATCCACTCTGAAATAAAGTGACTCCATAATTTTGAAGAGGTCTCCTGAGTATTTTTATAATTTTTAACCAATTCTGACTATTCAGTCAAAGTAAAATTACGAATTGTCTTATTGACTAGAAAATTATTTTGTTGATGAGAATGTTAAAACTTATTGCCTGAACTATTGCTTATGAGACTTGGAATGACAGTGTAATCCTATTTAAGTAGGCTTAATCTGCCTATATAAGATGACCTTGTATTTTTTAAACGAGATATTTAGAAATATACCCTTGAAATATCTTTTGTTAGAGTAAATGCAGTAATAGACTAAGAAAAATCTTCTTTTGTGTAGGACCACTAAAAATGTGGGGCACCTTTCTGGATCACAGGGCAAATCTGGTTCAAGATCTTCTGACTCCAAAACACAAATAAATAATTGCAAGGTGTGTATTTGCTGTATGTTTCATTACCCCGACTCATTTCTTGTATTATCACATTAGTCTGTAGTTGTACATTGGTTTGGTAGAGTTTATGGTTCCTCATGATTAAGCAATTGATTAGTGTACAATAAGTTGAAGACACTACAATAATCATTTGAAAGATTTACAGAAGAGGATGTTGTTGAGGTATGTGATTTAATGGAAAATCCTATAAATATAATCTTTGACAAACTGTCAGACAAACTCCAGAAGATCAATGAAGGATTAAGTTAGTTTCAGTACTGAATTACTTGTGTAATTTTTCATTGCATTAAAATGGTTAATCAATTGTTGATATGTTCTGAAAGTAATGCTTCAAAAATAAATTGCCAAACAGGAAATGGAATCAACAGGGAAAGTATACGCTGCCAAGTTCTCCCCTCCACCTCTATTTACGGGTACTTTGAAGGAGTACCAAAAGGATGGATGTGAATGGCTTAAGGTATAAATATTATTTATTGCAGGATTTGATGGTTTATTACTTCTGATTATAATACTCAGTGTTTTAGTTTTCAATAAGTGACAATAGTAATGCTGACTTCTTGTTATCTTTGGTTTCAAAGCATTGTTTAATTGTTGTTTTCAGATCCTGTTTGAAAATGCCTCAAGTGGTATTCTAGCTGATGAGATGGGATTAGGAAAAACTGTGCAAACAATTGCCATAATTACCCATTTAATAAGTAAGAATTTGAAGGGTCCCTTTTTGGTTATAGCACCTCTCTCTACTTTGCCAAATTGGGTATCAGAATTCAAGAGATTTTGTCCTACGGTGAGTATGTTCAGCACTTACTTCACCTATCTGATGGCATTACTTTGATGTAATTTCTTAGGCTTCAGTTGTCATCCTCTTCCTGTATTTCACACGAGATATTATTAAAATCCCCTTGCTGGAGACTCCTCTGGTTCAAGGAGTGAATTCACCATCGCTTCTTCTGCCGCCTCTTTTGTGACCTGCACCAAGCAACACTTCAATGCTGGCTTGCAATAGCACAAATTGTGCCACAATATCACTATTTACATTCATGATACACTTGTTTGTACTAGTGACCGAGAACTCGCTCGCTGTGTTATTTGTCTCTGGCACTATTTTAAATGGAACCCATGGGCCTTGGACACAATCAATCTATTCTCGCATCCAGCCAATAGTAAAGTATGTCTCACAGTGAGTAGAAACTCTTGTTTTGCTCATGTTTATGTTAGACATTTTGAATACTTCATGTGAGATGGGATATAATTGTCCACCGCAATCACAGTTATAATATTTATTTATTTATTTATTACAACATACCCAAAGTGAACTTTCGGGAAAACACTTTTTCCATCTTCAATGGGTCTCTAGCAAGGAGAAGGAAAAATGAGAAATAAACATGAAGGGAGCGAAAAGAAATACAGCAAAACTGCGATAAATTGAGTGACTGTGTTAGTCTGTTACTTATGTTATTTCTGACATTTAAGCTTTATGCCTAAATTTATGTTTGCATTGTGAATGGGCCTTAAGGAGATTTTGGTTTTGAGCAGAGATAGTTTCATCTGTGGTTTTGAACAGAGCATTGATAGAGTTTCATCGGCGGTTTTTACATAAAACAGATAAAAAATCTAAATAACAATTATTCACTTATGAATCTGTAGTCTCCAACAAAGTTGTGTGTAAAAATGTGGAAGGGAAAAAATTTTGAAGAAGAAGAAGAAGTGTGGTTTGTGGTATTAATGCTGATCACATCCAAACCACTTTATATTGGGTACATTTTGTATGGACAAGAATCACCATGTCAAGGGGTTTATTGTAAAGAACCTCAACCTTGCCATTTCAATCCTTTAAAAAAAAGCGCTGATCCAATACAAATCAATCCAGATTTGACAATTTTGCAAAGAAACCAACTGAAGAGCATGGGTGAGGAATTGGATAAACTGAATAAAATGGCAGACTAATAGCAATTAGATATATAAACGGTGAACCTAAAATTGTTTATACGGAATCAAATCAATCCAATATATGAAAAAATGCATAAATAAGGACAAATTGAAAAATTTATGCTGAAGGTTCCATTTGATAAATCTTTATTTGGTCTGTTTCTAACGAAGTGGAAATCCTCGTAGATTGTACCAATCCTCGCATCTGGTAATTGGAGTTGTGTTTTTAATTATAGACCATTTACAATTCTGAGTGTAATTCCTAAATTATTTGATTGTTGATAAATTGAATCACCTTTCCAATTTTTGTCAGAGAGAATTTGGGTTTATTAGCGGAAGAAATATAGCGGCCAATCTCATATGTTACTCTCAATATATACTCAATGGAATGGAGGATAATTTTCAAGTCAATAGTGTTTTTATGAACTTTTGTAAGGCCTTCAATTCATTGAATCCTTCCATTCTCTGCAAGTTGCAATGTTTTGGTGAATGGATCTGTACTTCAGTGATTTAGATATATTTAAATATTAGTTTGGGAGGTGTGCAGAAGTGTTACTTCTGAACCCTTAATATTTTATCAGGGATACCCCAGGATTCCCACCTGGGTCCCTTATTGCTTTTAATTTTTATAAATTATGTTTGCGATATGAGAGATGTTGAATTTTTTTTTTCTGACGACCTAAAATGTTTAAGATTTTTAATTCTCCTAAAGATAAAATTGTGTTACAGGAATCACTAAATAAAATAGTCAATTGGTGCACATATAATTAATTTAAATTCTTGTAAATGTAAAACAATTACTTTTTCTCTAGTCAGAACCATGACCGAAGGGGATTATACTATTAACAATATGATATGAGTGTCAACTATATGGACTCTTGATGTTGTTTTTGACACCGAAATTTATTTTAAAAATCATCTTCACATTTGTATTGCAGTTAATACGGCCAATCAGATGCTAGTGTTTATTAGTATCATCAGTGTCCAAGCTGTGAATTGCCCTCAGTACAAACATTGAGATCACTATTTTATTTTGATTGGACCTGTACTTATATACTCTTTTGTTGTGCGGTCACCTTACTTTCCTTACAGAATCTTTAAGGTTGAAATAGTCCAACATATTTTAGACTCTGCATACCTTAAGGTATGCAGAGTCCCTAAGGGTTCAGGATCCCTTTAAAACCCGTGATTATGGTATCATAGCTTCATGTTTGAATATACTGTCATTAAAATCTTTTGTAGATTATGTTAATATGATGTTTTTGTGAAAACTTAATTCTGACCCAAATCGATTATAAAAACCAAATTTGTATGTGTTAAATAACATACAACCACAAAGTTGTGGCCATGAGGAGTCAGGTATAAATTTGTTTGGAAATTGTTCGCTAGTTTTTACAAATATACGTAGATTTCAGAAAATCATCTTACAGCAATGCCAATTAGAGGATATGTGAGAAAATAATAGTATATGGGAATATTTTAACTGTTGACTAAAGTTGACGTCGTTCATTTTTAGTGTTCCAAATCAAAGTTCTTAGAGATAGATTTTTGTGAGCACAATTTTGCCTAAAATGAGAAAATATAATGCTTCTGATCTCATCTGCATGTACGCATGTACAATTTTCTCCGCAACAGTTGGCGATTCATTGCTGGCAATGGACCCTTGTTGTGAAGTAGGAGGGTTCAACAAAAAGAAAGCATTTGGCATTCTACTGCTACGTCAAAAATACTTTGTAGTTAAAATTCTGTGTACTTTATCTTGAAAAAGGTAGATTAGATAAATTACTTTTAAATTTAGATGTTTTAAACCTTTGTGAGATACATTGAATCCATGATTGAGATAAATTTGTTTTCCTTTATTTTGTGACCTCCATTAAAAATATTTATATTTTGAAGGGCTGTTGTAATAGTTTTTGAGACTGATTAATCAATGATGGATTGTTTTGGTGTAGGTTAGTAAAAATGCCTGAGTATTGATTTGGATCCTAGGTGACCTGGCAAGCTGGTTAATGAGTTTGTCAGTGCATCAACTCTCTTTTTGTGTCCATCAGATCTTTTGTGCCCTTAAAGAATGCAACTGCAACAGTAGACTTTTAAAAGTTTTTTCATTTTAATTTTGTTTTTTCTTGTGTTTTTGTATTAAAAATGCTCGTTTGTTGTGTTTCATGTGGCAAATTTGATTTTGTTTTGTGAAACTTCTGCACAACTGATGATATAATAATGTTTAAGTAGATGAATTTTATTAATAAACTTATATAAAATAAATGTAATATTAATTATATACATATACGTAATACTTCTGAAAAACATTATTTTTTGTAATGTTGCTATTTTACTTCCTACAGGTACCTGTAATTCTATTTCATGGAAATTCTGATGAAAGAAAAAAGATGATGAAATTATTCAGGTTGAAGTCATTGCAAACAGTTGGTGGAGAAGTTAAAGTGTACCCTGTTATTGTAACTTCGTATAATATGATTCTGATGGAACCTGGTTTTTTTGGAAGCTACAAGTGGCTATATCTTGTTGTTGATGAAGGTCATAGACTTAAAAATAAGGACTGTAAATTGACTAAGTACGTTTCAACAATTTATATAATATAATTACTTTACTTTGGTTTTATTTGTTGTTTGTATTATTATTTTATTTGTTGCTTAACGTTGCATTTCAGTTTTCAATAGTCTTGAATGATGCAACACACTGCCTAATAGTTCCACTTGTGATTTGGATATACTAATTAAAATTGGACCGTTTTGTAATTTGTTAGTTAATTCAATCACTATTTGTCATATGCTTTTTTTAATTTGACTTTCCATTTTCCTTTCTTAAGGCTACTTACCAGCTTTAGTTCTTCAAATAGATTACTACTAACTGGAACACCATTGCAGAACAATCTAGAGGAGCTGTGGTCCCTCCTTCGTTTCCTTACCCCAGAGATATTTGGAAATATTGAAGATTTGGAATTATTAATATCTTCAGAAGATATGCAGTCTGAAACAATCGTTGAACAAGAAATCAAGGAGGGTATTGTCTCAAAATTGCATGCGGTAAGTAGGTTAATATACAGTTTTACTGTTTGTTTTTTAAATTTATAAATTAACCTGTCCAGAGTGAATAAATAATTACCCATTTTAAGTAAAATCATCGAAAAACTTCTAAAATTCCTCATAAGCGTACTAAAAGATTATACAAAGAAGTTCTCAGAAAGTAGAAAAATACGTTCTCATTGGTGCAACTGGATATAAAATGAGAATTGTTAGGGATGAGTTTGACTTAGTGAAAGAATGCTAGTTAGGATCAGAAAATAATGTATGTTGTAATCCAGAGAATAGTAATTGTTTAAATATCTGTCTTTTCCTATCGCTAAATATAAGTACTCTAAAGAAATTTCGTATTGGATGTATTTAGAAGACGAAGGTCAGGATTGTCAAACAAGGAAGTGACAAATGACACTTATCATCATCCCCTAAATATGTGACTAAAGAAATGATAGGAATCGAAAATTGCTAATATCCCCCAAAAATTTCGGCATCTTCCTACAACTAGAATTAAGAAGATAAACATTTTTTTCTTGATAAATAATTTACTTAATTTGCTTTAGGTATTAAGCCCGGTGGCCAATTTTTTACACTTATACATATAATAAAATAATATATTATAATAAAGAACACTGAAATACAATACGTAGTACAGTAATATTTCATTTATGCAGAGGCCCTTCACAGGCTATTGATTTTATTGCTTACAACACTATTACTAGAATTTAATCTGAACATAAAAGTCTTGATGATTGTGGGAAAAGTCTCCATTAGTGCTGCAGGCAAGCTAGTTCATGACTCGATACTTCTCTTTACAAAAGAGTGGTTTCCACCATCTGTTCTCTGTTTCCTTGGACACATTTTTCTAATATGGTTATGAAGTGCTAAGTAAACAGGTTTATGAATTCTTTCCTGAATTTCCCTCTATACCGAATTTTTCTGTAATGTTTTGTAAAATATACATAACTTTGCTTTGTCCCTATGGCTCGCCAATGATTCCCATGTTGGTACTTTGTTGGAAATATTTGGTAACGAATTTCCCCTTTTAACAAATTTTGCTACTGATTTCGGAACTCTTTCGCTGCTGCTGCTGCTGAAAATTTCTGAACTCTTTCGATGGAATTTATTTAGCCCTCTCTGTACAGATTCCAACACACTGCTCTGTACTAGACACACAATTGTTGTACATGCTAGTTTTATTGATTTACTACATTCCTTCCTTAACACTCACATTACAAAGTTTAAAGATTTCCACGTCTTTCGCACAGTAAATTTGACGGGCTTCCCCGTCCAAGGTGTTCCGTCATTATCACCTCTAGATATTTACAACAAGTTACCTGTAGAATTAACTTAACCCTAAGCAAATTTATAGCTGTCCCATTATTTCTACTTTGCGTAAAACTAACAATTTTGCATTTATCCGGAATAACCTTCATTCTATTGATTTCCGTCCATTCTTCCAAGCGTTGCAAATCGCGCTGTAATTTTTCCTGATGTGATATGTTCTTGATATTTCTATAAATAAGGCAGTTGTCTGCAAAAGGATTAATTTTTGAGCCTATTCCCTCTGCTCTGTCATTTATGGACACCAAATATAGTAAAGGTCCAAGTACACTCCCCTGAGGAACCCCAGATGCTACACTCGTTCACACAGGCTGTTTCCCACTCTTGCTCTCTGATGCTGGTTATCCGAAAGACCTTAATCCATAGTATCACTCTCATTCTGTCTAGTTTTTCAAGAATACCATGGGGAACAGGATCAAAAGCCTTCGTAAAGTCTATTACTGCCGCATTGATTCTATCACCTGCATCTAATGCATCTGCAATGTCCTGGCAAAAAGCTATTTTTTGACTTTCACACAAGTAACCCATTCTGAGACAATGTTGCTCCCCAAATAGCCAATTTTCTTTACTCCACTCATTTTTAATGTGTTCAGCGATTAGGTGCTCCATCTGCTTACTGACAACTGATGTTAGGCTGCCAGGACAATCATTTTTAACTTGTGATTGAGACCTATCCTTATAAAAGGGAACTACAAATTCTTTCCAATCCTGAGAAATTCTTGATTATTTAAGATAATATCAAATTTCAATAAGATACGATCAAATATAATATCAGTAAATTCCTTTATCAAGTAATTGTTTCTTAGTAATTCACAATAATTTACACATTAATCATAAGGTCATATATTTCCCAATCTGGTATTGATATTAAACAACAAACATTTTTTAGGCTTTGCAACCATTCATTTTGAGAAGAATGAAGAAAGATGTTAATCTGATGCTTCCTCCAAAGAAGGAAATTCTCGTTTATGCTCCCATGTCTCAAACTCAGTGGGAGCTTTATAATGCTACATTGGATGGCAGCATTTTCTCTATTTTGGGATTGCAGGAGGTATATTATTTGAATGATGTATTTGTGTTTTTTGTGCAACATTCCCTTATTTTTTCATTTAACATAAATAAACAGTTTAAAAACAATTTGTGGTTTCATTGTATTTGCTCATACTCATTGAAATTAATATTTTTGTCTCTCTAGGATGAAATTCTTGAAGAATCTTCAAAAAGAAGAAGTACATTAAACCCCCGATGTATATTGGATGATGTTGAGAATGATGATGACTTAGATGATGATGATCTGGTCATTGTTATTCGTAGAACAACCAGAGTTGTGCCAGATTCTAAAAAGTATGAAATTGTTTTTTTGTGAATTTAAATATTTACTTATTTAAAATAAAAATAATGATTAATCTCCCTTGTGATTTTAATTTTCAGGAAGAAAGCACTCCCTCTTGATAAAGATGGAAATCGATGTTATGTGAACTTAAAAATGCAAAATGCTCACTTTCAATTGCGAAAAATATGCAATCATCCATATCTGGTTCAGATGCCCCTTGAACAGGAACAGTATATGCTAGTTAATGAGGAGATGATCAAGAAATCAGGCAAAATGATGATCCTGGATGCATTACTACCTAGACTGAAGGCACAAGGTCACAAAGTAATGTTATATAATTAAAACTTACTACCTCAAATTAAGCATAAAGTATATGGTGCTTGCCGGTATAGCCAAGGTTGCTTAGGCTAGAGGGCCCTGCTTCCATGATTTGCAGGGACGAGGATTTGAATTCCACCCAGGGCATGGATGTTTGTGTATGTTGTTAGTATGGGTCCCCCCCACCCTTATCCCAAAGTTAAAAGTTACAATGGACCAAGCAGTTGAAAAGCTTCCTTCAATAAATTAAATTTGTAAAGTAAATAAAAATAAAGTATACACCAACGGCACCTCAGACCTCTTTACTCCTAACTGTTGACACCTAATTTAATTTAGGCCTCAGTGACATTGGCAATTTGAATTTGTTTTCAATTTAAAGGTATAACCATTAAGGAAGTGATTCACATTCACTCACAAACATTATTGCCAAGACTTCAAGTTTTGTAGTAAATTAGCTTGTAATTAGTGCAGTACTTGTGATCAGACTTCAGTTTCTTAACTGCTCTTTACAGGTTCTGCTATTTTCCACCATGACAAAACTTCTTGATGTAATTGAAGAGTATGTGATCTTCAGAAATTATTCATATACAAGGTTGGATGGTTCTGTAAAACTCGAAGACAGGATAACTGAGATGAATAGCTTTTTGGAAGATGAAGATGTGTTTCTCTTCTTAATTTCAACTCGAGCAGGCAGTCTGGGATTGAATCTTATCAGTGCAGATACAGTGATAATTTTTGATAGTGATTGGGCAAGTAAAATATTTATCGTTATGGCAAAATACCTTGCCAATTTGCCATTCAATAAGACATTAAAATATGTTTGTTTCAGAACCCTCAAGTTGATCTGCAAGCCCAAGATAGATGCCATAGAATTGGTCAGACAAGACCAGTAGTGGTATACAGATTTGTGACCAAGGCATCAATTGATGAAAAAATCGTTCAATATGCACAAAATAAGCGAAGATTAGAGAAATTAGTATTGCACAATGGTAGGTATTCTTTCCATTTTTACACAATTTCTTTGACATTGAATTTATCATGTGTAACATTAGACTGTATGTACAGAAATGAGCCTGTTTTTAAGACATCTTTTTTAGAGATTTCATTTGAACTGTACACTTTCTACCAAGAGTATGTAGAGACCAGGAGAGATGGCTCGGGGTATCATCTGATGTCACTGCAGTCCCTCTGACCGGGAGGTCCTAGGGTGGAGTCATGATGGTGGCAGGATTTTCCACACTAGCTTGTTAGCTAGGTCGAATTCAGTCGCCTTCTGGAAAATTCTAGCAGCTGGCTGCTCTGATCGTCAGTTTTCCGTGGTTTCTCTCAGAGTGGATCAACACCAGGCGAATGCCGAAGCAGTATCCTAACAAACCGGCCACAGACCACATGCAATCTCACCTTCCTCAGCTTCCTAACCTCACCCCTTACACCCACACTTACACTAACATGCACGCTTACGCTAGCATGCCGAGAGACCAGCTTGTTGCTAAGAGCTAAGAGCTTGTTGCAGCTGGGGCAGTGCCCTGCTGGTGGGAGATAACTGTTTAGGGAAACTCATGCTAGCCAACTGTAGGCTGTGGGTCTCGCCATGCAGTGAGGAAAAGATCACCGCCACCACCCAAGCAAAAAAACATATATTACACTTGTGAGTCTAATATCCCTGGTAGTTAATGTGCCTCGAATTACTAAACAATCAAAGTATGTACATTTTTTGGTAGCCCTGAACAAGCATAACCTTGCTTGGGGGAAGAGATGTGAAAAACACACTAGGAAGAGGTGTGGTTTCCTGGGTGATTTACTTCTCATTCCAAAATTGTCATTGAAAAGAGAATTGTAATAATTGATATGAATTGTATAAAATTACAAGTGAGAATATGTGTGAGAGAATTAAGTCCTCGAATCAACATAGACAGGCATCAATCAGTGAATCTCGAAGAGCTCACACTTCTTACTTACTTTCAATTAAACTCACAATGAACTCAATTTTAATTTAAGAAAACATTAATTAAAAGGAAGTTTTACAGTGCACATTTCTTAAATTTAATTAAATTGCTTTCATGCAAACTTTCTGTAATTGGCAGAATGACAAAAGTAGTTCGTGAACCGGGGCTACTACACCAAATTTTATTTCTCATTAAGATTATGAGGCATTGTGCAATATCCATATTTACCATTACTTGCTTGGCTATCTCTTCCTTAGGTTAATAATCACAATCACATGCACAATTTGATGTGCTAGAATTTAACTATGTAACTATAAACTAAAACTAGGGTGTACATTTTTATGCCCTAAAAAATCTTGAAATTTGTTTTCAAAAATACGCATTTATGACCTAAAATTTCTGAATTATGCACTTTAATATGCAATTAAAATTAACAATATTTCATTGCTCCTATAAATCTTACTCGAGATTCAGGAGAAGCATGCTTGGAATGAAAGGATATGCAGGGTCTTTAGCGTAACTTGCAACCCGTGTCTGAGAGCACTTGTTCTTGTTTTGGCACTTTTTTTTTTTTCATTCAAAAGCTTAGGCGGGCAGGTATGCGGCTCACATGCCGGAAACTTTTTGCACTGCACAGAGTGGGTGGCTGGGGAAGGATGAGCAAGAAACAAAACGGCTCTTTAGATGATTGTCCAGTATACTTAAGAAACAAAACTAGTACTGAAGATGTGGAGGGAAGTTTATCAATTTATTAACACCAACATAACAATAATTATTTTATGAAAGTCAGCTCCGAGAAAAATCGTAAAGATACCTCATAAAACGTTACAGCCAAGCTCTGCGTTATTTATAACTATAATAATGAATTATTATTATTATTGAATGTAATTATTAAGCAAATAAGAAAGCCTTATTAAAATTATGAAATTTACCAATAAAACATTAATCTATAGTAAATTAATTATTGAAAATAATTAATAAAAAATGAGAAAATATAATTTTCTCAAACTGACAAAAACTGACCGTTGAATAAATGCTCAAAGTGACCACCATTTGCCAAGAGACAGGCATTTACTGTTTTCAATGTAGTGGCTGCAGTATGGTGAAGACTAACAAGGACAGAATAAGTTCTTTCTCTTTCTTCCAATTAAAATTAGCCACGTTCTCTCACTCCCAAATCTAAGGGCACACACTGTCACTAAAAGTCAAAGGGGTGACAATGATTTTTCATGCATTGCCAAATTACCAGAACAAGAGGTGGTGTTTTCAAACATGGGTTGCAAATTTTGCTAAAGACCCAGTATTTCTGTGCAAATGTTATGTCACATTACATCGCAGGAGAAATAATTGAAATAAATCTTCTAGACATACATTGTATGTCTTGTATTTTTTCTGCGTTGTTTAAAAAATATGATAACAAGAAATTTTCTACATTTGCACAAGGATTTTATCATCTATAGAAAACAAAATAAAAGCGAACTTGGACAAGCTCTTTTGAATCAATGAACACTCACAGTAAGTAGATTCTATTAAAAAATAAAACGTTTTTGAGATAAGTCTCTATTTTAATGAAATATGCAAAGTGTATGCTTATAATTACACAAATGTGCACCAACAGGAAAAATCAGCTAAAATATGCACTAACATGGTAATCTACATAGCATCATATTCTAACCAAATGTCAAGAAATTTCACTAAGCTATGCTCTGAATCACGGGACAAACATTTCCAAAATTATAAAATTCCTCTCCCTACTCTACATTAGTGGATTTGAATAATAATCTTGGCTCTGACTTCTATGTTGATTTGTTTGTTCTATTGCACCATTTATTCCTAGTTTAAATAATTATGTCAGTACAATAACTTTAGGTTTAGTGTAGTCCTGTTATTAGGTTTATCTGCTGGACTTGGTGTTATTGAGAGAAGGATAATAGGGAGTACCACAGCTCCACCAGAAGATTGCCAGTGTTCTTAAAATGAATTGAATCATTTCTGCATTTGTCTTTTTTGACCACATTCCCCATTTTTGTTTGGAGTGAAAGTCCAAATAATAGTTCACGTGGCTGAATCAGCTATACTCCCTACTCTCTTATTTTCTCTGTGCTCTTATGATGCTTTTGGGATATTCCATCAACTTCATGAAATATTTCATCACCCTTCCTTATGTTGACAAATGGTATTTTTTAAAGATGTTAGAGAGATGTTAATATGGATTCTTGTAAAACGACCCTCTTTCAAAAAATTGTCTTGTGAATTTTAACTTCATTTTAAAATCAGTGTTAAATTTTCAATTTTTTCCCTACTTCCAGATTGCTACAAAGGACTTCATGCTCAGAAGCCAGAGAATTTTGTTAGTGTGGAAGAATTGAAAGCGTTACTTCATTCAAGTGATTATTCCAAAGTAGTGAGAACTAGTGGAAATGGTAAGTAGAAATGATTGTGAAAGTTCATTCTTAGAAAATCTACCTGTAGTTCTTGATTGTGTGTAGTTGTCTTAGTACTTTTTGTAACATTCTATTTTATTTATGCTTGTACTGTATTAATAATTTACTTTATGCATGCCACCCATTTGGACATGGGGTGGCTCCAAATTTTAAGTTTTTGCCACATAATGATACCATTTTGTCTTTCTGCGAGAAGGCTATGATACTATGTGATACAATGATGTGAATGTTGGTGTACACATAGTACATTCAATGGACAATTCAAAGAGAAAATTCATTCATTTAGTTACAACATTGGATAAATCCAGTTTGTTTACAAGAGTTGAAAAGGAAGTGTCCACATTGCATTGCCAGTCAAACAAAAGTGTGTGTTTGTGCAGGGGGGGGGGTCCTGAAATAATGTGGATCTGTCCTGAAGAGAGGTTGCAGAGAAAGCTCTCAAGTGATTGATTCTCTACCTTTCATGTGAAGAAGTGTGAAGAGAAACAAGTTTTGTGGGGATGTGAATTTGGGAGTCTGGTGAGGGCCTGAATTGTTTTTAAGTATTATACAAAATGAGATCATATTGAACTGACTACTACAGTTTTGGAGACTTAGTTCCTTTGGGTACTCTCACTCCAGAGCATGGATGAGTAGAAGAGTTTAGATACCCAAAATCAATATAATGAATGTTTAACAGCTCATATTCTTTAACAGACTACACTTGAAATTCGCATCATTTAATGTTTGTGTGATGAGTTGTGAACTGTGAATATGTAGATGCTTCCCAGGTAACTTGGGAGATAGTGGAAAGTTTCCAAGTTTTGAATGCTTTTGCTAAGAAAATATTTTTATCATCACCCCTTTCTGTGTTTGGATGTAATGCTTGTATCGGTGTGCATTTTTTCATTTCCATCTCTTGCAAAAATTTTCATGCCAATAGACAGAGAATGCACAATTTACGGGTTTTATGACACGGAGTGACATTATAAAAACAGGAATCCTAAATGACTATGCTTAATCTGCAAATATAACACTACAAATTTATCAAATGAGATATTTAGGAAAAACACTACTCTTATATGGCAAATACAGTAATCTCAATGCTAACTATATTAGAATGGTCTTGTTGCCCAGAACTGGGCTTTTAATGCTCTAAAACACCATTCAGGGACTGGCCATTCAAAATTATTTACAAAGTATAGTGTTTTTGCACAGATCTGCTAGTGTGCATTAAGGCTTGTAGCTGTGTGCTGTAATTCTTGAAGTGTACTCTAGTCACTCTTATCCCTTCCCTCTTAGAGGATTCAACATTCAATTCGTCTATTACTTGGACACTGTAATCTGGTATTCTGCTTGGTTCTGGGCCATGAAGGAATAAGTTGACTAACCATTCTGCAAAATTTGCAGCTCAAGCCAATGTTGACATTCCCTTTGTTCCATCATCAGATGTTTAGGCATTTCTGAAACACTCTATACTGAACATGTGGCAGAATGCCACAAAAGCGCTTTTAAGTCAAATACATCTGTATAAAGCCTTAGCCTTCTCATCCCATGTTGCCAAGCCTGAGGAATTAATTTTGATGCGTCTTCATCTTCATGATTTCCACTTTTCACTTGTTTCCTCCTATAGGGTGAAACTTCTCTGGTTTGCTACATGTAAAATGGACCTCTCCATGGAAGATTTCCTTCTACACTACAAAGTTTGATGGCAATCAATCTAGACATTGAGCAGTAGGGCCTTGCAACTCTCCATCAAAACAGGGGACAAAGCTCGAGGATGCTTCTCTAGGAAGCGCTAGTGTCGCCAGGTACAGCTGCAGGTTAGGCTTACCAACTTCCACACATAAGAATTGGCTAATTTGTGAGGAATGGGAAAAGTGTCTTTTAAATGTTCAATTATTCATAATATACACATATAAGAAACCCCTGAAGAAAGCGTGAATATCAGGGCTATCTTTTGTAACATTATAGGCCTACTTGCAAACCAGGTACTCGTGCAGCAGCTACTCAC